>JAWMRA010000005.1:1933744-1965933 GCA_035584735.1 Pseudotriccus pelzelni | reverse complement strand
CTCTGCCTTCCAAACTGAGAAATATGTTAAATTAATTTATCATGGAATGATTTGAGGTGGAAGGGACCTTAAAGCCCATCCAGTCCCACCCCCTGCCATGGGCAGGGACACTTTCCACTATCCCAAATTGCTCCAAGCCACATCCAGTCTGGTCTTGGACACTCCCAGGGATGGGGCAGCCATTGCTCCTCCGGGAAATCCATTCCAGGACCTCACCATCCTCACAGGGAAGAATTCGTTCCCAATATCCCATCTAACCCTGCCCTCTGGCATTGGACACCTATTCCCTCTTGTCCTGTCCCTCCAGGCCCTTGTCCAAAGTCCCTCTCCAAGCTTCTTGTAACTTACAACCATCCCTGGTCCCCAAAAGTGCCTTTATCCCTTTCCCCCTCTGGAATTAACAGTGTTAATTTTGTCCCTTAAATGGTAGAGAGGAGCCACTTTAAGCTGAGCTAATCCCAGTCTGGATAGTGGAGCAACTTTAGGGCAAGAAAATCCTCCAGCCAAGAACTAGAAAATATTATGCAGGTTTTTAGAGAAGTCTTTTCATGGATATGTCTGAATAAGAGAGTCCAAGGTGCTCCATTTAGCTCTGGAGGCTGGAATTTCTGTTCCATAACCCTAAACACTATCATTTATTAAAAATAAAAATAAATAAGGCATTTAAAAAACACCCCCAAAACCCACCAAAAACCCCCCAGTAATTTTCAAAACATTTTGCTCTGCCATCAGCTAAACCCCTGACTTCTTTACCCAAAGCCCATCTTTCTGATATCAATTTACTATTAAAAAAAATGAAAATCAAAGAATAATAATTTTTAAAGCCTGACACCTCTCCCTCTGCACCCCAATGGCACCTTTTCCCCTGTTGTATTATTGAATTCCACTTGCAATTATTACCCTTATTTCATATTTTAATGTAATTACGTTTGGCCTTTGCTCTGATAAATCCTTAACCCAGGAATTCAGAGCAGAAATTCAAATACCCAGAGCCTGCTAAATAGAAAATGCTGAAAGAAAGGTGATGTTGCTTAAATAGCTTTGCTCCAAAATCAATACAGAATACATTCATAAATTAACAATCACTCCAGATTGAAACATTTATTGCTGGAGGAATCTTGCATAATTAAACTATTGGAATGAATAACAAATTAAAATTTAATTCTAATTTTTTGGTTCTTCTTTAAGGCTTTTGGTTAAAAAATTAACTTGGCTACCTGCCTATTCTTTCTGTTGGAGATTATGTGCCTTAGTTGGTCATGACTCCAAACACTGCAGGTTTTTAAAGGTCAGGCTCCAGTTAAATGATCTTAACTGAATTTGTGCCAAAAATTGGAGATTCACAGGCCAGGGGAACTGGCATAGTACAAAAAGAAGAAAGGAAATAAAAACACCCAAAGCAAATATTGCATTTGTAATGCCTAAAGGGAAAATTCAGATTAATCAATGTGTTTAAATCATACTTTCACTTGAGTTTGGGAATTGCCATGTTCAGCACTGCTGGGTGTTCCCCCCCTTGACTGGATTTAAATCTGTGCCTGACTTTACTAATGTCACTCATGGAGCAAAAGGAGCTGAGTTGGAGCTGAGAGGTGCTGAGGCCCTGGCACAGGTTGCCCAGAGAAGCTGTGGCTGCCCCATCCCTGGAAGTGTCCAAGGCCAGGTTGGACGGGGCTTGGAGCAGCCTGGGCTAGTGGAAGGTGTCCCTGCCCGTGGCAGGGGGTGGGACTGGGTGGATCTTAAGGTCCCTTCTACTACAGCAAGGCAGAGGCTGGTGAAAAAATCCTGTCTGTCCCCGTAGTCCCTCCTCTACTCTTTCCGGTCCTGGTGAACCTCCTGCATCCACAGCACAAAGGAAAGGAAAGAAGGTAAGTGGTAGAGGGAACAAAAGGCAAAGAAAGCCCTGTGTCACAGTGAGCGAGTGTGCAGAGCTTTGAATCATTTGACTCCATGTTTATCCAGCGCTCCTGGGAGAACGAGGGGAGCTGGAGGGAAGCGGAGGAGTTTAGGAAGTTCACAAGCAGAGTGCTTGTGTTGTTTCTGGCACAAATTCCCGGTCATGTGTCTCCCTTCACAATGCCATTAACCCCCCATGGTGGGGCTGGGAGACCTTCAGGAGTGATCAGCTCCACCACATCCATGAGGGAGGACTTGGACAGTTGCTCCTGGGCTGGCTGGAGGAGCTTTGCCTTCTCCTCTGGGGTCACCTGCCTGCAAAGAGCCTCTCTGGGTAAAAAACAGGAGACAGGGGCTACAAATCTGTCCTGTCCCTGTGCAGCCCGAAGATAAAAGTGTTAAAATGGTCTGTAATTACAGTCAGCCTCAAAGAAGAGCTTTCTGAGGGCAGGAATCAGCAGCTCAGCTCTTACAGTCCATGGCACAACATGAAAGAACGTGATTTTTAAACAATGCTGGGGTTTAATTTGGCTCAGGTGTTTCTCCCTTTGCAAAAAATTCCAACTGTTTGAGAGTTTGGCCACTGGGATGACAGAGAAAGAAATACATATACATGTAGTTAAATGATGGTCCTGCCTAGTCCCAGGTACCTACATTATATCCAGGGTGAAGCACAGCCTTTTCCAAAGCAAAATGAAAGCATTACTTACATGCAGCTTAGGCTGAAGAAGTTAATTAGTATGTCAATGTTCTTTAATATCTCAGTTGGAGTTTATTGGAATGGTAAAATGGATACAGCCCAGTTAAGTGCCTTTTTCATCCGAGATCCCACCAGTTCCAAGAGGTCAGAGCACACCCCACACTCGCTGGTTTTTAGTTTGAGTGTCCTCCCGATAAAGTTGTTGCTTTAGTGGAAAGTGAATTGTTAGGTTTTATGGAGAGTAGAGAACTGTAATGTAAATTGAAGCCCTTTATTTTTTACTTTATTGCAATGCAGAAGTGTGTGCCGTGTCCAGGGCTGCTCCTCAGTGTCTCGCTGGCAGCAGCAGGTGGGACAGTGCAGCTCCTGGCAGCATTTCAGGCAGTTACTGCTGATAACATTTATGGCACTACGAGCAATGTAAGACATCTTATTTTTCTGCTTTCTTAAAATAAAGAGAGATGGAATAGATCAGTTCAAATTAAAGAGCAGCAGCAGTGAAATTAGACATCAGTGGTTTCAGCTCCCCAGCTACACTGGTGAGCTCTCTATCAGGGGGAATCAAAATCAGTTTTTAAGCATCTCTTGGATGTTCAGCTTTGAACTGGCTCTTGTAGATGTCTTATAAAAAGCAGCTGAGCTGCATTTTTCAATTTTAGATACAGGCCTTGAAAAACCAGAGTAGCTGAATGTCCCCATGTATGTCTGGGAAACTTACTGTGTGTGGAAGAAGGTACAGAAATAGCTTAGCTCCTGTAGAAATAACATAGTGCTGATTTCTTCTGCCATCACAGCAAATTGGTGCTTGGTGTTTCATGGGAATGGTTTTGTAGATGAAGGGAAATGCAACAGATTCCTCTCACTGTGCACTAATTCCTGCCCAATTGTACACAATGGTTTGTGGCTCAGTGCTTGCACGCAGGATCTGTCATCTGAACTTCTGGAGTTTCTTCTCTCCTTTTTCCCTTCTTTGTTTCCAGCTTTTCCTCCTTTGCAGCCTCCTTCAGTTTCCCAACTTGCCATCTCCGTACACAATATGTTTCCCCTCTAGATTTCCTTTCTCTTCTGCAGTATTGTGGGAACACAAGACTTCATGATCAGTATTTAACATCATCTACAAACCCTCCTCTGGTCCTTACTTCCAGCATTGGCTAAAAATTCCCCTTGTGGAGCTCCAGTTGGATGGCTGAGGAGTTACTGTACAGTCAGGTGGAAAAGAAACTCTATAAACCCCAATTCTCAGAGCTGATAAAAGCAACTTATAAATGAACCTGAGAAACAAACAGATTCAAACTGAGAAAATAAAGGGAAGGGGCTCCATGCTGAGCTGGATGGATTAAACCTCATTTGTCCAGTTGTGCAGCAGCTCCACGGCCACAACCCTGCACACACCCCGAAGATCTTCTGAAACGTTAACCTTGTTGTGGGACTCAACTCCGTCAAAACAACATTTGAAATGTCCTTCAGAAACAAGTTTTGACACCATTTTTTCACTTCAACGATGATTGCCATTATTTTAAATCTCTGTGGAGAGCCTGTTAGTGATGGCCAAACACAGAAGGTGCTGATGCCAAAACCAGAGAGGACGTATCCGTGGCAGGAGAATACACAGGCTGCCTTCCCAGAGAATTTTCCTAACAGCAAGAGACTTTGCTAAAAGGTATTTGATGGAATTTTTGCTGGAACACATTTGAAGACATCTCTAATTTTTTATGCATTTAAAGCTCTGTAGATTTTCACTTTAATTCACTCCATAGAAACTGCTATAAATGTAAAGAATGTTTCACCAACATGTTTTAGCATAAACGATGCACTGGAAACATTACAAAACATGAAGTATTCAGTTACATCCCAGGGTCCCATGGCTTTTATTCCACATACAATGAGATGTATGAGGCCTGAGAGGTAAAGGTTAAATTATGGATATGTATTCAGCTTTTCAGAAGGCTGAGAAGCTGTCAGGCCCCGCAGCCCCTCTCACATGAAAGGCTTGTCAGCACGTGTTGCCCAGATCGGTGGGAGATCCACACTGGAGACAAGCAGACGTGTCAGGGGCTGAAAGGACAAAGAAGAATAGAACTAGTAGGGTCTATAAACCCAATATAACTTGTGTTTGTTCCCTTACCACTCCAAAACAGAGGCCAACTGTTAACAGAGGCAAAGCCAACTCCATCTTTTGCGGGCTGACAAATGGTCATGTAAGTTACCAAATAACCCAAGACCTCGGGATTAAACTTCTCCAATTGTTTTCACATGATGCAACTTTAAATCTTGCTTTTGAGCAGTATTAAATTTCCTTTCATTCCCATAAACTTCAGAAAAAGTTGACTGCTCTCACATTTCAGACTGTGACCCAGCTAACTTGCACTTTTCCCCTCTGCTAGTCTGGAGAACAGAATAATGAAATTCAGACAACAGTGACCAAATGTTGTTCCGTAGAACTTTCCTTTTACAAAACAGATGAATACTCCTGGGCTCCAAAACACTGCAGGGAACAAAACTTTCAAACCTTATGGAAATAAAATAGTAAGCCTAGGCAGTGACTTCATCTCCTTTATCAGATCAGAGGCATTTTCACTGGAATTGAAATGGATTTTAAAAAAACCACCAACTCTAAATAGAGGAGAAGAATTAAAAAATCCCACTGAAGCCATTACTGAAATACTGCTTTATTTAAAAACCCCACACCCATGTGAGAGAAAACTAAATTTCAGAGAGCTGTAGAGGGAAAAATACATCTCCATCATCCTCCTAATTGACATAATTCTTTGTTGCAGATAGAAGTGTGCTTTTAGAACACAGGAAAATAAATATTTCAGAGTTTGAGATTGAAAAGATGATAAGCAAATGCACCGTGTGCTGTGACTGAGACAAAGGGCTACAGAAAGGGACCACAGACACTGTGGGGAGGCTGGAAGGGCTGGAATTTCTCTCTGGAGGTGCCGAGCACTCTCGGATCTCACTGAAACTCCACCAAGTGAGTCCCCTCAGCATCCTCCCAGACTGTATTTATACATCCCTGTATTTACACAACCAGAAATACCCACTGTGCTGCACATTTGCTGCTGGTGTGAGTGGAATTGCATTCACTTAAAGCCCATTGCAAATTTAGCCACCGGAGTCAAAATAAAAGGAGCCAAACTATATAAATCCAGCAGACGAGGTTTATGGGGGAACTAACCCAAACATTCAACATCAAGATTTAGTGCAGCCAAATTGTTCTAAGTAAAGGGGGTCCCTTACATCATGTTGGGTCCTGGGGGCATAGTCTCAGTTTTAGTGGCCCCCTAAACTCATGCTGATAGCAATAAAAGTTTAACGTGCAAAATGAGTGGAAAATACGAGATGGGAGATAATACAACATCAGGCTATAAACCTGATACCCAAACCCCACTAACTTCCACGCAAATTCCACCCATGGATCCCCAGTTCAGTTTGTCTTAACTGAGAGTCTTCAGGGTGACTTGAAATGCTGTTGGAATAAAAAGCTGTTTAAGAGGCCAAATCCTTAATGAAATCCCTGGGTAGACTGGTAAGTAAATACACTGTAAAGGCAGATGCAGAGGCCACCTTGGGAACCTGTCAAAGCACCAAGCCTGGATCTGTTGTTCTCCTGCAAAACTTTGGATGTTGTCCTTCCTCTGATGACTGAAGGATTTTATTGTGCCCAGCCACAAAGATGAGAACGTTCAGGAGGGTGGTGAAATCTCTGCCTTTGCCCTTCCCTGCAGGACTATTTACTTCCACTTGGGCCGGGGCTACCTGCAGGTGGTGTGATCATGGATTATTGAGGGGAATATTGTTCAGTTTTCCAACCTATTGCCTTAGTAGCCTCCTCCCTGAGTCAGGATTTCTGAAGACTGGGTTAGTTGATTTCTTTTGGGAAAAGCAAACAAACTCTGTGTGAGGAACTTTGAAGTTAAGGAGGAGTTTCACCTGAAATTACCTAAGGTGTTCTGTGAAAAGGACAACCAACCCAAACTGAGCCATAAATCCATTGCCATCTTTCCAAGACTTCCTTCTGGAGCTAATGAGAAAGACAGAGATAACATAACTGTAACTCTTTCCTCCCAAAGGATGACTACAAAGCTCAGCATGGGAAGTGTAAATACCCACACTGTGTGACTTACACACTTCTCCTTCTGACTGCACCGTGTCTGCTGGTTAAATTAAGGCCTTCAAAGTGCACAATGGAGCTCAAATGTAAGGCAGTGCTGGAGTGCCAACGCATAGTTCCAAAAATAAAGTAATAACAACAACAAAAATAAGGCATAACAAGCGTGCCAATATTTGCACATGTTATTAAGTAGTTGCTGGTGTTTGTGTCCCATTCTATCACCCTCATTTTTCCAGAAGGGTGACATTACATCTTATGAAGGTCTGTAATTTAAGGATGTAAAGAACAGAGTCCTCCTGGTGTATATACATATATATATAAAAATAATTCCAGTGTAACACACATATGAAAGAATTGTGGTCAGTTTCAAGGCTTTTCCTTTTATATTTTCCATACTCTCCTGCCAATTTTCAAAGTACTCCCAGACCACAGACTGAAGTAGATGATCTGAACAAGGCTGACCTGCACGTCCTCATGCTCCCTGTGTCATTCCTGCCCCGGCAGTGCTCTCTGCCACGTTCCCTAAGGCTCCCTGATCCTTTGCTTTCCTCTAAAGGCAAAGGAAAAATGCAGCCTGAGAAGGAGACAGAGCTGTTGCAAAGACTGGCACAAAGGCACTGGTCTAACCTGTTGCCCCTGGAAGTGGATGTGCATCCCAGTCCCTATGGACATCCCTTGGGCCACTGTGTTGTGATCACCAGGTTTATCAACCATTTTTCATGGACCTGTGAACAAAAGGAAAATGATCCTTTTTTTTTGCTACGGTAAAGTAAAATTTTTCACATGCACGTTGACCAATATCTGTATTTCTTAAACTGACTTTTTTGGGACACCTATCACACAGCACAAGGAATGTCTGTCTTGTACGTGCCTGTTCTCTATGCCGTGGTTAATTTCCTTTAGGGAATTCAGATTTATGCTCATATCTCCTGTTCTTTTCATAGAAACATGTTGTTGTTTGTATTGCACTTGCTCCTGAAATTCTACTAGAAAATGAAAGATGCATCAAGTGGATAAGTCTTCACCTTTTCTCAAGAACTGAGTGTAAGATATGTCTAATTCTTCCATCTTTAAAAAGTAACAGCAATTGTTCTCCATCTTATCATTGAAATATCTACAGTGAAATCAGATTTACATGTGGTGTTTTCATGGATGCACAGATTCTAGTAATCCATGGGAAGTTCCAACCTCACCTCTGGGGTCCACTGTGGAATCCTGAACATGCTGGTGTAATTCCAGTTGAATTTCAACTGGGTGAAAGATGACTGATATGGCTTGAAATGCTGAAATCAAGAAATCTGGAATAGATTAATAGGGATATTAGTGAAAGATGGAAAGGAAAACAAGGATTCTTTTATAATGTGACATGATACTTAAGAACACACATTGTCAGTAACTACAAATGTGAAATGTTTCTCTTTTATTTGCTGTACTTCTGACACGATTCTCTTACAATACTTTGCTTATCATCCTCTTGTGAGGTTTATTGTACTTACAAATCATTCCCAGACAGCTTCTTTGCTATCTTTTCATTAAAAAAAAAAAAAAGAAAAAAAAAAGAAAAAAAAAGTTTTGTGTGTAATACATTTTCCCTGCGGGAACTAATTCCACAAAGATATTGACTACAGGCCTTTCGTTGTTTTAAAATATGTGGACATGGACCAAATGGTTGATTCTTCTCCCCAGAGTCACCTTCTAGAGCTTTATCTGTGCACTCCATCTCCAGAGCCATGTAGGAGAAACCTTAATTTGTCCTCCGAAGCCAGTGCTTGTCCTTACCTTGGCTACTTTTTGCCATCACCAAGGATACTCTGCACTATCCATTTTTCAGTGTTCAGGCTGTGTCCACTCTGTTCCTTTGTTCAATATATTTTTAGCCCTTCCACTGTGGGCTGACAGACTGCAGCATGTTAAAGCAGGGAGAATATTTGTACTGATTTCCAAAGGCTGCAGATTGAGAGCAGATGTACCACGCGCTCCCCAAACGTATGGTTTAACTTCCAGTGCTGTGCTGAACAGTCTGAGCCAGGAAGCCATTTAGATTTGCTAATTGCATGCGCTTTGGTAGATTTGCAGCTAAAAATAAGTGGCTTGTTTTTTAATTATAAATGATTTATCCTCTCACACTGCATGTAGCTAAATGAAAACTTGGAGAATCTGCTTTCAGTTTCTCCATCTGCCATCGAGTTTTTTGGGATCTTCAGGCCAGGCGTGCCCAGCTCGGAGGAATCTGGATCTCATGGACATTTCACTTCATTGCACAACGAACAGAGAGGTGAAGGAAACACTTTTGTGTTGCAGCTGAAGAAGTGTAACAGCAGGTTGCTGCCAAAAGGATAACTGAAGGCCCTGGAGAAGGGTCCCACTTGCCTTTGCTGGATCCAACACTCCAGCAGCTGTGGGGAACTGACCCAGCTGGCTCATCTGGAGGAACATCACTCCTCTTTGCTCTCTTCACAGGTTTAGTTGAATGGCCTTGCCTGGGTGAACATACAGGAAACAAAAGAGATTTTTTCTTGCTGTTAGATCAGTCAGAAGTAATGTGAAATGTCACTTCAGAGGGTCAGGGCAGGCAAGCCTGGGCTGGTGCTGCAGCAATCCAACCCCAGCTGCACGGCCTGACCTTCCCACTGGCACCAGCTCCGGTATTCCCTGTCTACATGATAAGTGTCAGGACCCTGAGGGCGCTCATTGCTCTTAATGACTGACCACCCTCAGCTGGGGCCTCCAACCCCACCCTTGCCCAGAGGCTCTGTTTAAGGTCAGCCCTGACCCCCTCTTACCTTCTGCCTGGGAGGGGGGTCTGTCACTCCCTCATCCCTGTTCCTGGCTATGGACCCTGCTGGGCTGGACACTGAGGGGTGGATGGACTTCCCTGCTTGACCTCAGACCTGTCTTATCTGTGCAGACCTGCTGGAATGGATCCTGAGGAGTGGACCCTGACCTGTAGCTGACTTCTCAGCGTGATGTCAGACCCTGCCCGATGATCCAGACTCTTGGCTGGACCCAGGCCTGCCTTGTTCACCTCTGCTGGGGGTAGTGGTTCAAGGACCTAAACTGGCAGAAACACAGGCACCAGCAGCTGACAGTCCCTTCCATGTGTCACATCAGATGCTAGAACAGTATCCAGCTTGGCTTGCCTCTTCCATTTAATTCATGTCTGTGTATTAGTGAGCTTTCACGAGGAAGTGGATAATCTCTTGTCCTTGTCCTCCTTGGTGTGAGGAGGAATATGTGCATGTGTGTATGTGTGAGGAGAAGGTAGTTCCAGACCTCAATCTCCTTCCCCAACATGCAGCCAGATGCTTATCTGGGTTTCTTCCTCTTCTTGAAACTCTATTAGTGTCTAACAAGAAATACAAGATTCATATGGCACAAGGCAAGCCTAAGGGATCTGATCTAGCAGGAAGTGAGAAGGAAATTCCTTTAATCTTGTCCTTGTTTCCACTCTGCTTATGAGCTTTTTATTAAACACTTGCTGACTTCTGAAATTTTAAACCTAATCTAAGCATCCCAGGAATGTGATCGTTCTCCTGAACGGAAAGTAGTTATCACTTCTGAAGCTTCAACCAGCTTTGGCAGCATCCTGTCTCCTTTTCAGGAAGGGTTAGGAGAAATCAGTCTATTCAATATTCATTTGACTTAGGTGAAATCCCACCACTGCTCTGGAGCCAGGCTGGGAGAGCTGGGGGTGTTCACCTGGAGAAGAGAAGGCTCCAGGGAGACATGAGAGCCTCTTCCAGTGCCTAAAGGGGCTCCAAGAGAGCTGGAGAGGGACTTGGGACAAGGGCCTGGAGAGACAGGACAAGGTGGAATGGCTTCCCACAGCCAGAGGGATGGGTTATTGGAAAGGAATCCTTGGCTGTGAGGCTGCTGAGGCCCTGGCACAGGTTGCCCAGAGAAGCTGTGGCTGGTCTATCCCTGAAAGTGTCCAAGGCCAGGATGGATGGGGCTTGGAGCAGCCTGGGATAGTGCAAAGGTATCCCTAGGCTTATGAGTTCCTGACTGACTGGAAAAGTAGAACATATCCAGTAAATCTGAAATGTTGTGAGGGGAAAATTAGAAGCTTTTAATTATCAACTCATGTATGAAGAATAGTGGAGAAATCATTTTTCCATACTCTCAGTTTCTTTGCCTGTTTCAGTGGAAAGACTGTAAAAAGTAGAACACATCCATGGATGTCAGTGGGATAAACTTAAATCATGTAAGACTGATCATGTGCCTTCCCCACAACCATGGCTGTATCTGGGCAGTGAGTGATGCCCCTTCCAGGGATGGAACAAAACTGGACACTGCCTGGAAAGTTTGGATTTGATGGACACTAGGAGGAATTTCCTCATGGAAAGGGTCGTTAAGTATCCCTGGGGCTGCCCAGGGAGGTGGCGGAGTGCCCATCCCTGGAGGCGTCCAAGGAACGACCGGATGTGGCACGTGGGTGACACGGTGGGGATCGGGCACAGGAAGGACTCGATCCTGGAGGGATTTTCCAACGCATTCTGTGAAAAGTGTTTCCCCGGCGAGCGCAGCAACCCCGCGGGCTGCAGCTCCCGTCCGAGGAGCGGCCCCTCGGGCACGGAGGACAGTCCCGAGGGCCGCGGCCCCGACCCGGCCCCGCCGCTCCGAGGGGGGACAAAATGGCGGCGGCGCCGAGCGGGGCGGGGCGGGGCGGGCCGGGAGGGGGCGCTGCGGGCCCGGGCAGCGCGGGCGGGGCGGGCGGGCGGGCGGTGACAGCGGGAAGGGGCTGAGGGAGGCGGAGGTGGCGGCTCCGCGCTCCCTTCCCCGCCCGCCGGCACAGCGCGGGACGGAGGAGCGGCGGCCCCGCGGTGGATGCGGGAGCGGCGCCGGCCCAGGAATGCAGCAGCCGGGCGGCGCGGACCGGAGCCTGCCGCTGCTGCTGCCGCTGCTCCTGCTGCTGCGCGCCGGCAGCCGCGCCGAGCCCGGGGGCGCCACGCAAGGTAAGGGGGACACGGCGGGGACCCCGCGGGTGGCGGGGCGGGATGGGGCGAGGGCCCCGCCGCCTCCCGTTAACCGGCTCGGCGTCTAATGCTCGGTCTGGATTTAATTGCTTCGTAAAGAAAAGCTCTTTGCGAAGTGTTCGGGCCGGTAACTGTTCCCGGC
This sequence comes from Pseudotriccus pelzelni, assembly GCA_035584735.1. Classification (NCBI taxonomy): domain Eukaryota; kingdom Metazoa; phylum Chordata; class Aves; order Passeriformes; family Tyrannidae; genus Pseudotriccus; species Pseudotriccus pelzelni. The sequence goes on along the minus strand of JAWMRA010000005.1, from coordinate 1,954,102 downwards.
GTAACTATTCCCAGGCGGTCCCGCTTTGCGGTCCGTGATTGATGGTGCCCGAGGTGCGTCGCCACACTTGTGACTTGGGCTTTAGGTCCAGCTCGGGGAGGGGGGCGATGTTTTGCCATCTCGCTCCCCGTGTATCCCTCAAAAATGTTTATCTGTTTATTTATCTATTTATTTACTTACCGAAAGCCTCTTGGGTTTGGTTTTAACGACTGATAACTTATCCCGCGGTCCCTCTGTTTTATCGGGGTTCTGGTTTCAGCCCTTTTTTTTTTTGCCAGTGATTTACGTGTAAAGGGTAGCGTAGCACATGCATAAAGGGACCTTGGAATTGGGATAGCTGGAATTGGGCAAGGACCGAGTCCTCGGGGCCAAGTCAGTAAAAAGTGAGCAGTGTTTTTGGACGCCTGCATGAGAATTTCGGTAAGAGTTGGGTGTTCGTGAACTCCGGCTCCTTAAAAGTGCTTTATGGTGGGCACTTAAATCACGAGCCGCTTCTGAGAAGTCCTGGTTGATAATATGACTGTATTTAGTATTTTAGAAGGTGAAAAAGTGAGTGCTGAAGAGATAAAACTGATTGAGTTTCAGTTCAGAACTGAAAAAGCCAAAACTTAAGCCAAGCTGCAGATATTGTGGGATAACTGCCTTTGAAAGTTGATCACAGCTAGCGGATACAACCCTTGTCATATCCCTGTGCCTGAATTTCAGTGTTTCAGTACTCCCTCATGATGCTGTTACCTGGGACTGTGTGTTAGGGAGCGGATCTGTTTGGATGACTCCCCGATATCCCAGTCTCCTGCTGCAAATTCAGTGGCTGGATGAGCTCTGGCTCAGCGTAGGAATTCTTCATGACTTCTCAATGGGAAAATTTTCAGAAGTTGTTTTCTAGGATCCCCAGGGAATGCTGTGTGTGCTTAACAAATACTTGTAATTTTTAAAGGGGAGGGAAAAGCACCCTTTCCCCCCTGTTTTTCAGATAATTTCAAAACCTTAGGGTCGTAACATGAATTTTTGTGGGTTTCTAAGAGTCTGAAAGGGAAGCAAACCCTATGAGCATAAAGCAGCTGATCTCATCGGGTCCAGAACTGGCCATTTCTTATTTACTGTGAATTCTGGTGGGAAACATCTTTCATTGTATGAATCCATCTTTCTGTGTGACTTCATATAGTAGTTATAGTACAAGTTATACCAAGAGGGGTTTCAGCTCAACATGAGAAAGATTTCCAAGATGAGACTGGGTAATCTCAGCTGGGCTCCCTTTCCCAGGTGAGGTTGGACAAGGTGGTCTTTCCAGTTCCCTTCCAACCTGGACTGTGATCTGTGACTATGTACAGTTACTTTCCACCCTGAAGTATTTCCTGTATTTTAAGTAATATCTTTGGCAAATGCTTAACAGTGTTGATTCATGGGCAGGTCAACTGATTTATTTATTTTTTTATAGATAGACATCTATCACATGTTACAACCACACACTCTGTTTTCCCCCCACACTTGTTAAAGATCTGGGTTTTGTGGAAGAATAAGGGAAGCTGAACATCTAACGCTAATTAAAAAAAACAAACAAAGAAAAAGCTATTATAAAATGTTTTACAAATTTCTTGAAGGTAAGTGGAGTGGTTGAGTAAACAGATTTTGCTCCAGACACACAGAACCCTTCAGTCCCTGCCCTTTTAAGACTGATATTTTTAAAACCAGAATGTGGACCACTGTCTGCTGCTGGTCCCTTTTTGTCCCTGAGCAAAACAACCCAAAAAGCACATTTTCCCTTGTTCATTCCCACTGTCTTTAATGCTCTTCCCAAGGTGCTCATGGGCTGGCCCAAGTGTTCTGAGTTAAAGCACAAAGGTAATGTCAATATAAGCAACAGGAACTCTCCACTTGGATGCTTTTTCCAGTGTATGACTCTGGATATTTCCAGTGCAGCTTTATTATTATTATTCCAGATCGTGTCACTTTGCGAGGAGTCACAATGGAAGAATCATTAATAGTATAAAGGCATTTTAAAAGCGTATAGTAAAGCCACAGATCTCTAGATCATGTTTTAGATTACAGGTACTGCTGATTTCCTTGAAACTTGTGAGATAAAGTTCCCCAGCTCTTGATTAGTCCCTGTGGTTAATTGTTTCATCCCTGGGTCACAGGCTGCTGGTTCAGCCACAATCCAAGAACGAGTTTACAAACAAACAAAATGCTTTTGTTGCCTTAAGCCTCTTAGAGGATGAGAGTAGACGGCACTGTTTGAGCTTGTAGTCTGGTATTTTTTGACAAAAGTGGCTTGAAGTATCAGCAAATTATCTTCAGGACACCATTGCTTTGTTTCTGTAATTAACATCTACTGCAACTGCTGTGTTAATTATGTGCTCGCAGGGATTTAAAGCACTGCAAATGAGACCTGGGCAGGGGAGTGTTTTAAAGCTCCTGTTTGGATTTAAGTAGGCAAAGAGAGGGGAGGAAAAAAGAGTTTCCCTGAGGTGTGACACTGGATCCCACTCTTTGGAAACAGATGTAGAAATGCAGAAGTCTTCTGAGACTGAAAAGAGCACCTTAGAGTTGAAAACTCTTTTAAAACGTCTCTAACTAAATGCAGCTGCTTTGCACGCAGCGATTGTCTTGCAAGCCAGAAGTATGTAGAAAGTTAACTCACTCAAAAGAAAAAGTGTAAACCTTTTCTTCCCCAAGCCCTGTAAAAAACCCCCTCGGTCATCCTCAATTGCCAATGTGATGTTCACAGTTGTGCATGTTTTGAAATGTTGTATCCTAAGGAACAGAGTTTTTAGGACTCTGGCTGACTCTTGAGCTGGAGTTATATTCCTGCTGCAAAGCCCTGAGGTTGATCTGCTGTGTCAGACTGATGTTCTCACCTTGCTGTGGGTGTCCAGGTAATCTGTGCTGGTGCTTCACAGGGGAAATCGCTCCCTGAGCCAAAGGAATCTGGGCAGCCTTGGCACAGCTGGAGAGTCTCACACCCAGCCTGCTGGAGGTGGAGGTGTGACAGGGATAACCTAGCTTGAGTTTTGACAGTGACTCCTACGCCTTGGAACACTTCAAGGAATATCAGATGAAGTTATTTTATTGTTAAGATGCTGGTTTTGATCCAAGTTTCTGCTCTTAAAAATCGGCAAAGTGGGGGCTGTGTCTTCAAAACCAACTCCCTAAAGCTGAGCTTAAAGAAATTAATTTGGGGCTGGGGCAGCTCCAAACAGTTAAATAGTTAAGTGACTTTGTAGAGCTTCTTCTGTCCTGGGTTCTTTTTCATTCTAATTGTGGAGATGTTGAAAGTCAAGGAATCTGCACATTTTTGGATGGAACAATAGTGAAATGAACGCGAGAGCAGTTGTCTGTGATTCTTTGAAAAGAATAACAAAATCCTGGTGTTAGCTGAAGGATGCTTCTATAGGTTTGGTGATTGCAGTTTTACACACTTTGTGATGAGAGGAATGATGTAAAATACTTGAAATTTTACATCTGGTGTAAAATTGCATTTGATCAGGTGCTGCAGAAGAAGTTACAATTTTTTCTGTGTGATTACAAGCAGAGTCACTGCTGTCCCTGCCAGGAGTGTGGCACGTGAGAGTCTTGGACATGTTTCAGGTCATTTAATTGGGCTGAAAAGACAATGCACAGGAGGGCTATGGAGTTTGCTAAGGTGGGAAAATGGAATAATTTCAGCTTAAACAGATACCACTGGTGTGTTATGTAATAATAAAGCTCAAAATATTACTATTATTAAATAGCAAAGTTCTTTTAGGTCTCCCTGGGAATATAATGTAAAATAAAAGAACTTGCAGATATTTGGAATGTAATGCGATGTGATATTGAAGATGATGCTCTGCCAAAGTCAGGCAGCTTGGGAAAAAGAAGTAGCTTGGGAAAGGAACCCTTTAGTGAGGGAAAGCAATAAGGCAGACTCCTCAGCATACTTCCATGCCAGCATCCCGTAGTGAGGAAGATTGCTTTCCAGGATCTCCTCCTGAAGTGGAGACATTGCAGTGCCACTGTTTCCAAGTAAATCTGCTCAGCGCTACGTGAAAGGAAGCGGCTGGTGGGTCGTGAAAGGAATCCTGTGGTGTGTATTGGTGGGATGGACAGACTTGGAGGCTCCTTATTAGATAGGATTCCTGAAAAAATAATGTGGAGTGGTCACCCACAGGGACAGAGGCAGGCACTGCCCCGGAGGAGGAGCTGACAGGTACAAATGAGCTGTGGGGCCAGGGCTGTGTTCCAGCAGGGCTGTGTACAGAGCTGGGCTCTTTCTGCTGTGTTTCAACAAGTCATTACCTGGAGTTCCTGCCCAAGGCAGAGGCAGAAGAAAGCTCAGGTCAAGTCTGCCTTGTTACATCTTTTGAGTTTCACAGACTAATTGTGTTTGAGATCCTGCTCTAACAAAGCCCTTTGGAGAGCTGTGTGGAGGCTGTGCCTGTGTGGTCAGAGTGTGCTACAGAGCAGCTTCACCGGAGGGGCAAGAGCAGCGGAGCAGGGTGTCCTGCAGGCAGTGTCCTGTGTCACTGTGTCAGCAGGGACGGGCAGTGTGGCCCTGTGGGGAACACGGGCCACTTTGGTGCTGCTGGTCCTGGCACAGCTTAACCCAGACTGGCCTTCCTGAGACTTCTTGTCTCTTCACTCGTGTGACAAGTGACAGGACTCGAGGGAATGGCACGGAGCTGAGCTGGGAGAGTTTCAGGTTGGATCTCAGATAAAGGTTCTTCCCCAGAGGGTGGTTGGGCACTGAACAGGCTCCCCAGGGCAGTGGTCACAGCACCAAGGCTGTCAGAGCTCAGGGAGCATTTGGATGATATTCCCAGGGACAGGGGGGGATTGTTGGGGTGTCTGTGCAGGGCCAGGAGCTGGACTGATGATCCTGATGGGCCCCTTCCAACTCGGGATATTTTATGTCACATTGGAGACAGGGATCCTGAGTATATTTGTGGTGTTTTGGGAATGTTGAAGGCAGAGGAGATCTGTCTGGCCTTGGTGTTAGGGAAAGTTTAAAAAAAAATAAAATAATTTAAATAAATAATAAGAAAAAAGTAAGGCAAGTCCCTGTATGTGGAGGCAAGACACACTCCCAGAGAGCTGGAGCAGAAGTGCTGGTAACTTTGTGCAGATGTTGCATGGTTTCTATAAGCTCTGCTGATGTCCTGATCTGGCCTTACAAAGCTGTGCTTTCACTCACTAACAGATATTTGGGCCCAGCTTTATGTTCAGGCTTTGCCATCCCAACATTCAACGGGGAAGTTTCATAACTAGGTGAGTTTTTGAGAAAAGTCAGTGGAGGCTCCAGGGGAAGCCTGCATTTTATTAAAAGCTTTTTTTTTCAATCTGCTCAGGGCACATGTTGAAACTGATACTGCACGAGGGCTTCCTGTGACCTTGTGCTCCTTTCCTCCAAGGGGTGTCCCCTGTGTGTCCTCCTGTCCTGTTCCCAGATGCTCTGTCTGTCTGCACAGCTCTCGACATCTGTGGATCCGGGAGGAGCTGCAGTGGTGGAGCTCTGTGTCGGAGCACAGCAGCAGGCCACGGGAAACGGGAAGATAAGGAAAAACGTTTGGCATCTTTATAACCTCCTCACACATTCCCTCCGGACACTGGGAATATGCTTTTCTTACTCTCGGAATTTGAGATCGTCTATGGAAGGATACGCACTGCCACATTCATGGCGTGAACATTCCTCTTCAAGGACAGCCGTTGTGTCCCCCTCTGAAGGAGGTGGCCCAGTCCCCCTGAAGATGTTAGGCCAAGCTCTGAAGGATGGATGGTGGAAGTGCGATGAGGTGCCTGAGTGTGGCTGGGCAATACAAACCACCATGGCTGCTCCTTCAGGGAAACTGCCTCAGTGTGAGAAACGCGCTGGACAAGGAGGGATTTGGGCCTTGGTTTCAAAACTCATGAGGATCTTTAGCTCTTACCATGTTTATGTCCACGTTTGTAGAACGTGTAACTTGGAGGTGGGGTTTGTTTTCTTCCTGTTGAAGTTGGTTTCAGTAATTCTGCCCTCCAGGATAAGTGATTGTGAACAGAGCAGTCTCTAAGAGAAAACAGAAGCTCGGCCAAATGATAAAACAAATTCAAATCAGTGTTAGAACTAAGACTAAATCCATTTTTGATCAAGTGAAGTTCTCTCTGCAAAGCTGCTGTTACTTCACCTCTCTTCATGGAGAGGGATCATGCTCCTTGAACAGGGAATATCCCTCACCTGTGACACCTCTGTAGAGTTCATGTATATCTGAGCACTGTGGAACCTACACTGTATTTACAAGAGATTTTGCCTCTCCCAGTTTTTCCTGTAGTAGGTCAGTTATCATGGGTGAACATCTCTCCTCCAAAATTAACTTGGCTTCAGATGAAAGGAGGTGTCTTTGTAATTGTTTTGTTTACTCTGAAGCAGTTGATGTGCTGTATAAGTAAACAAGCGTTCTATGCATTTTCGTTTTAGGGTTTTTTCGTATGTGTTAATTATTCATCCCGTATGTTTTGATTTTTCTTTCTAAAGCACATCATCTCTCTGTGAATTCCCTGCAAATCTGCAGCATGATGGAGACATCCCTTTTTCTCCACAACGTGCTGAGTGGAGAGAGCACCACGTTGAGCTCTGCTTTCAGTGTGTTTCACCTAAAATGACAAGAGGTCATTTAATTCCCAGTTGATTGTCAGGAAGATGGATTTATATCATTAAATGCTTTCAGGAGGCCAGGGAATATCAGTAGGTGGATCTTTGCTGGCATCTCTGAGCCTGAAACGCTTCACGCTCACGATGGGATGTTTTTGAACTGAGGGCCCCTGACTTTTACATTCACTTTTCTTGGCAGCCTGTCAGAGCACAAGTCTGGCAACCTTTGTAAGTGAGATGCAACAAGCCTCACTTATTTTAGCTATTGCTCTGTCACTGTGTTTTTAATTTACTGTAATTTAATAACTGACACAATACTGGAATAAATAAATGGGCTGTGAACATTCTCATAGACCTTGGAAGTCCAGCTCAGGGCAAGATTTAGCTTTTAATTAACACTGTCCTTGAGATTTATTGTTAAAATTGTATCCTTTTAAATAAGTGAGCCTGAAGTTGATTAAGAGATGAATAATTGAAACCTGCTGTGGGCTAACAGGCTGCATTCTAGTGGATACAGCAGTGGAGGACCACTGGAGCTCTCCACTCCTTTCTCCCAAGTTCTGGGTCATTCCCCTGCCAGGCCACGAGTGGGGTGTTGTGACCTTTTCTGTGTGTGATCTGTTGCTCTATGATGTTGACAACGTGTGTTCTCATGACATTAAGAACAGTAGCATCTTACATGTGTAGGAAGGAGATTTTTAGAGCAGCCAAGGGCTTTAGGAAGGCCTTTGAACACCCTGCTAAAAACTGCTGAAGGGTTTTTGCTGCTTTTAGTCCTCACTGCTATGTAAATTCTCCAAAAAGAGGCCCAGGCAAGGGAAGGATCTATAAAGGAATCCTCTCACTGTAGAGGAATCTTAGTCATTAGCAAAATTCTATTTCATCAGGGACTAAAAGAAGATGTTCTTCTGCTTCTCTTCCTTTACACAGGGAGAAATGATATCTGATTTGCCATTTTTCCTTGGAGGGTCTGTTTGTAGGATGTGATTTATGTCCTTGCGTTCCCTGTTTGTGACTGTGGGGAACCCGAACATCAGAGCCTGCTCTGTTGTCATTTGAGGGGCACGTTCAGTTCTGTCATCCCAGGCCGTTCTGAAGCACTGGGTGAATTTTTTGGTCTCTGACACATTTATCCTGAAGTATCTCTGGTATAATGGTTCCATCCAGCTTTAAAAATCCATAGGTAGCTCCAAGAGCAGTCCCCTTTCTCAGGAAGGTTTTGCCTGAATGCAGCCCCAAAGTCTTAACTGGTTGTTCTTCCTCTCTCAGTAGATGAGTGAAGGTGTTGCCTCAGGCATCCCAGACCATCCAGCAGGGTCACAGCAGGGGCAGCAATGCTTTGGGAATACCCCAGTTTAGGGCTCTGCAGAGGTTCCTACCTTAGGTGTTGTTTATTTTTTTGTCAGCTCTGCAGAAATCCCCTCCCCAAACCCTATAATTGTCGGATGTTCTGTTATCCTATTCCTCCTGCCAGTTATTATCTCCTGAGATTATCAAGGGTAACTTCACATGGACTAATTGTAATAACTGAAGGGGCCTGAGGGCAAGAATTCTGTCTCAGCGTTGCAAGAAGGGGATTAGGTGTGTGTATATTCTGTGTAATTTGTGAGAGGTGTCTCTGTAACATCTGTCAGGAGAACTGTAAAATCATTTGAAATGTTGCAAAGGAGAGATATGTGGTGATAGGAGGCTCAACTTTCTTCAGCTTTTGTTGCATTATCCCACTGAAGCTGATTTGATACACTTTTTTCTCCCCTTGCCTGTATAAGCTGGTGTCAGGCTCCTTGAGAAGGCACTTATGTTCTTGAAGGATTACTGTGCTCATTTAGCTTTCATTTCATCAGGTATTAAGGCTTGATATTACCCTGCTCTTTGTAACTCTGCTCTTACTGTAAATTACTGCCACCAGAGATGGCTGGGGATTACAGTGACTGAGGTGCAGGAGAGAAATACTAATTTTTGATCTGCTTGCTTTGTTCTCTTAAAGATCCTACAAGTGGTTATGGGCTCAGTCATCCACTAATGCTGATTAAAATAATCTGAGCAGCAGAACCTGACAGATTTTCTGCTTGGGTCCTTTGAAAATACACCTAATGAATCTTTTAGTAAATGGAGTGGGCAGTTGCTTTCAGTCAGCTGAAATATTTCCTGTGTAAAGGGATGCCTGCTCTGCTGGTGATGGGAGGCTCTGTCCTCTTGGAAGTAACAGGCTGGATTCATGGCATCTTCTCCTTACAAATATCTTTTTCTCATAATCAGTGTTTTGTGTTTGGATTTGGATTTGTTCTACAGTATTCCTGGGTTCCAAGTTGCTTCTTCCAAGCTGTAGCATAATAAGTAATCCAGGTGTCTGAAGTTAGTCAGCATACCTGTTTTATTGAAATAAGGGGTAAAGGTGAGTTATTTAACCTTTAAAAAAAGACTTGTCTGTCTTAATTTTGGCCTGAGTAGAATCACTCTGTGAGCTTTTCTTGGGACTTGTGGGGAAAACAGAGCCACTTTCCACGTGAAAGTGCTGATGTGCCCACCCCTTGTGTTTTTAAAACCGAATTCACTTTTTCCCCTAGAAACTGCTTTTGCTGCTTTGTTTCCAGCAGTGAGCCAGGGGAGTCCCCTTACAGTGCAGAGTGTCCTGGAATATCTTACCCTGAAGATCAGGGAAGTGCAGCTCTTCCCTCTCACTTTGCTGGGACTCAAAGTACACGTGGTGCTTTCAAGACCTTCCAGCTCCTGAGTGTTTCCCCTCAGCTTTGGTGGTGTTCAGATGTCTGATGGTACCACAGAGATGGTTTTTTTTATGGGGGAAAACTGGCAAATGGGGCCAGCCTGGAGTTCGCATCCCGGAGATGGCAAATATCTGCTGCAGAATGTGTGAAATTGGAATACTTGGGATTTTGTCTTCAAGCAGGATCTCGTGTTGCCTTTGCTTCCTGCCCCAGGTGCCGTGGGAGCAGGGATGGCTTTGATCCCTGCTGTGGTGTGTGGCTGGCTCAGCTTCCAGGGATGAAAGACAAGTATCACTTCCAGCACTGGCCCTGTGAGCAAGTGGCTGTTCTTCCATGGAGAAAAACAGTGCTTGGCATACAGGAAAAGTAGCTGCTCGGAGGGGATTGGGTTTCTCCAAACAAAATATTATTTGCATGACTTTTGTACCGTAATAGGGCTCAAATGAACAGTGAAATGGTTGCACTTGTTGTTCCGTAGATGTTCTTGTGTCCTCCACCAACCTCATCCATAATATCCCACTTTTTTCCTCAAAAAACCTCTACTGGGAAGTTAAAAGGCCTCTCATCTGCCTGTTGTATAGAATTCAGTCAAATCCTAATGAAAAGAAACTGTTTCTACGAGAAATATTTCTCGGACTGAGTGTGGGACTTGAAATAAATTCCCAATTTTAAGTCCATTTTGTACGTCAGGAAAACAGTTACGGTATTTGGTGAAACCTGTTGCTGTTTGAGACAATATTTGGTCCTGAAGCCCATATTTGGTGACTGCATGTGCAGTTCAAAGAGATAATAGTTCTCTGAGCAGGAGCTTTTCACATTTTGGAGGAATATGAAGAGATAAAAAATGTTTAATGCTGTGCATTCAAATCAGCTCTCTTGGTTGGGAAACCACTCCTGGTTTAGTCTCTTATGCGGCTTTTTTGGCTTTTCTTAGTTTTCTCATTCCTGTATAGAGTGACTGATTTTTGTCTATGCAGGAAGAGAATTTTATAATCGTCAGAGTTTTTCTGTTTTGCTCAAATCTGTCCAACATTTGTTCAGATGAAGTGAAACAGAGAACAGCTTCAAGTGTCTCTTTCCTCTTGCCCAGAGTCTGATCCCTGTTTGAGTTCTGCAGAATTTACTGGTTTGAGCCAAACTGGGAAACATTTTGGATACTTTGTGTTCATTCATCTTTGATGTTTGGGATTTGGGACTTCAGTGATTTATTTTGGATATAAGCCCAGGTGAAAATGTGCTGGAAAAGGGGTGCACCTGGCAGGGGAGGCTCTGACCTGCACCAACAGGTGCTGTCCTGGGCCAGTTTAATCCAAGATATTTCTTGGGTTTCCATGTCATTTCTGGATACTGGTGTGTTTGAAGACGCATGATACAGGAGGGTCACCCCTGGAGAGCACAAACACTAAATATTTGGGAATTCCATGCTAGTGCTACTTGCCAGGGTGGATTTTTGTTATTTTCTTGTGTTTTAATGATGAACTTGCCCTCTGAGGAACTGGATTGTTTGAGATTTGGAGGCCAAATGACCTACACTGGACTTTGAGAGTTACACAATCAGAAATGTGGAGAGACTCGAAAGCATCTTCCCACAGTGCAGCTGCTTTTCCACTCACATTCCTTCAGGAGGAGCAGAGCACACTGGGGACTGTGGATCTGCTCTGATGGATCATTTCTATTGGCAACTCCAAGTCCTGGGGGTTGTTTGGGTTTCAGTGTATTCTTGTGTCAGCCAACAACTGCTTCGACGGTTTCTGTTAACACCCCTTTAATTTTGGGACGTGCTTTGCTTAATTGGGCCTTTGAAGTCTCAGCAGATATTTTGAGCAAACCTGTTCTTCCTTATACTGATGGAAGTGCAGAATAAATGCCGCCCGTGACTGATGCTGGTAATAAATTGTCGGAGAGCCCATGATTTGAAAGCTTCCAGTTCCTTTGGTTCATCAAGACTCCAAATTTCTTGACTCTCCAAGCACACTGCGGGTCTTGCCTGCTCGTCTGAGCTGCTTAATAAAGGGTGGGTGGAGGGCCCACTAATGACAGTGCAGTTTCCAATGCTTTTTTTCTTATTTTCCTTTTTTTTAATGAGTGGGTTTATTGAAAAAATAAATAAATCCATCTGTCCCCCTTGGAGCAGGATTGCACATGTTCACGTGCCCAGCCTCTGGAATGGTATTAGCAAATGAAAAATCTGCAATATTATTTGGTGTGGCAGCTGAAATGATTGACCTGTTTTTCTTTCAAAACCTTTGCTTATATTAGAAGCTTTATATCTCAAATAAAATTAGTTTTATGGGAACTGGAACTGTACTTGTGATGGTTTAGTTTAGAAAAGTAATGTCAACACCCCAAAGGATTTCTGGGCTTTGATTTTCCCAGTGTCCAATGGAAGCCTTTGGTAGGGGCTGGATAATGTCTCGTTCTGACTCCTGTTGCTGCACACAGAGAAGTGTCTTGACAGCTTCCAAACCAATAATATCTTACTTATGTTTCAATATATGAATAACAGCCCAGGCTTTCGAGAGATTATCTTGTTGCACTGCAGTTCTGTGACATGCTGGAGCCAGATGAATGGAAATCTGCAGCATTTGGGAGAAGGGGACTGTATCCCTTTTAAAAACGTGTGTTCTAGCAGAGATGTGCAGCGACATTAATTCACTGAGCCAGGGTTGTGTTCTTTTAATTAAGAGGTGCAGTGAGCAGAGCACATGATACTTCTTCCTCTTCATGCTGTTTCTTTCCTCTTTTCTAATCTCTGTTCTCCAGTGGGGTTTTTTTCTTCCCGGTCCTTGGGAATATTGTATTTCCAAAGTGATCCCCTGCTGACTATTCCGAGGTCTGTCTAGGCAGTTTCTTCAGCCCTGATTGAAAAGAAGTTGTTCCCTTTGATTCCTTAACTAATTCCATTGCTGTGTGTGATCAGTGCCTTTGTGGGGGAAGAGCTGCCAGTGCTCCTTGTGCATGTGCTGTGGTGATGGCTCATCCAACTGGGATGTGTCCTTGCACATCCCTGGCTTGTCAACCCAGCCTGGGGACTGTGTCAAGGAGTCTTGGCAAGGAGAGACTGCCGGGGAAGCCATTCTGTGCCAGCTGGTGCTGGAAAAGGCTCTGCTGCAGATGTCTGGTCATTCCCAGCTCCTGTGGCAAGGTCTGGTGTTTTACTAGCCCCAGCAAGAAGTGAGAACTCCTCCTGTTCATCCTCTTACGGAGGAAAAACACCTCAAGCTGTTACCTCCTCCTTAGGGCTACTTTGTTTTCCCCTCTCCTGAAGGCTCCCTTGGCCCCACTGCCTGTGTTTGCCTTTTTCCTTGTACTGACAGCGACCGGTGCTAATTTATTCTTGTCTCGAGGAAAACTTCAAAAATAGTAACTCTCCTTTTAATTCAATATCTGCTAGTTCCTGGATTGCTGCGGTGGCAGAACGTGAAGCGTTCAAACTGGGGACATCTGTGTTTGTTCAAGAAACAACAGGAGATGCAGAGGATGGAAAAGAAATGAAGTTTGCTGAGGCACAAGGAACTGGCACGATAACTTGAGGAAAGTGTTAAATAACAATGGCTGCTCGAGGCCCGTGTCCAGCAGAGCACTTCCCATACACTGGAAGTGTAAACACTGCTGCGGATTTAAGCGGGACCAGTCCTGTGTTTAGCGTTAGAGCCTCGCCTGAGTGCCTTTCTGGACCGGGGCCTAAGTGAGTGAGACTTGGAGCTGTTTTTCATTTACAGGAGTGAGACTTGAAAGTGAGACCTGCCCAATGCTTAGTGCGGTCCTGGGGCATCGGGGAGCCCAGAGAGGCTTTCTGGGGCTCTGTCCCTGCTGCTGCTTTTCCTGCCACTTGCGAATGTGCTGCTTTTCCCAGGCTTGCTTTCCTGCTCACGAGTCTAATGGCTCATGCAGAATGCAATTCTGGGAGATGCAAATAATTCCCTGCCTGCCAGGGGCGTGGTGGAACCGGGCACGTTGTTCAAGGGCCTCAACCCAACTTGTGTGGTGGAAGAGGAGGAAGGGAAGGAGCAATAAAAGTAGTGATGTAGAGGCAGCTTTCTGCTTTGCTGGCATCAAATACCTGTAAAATTCTTAGTTTTTTCTCAGTGCACAGAGAACTCTAGGTAAGATTTTAACATACCTAGATAATCTGTATCTTTTCGTGACTCTTCAGTCCAGTTTAGAAGAGATTCTTGAGAGAACAGGATTTTTTTCAAGCAATTATTTCCATCTGACTTTCATTCCTGGGAGGAACTTGCTTAGTGGGCTTGATCCCACAAACTATGTTTTTGCAAGTTCTCTTTGCTGCAGAGAGCTGAGTGCTGGCTCCAGAGGAGCTTTCCCTCAGGGAATGCCCCTGTGCTGCAGGTTTGCCATGGATTTACTCCACAACAATCCGTCTCTTTCCCAATCTGTGTGAAGCTGGATAATAATGTTTACCCACCTGTGTAATACAAGTTCAGATCCTTGAATGAAAGGCCTTACTGTGCAAAACTACAGGGTAGCACTGCTGGGGGGAGGGGGGCATTCTGTACCTGCAGCTTTGGACTGTTTACAGGGAATGGTGGGAAGTTTTCATTAGTCAGTAGGTGAGGGGTAGCTTGTTTGCACTACTGCATGGAATTGCTTTGAAAAGAAATGATATCAAGAATAATGCTACAGTTGTCACTATCGTAGTATTGGCAAAAATGTGAAGGACAGTTTTCTAATCCTTTGAGTGTGGAAATTCTGATACTGCTGTTCCTGTTGCATATGAGTGTTACTGAACATTCTGCTTCTGCCTAAGATGCTGTCTCCTGGATTGATCCTTTCCTGGATTGTGTGTCTGTGTCATTTCTGACTCTAAATGGCAACAGCAGGGTGAGGAAGGGGAACTGGAAAAGGAAAAAGATGGCAACAGCAGGGTGAGGAAGGGGAACTGGAAAAGGAAAAAGGTTGCAATAGCTGGGTGATGAAGAGGAATTAAGATGAGAGTCCAATAATACTTAGAGAATAATATAATTTTTATTGTGTGGTGCCTGTGGGGCCTGGACAAGGTTTATGCTACACTCCAGGTTGTACAACTACCTGTGAGAGAACAGGCTCCTTTCTCTGGTACCTTCATAGTTTAGGTCTCAGTGGTGGTGATATCAGTGGTGAAACTCCTTTGGGTCCAGCAGTGGCAGGAGTTTGTCTCTCTCCTCAGTGTACACGCAGGAAAGACGAAGGGAAACTTTTGACAAGGACACATAGTGATGGGACAAGGGGGAGTGGCTTCAAACTGAGGTGGTAGGTTTAGACCCGGTGCGAGAAAGAAATTCTTCCCTGTGAGGGTGGTGAGGCCCTGGCACAGGTTGCCCAAAGAAGCTGAGGCTGCCCCATCCCTGGGAGTGTCCAAGGCCAGGTTGGATGGGGCTTGGAGCAACCTGGGATAGTGGAAGGTGTCCCTGCCCGTGGCAGAATAGACTAGACAACCTTTAAAGGTCCCTTCCAACTCAACCCATTCTGTGATCCTTTGACAGGATCCTGGAGAAATACTGTTTTGGACCCAGGGGTTGCAGCATCAGTCCCTGGCACATTCAGACTATGCCCAGATACCACCCTGGTGCAAACATTCCTGTTCCCCTCAGGAAGGGGCTCAGACCCAGGAGCTGGTGGCATCGGAGCAGTTCCTTGCTGGGATCCTGGCTCAGCACTGATGTCCTGGAGCTTATGTGGCCTCTCAGCTCCTGGGAGGTGCTGAGCAAACCAGCACTTGTTTCTGAGTGTGAGGGAACCCAGACCTTGACAAACCATCAGAAACCTGCTTTGGCTAAAGCACTGAACCCAGAGGAGTGATTCCTCCCATAACTCAAGTTTAGTTGGTGCTGTGCCACCTCAGTTCTTGTGCTGGAGAACGAAATCCCCACCCAGCACCCCCCTGTGTAGCCAAGTGAAATGTGATTGCGTCGGCTAATCAGGGACTGACACAATTTGGAAAGTCCTTGGGGGTTTTAAAGGGCAGGGATGTGCGATACGTAACCGGCCCCGCGCGAGTCACGCGGGCTGAGCCGCCTGTGCGAGGTCAGCTTGGTCTCTGCTCTGCTTTCCTGCTTCTCCAGGAAAAGCAACAGCTGGGAATGGATCCACATCTTCAAGGTGTAACTGAGGGGGAGAGTCTACTTTTTACAAGGGCACGTAGTGACAGGACAAGTGGAATACAGGGGACGGCAGGGATGGGAACAGACGGTACCCGTCTGCCTCCCCCTCTGGAGCAGCATCACCATGAGGGATCATCACTGCAGGGGTAGAAACTTCCCAGATTTAGATATAAAAATCTAAAAAAATCTCTGGTGAGACCCCCACCTCCAGCTCCAGGGGCCGCAACATCAGAAGGATGTGGAGCTGTTGGAGCAAGTCCAGAGGAGGCCACGGAGATGCTGCCAGGGCTGGAGCCCCTCTGCTTTGGAGCCAGGCTGGGAGAGCTGAGGGTGTTCACCTGGAGAAGAGAAGGCTCCAGGGAGAGCTGAGAGCCCTTTCCAGTGCCTAAAGGGGGATTTTGGGCTATTTAAGCCCAAATCCTGCAGAGTTGCCTTGGGTGGAAAGAGCATCCGTGCTGCAGTGCATCTCCTTCAGAGGATCACACAGAGCAACCCGCGCTTGCAGTTTTTTCCTGCTTTGTCAGCAATAACATCTCCTTGTGAAGAACTACAGCCCCAGGGAATTTTCTAATATTGGAGTTTATAAAAAAAAGCCAACCCAATCCAGCGTCTGTGTGGTGCGTGCCGGGGCTGTGGGAGCTGGGGTGGCTGTCCCTGGCACTGCCCTCGGATTCAGGTCAGGGGCCACAGGAGGGAAGGTGCCATCCCCAGCACCACCTCCAGATGGATCAGACTGCACCTGGGGTGAGCTCCTCCTTGGCAGTAGTGGGCTCCTAAAGGGATGGACACTGAGGAGGAGCCAGGAGCTGGCGGGACCAAAGGCTGTTTTCCGAGTGCTGCCACAGGACTGGGGAGGCCCATGGTGTGCGAGCAGATCCATCAGCTGTCCCTGAGGTCAGGGTTGAGGGACCTTCTTACCTTTATTTCCCTGTCCCTTTGTGTGCGCCTGTAAATCACACTGGTCTAAGCCCCTTCACAGTTCTTGTAGCACAGGTAATATGTCAGAAATAGAAAATGTAATCAGAATGCTTATTTTGGGTTAAATTAATCACAGAGTCGTGGAATGGTCTGTATTGGGAGGGACCTTAAAGCTCATCTCATTCCACCCCCTGCCATGGGCACCATCCACTACACCAGATTGCTCCAAGCCTTGTCCAGCCTGGTGCTGAACATTTCAGAGATGGGGCAGCCACAGATTAGTGCAACAAATTAGTGCTATTTGCATTTCTGTCTCTAAGCCCGCGAGCGTCCCGCAGGTGTATTTCCATTTCTCCTCCCGCAGGTCTCCCGACTCATCCCTTTCCTTTAGCAGGGACACGCTAATCCCGTGTGAAACTCGCTCTGACGTGAGTAAGTGGAACAGACAGGCAGAACCTTTTCTCCATTAAAGTCGAGGCGCAGAGTCTTGTGCACACAGAGAGTGTTATCACAGACATGATATCCCGGCGTCACACGCTCTCGGGACACGCGGCTGCGCGGCGGGAGCAGCACGGCTCAGGCGCTGCCTGGGAGTGATGAGGATGATCTGGAGAGGGACAGGGAGAGCTTGCCTCCCTCTGCTTTGGTGTGGCACGGAAAAAAACCTCAGCCTGTTGTCCCGTTGGGATTTCTGCTCTGAGCTGAGCTCTCTGGTGTAATGCAGCTCATTCGGGCGGGATTTTTAAGGACTGAACTGTGGCAGTGCTGCTACAGCTGCGGAAGTCCCAGACAGGGCCTGGAGCGCCCTGGACTAGTGGGAGGTGTCCCTGCCCATGGGGGTGTGTCGGGGTGGGGGTGGTCAGACAGAAGGCCCCCCTGTGCAGGGTCGCCAGAACTGCTGAGTCCTGGGGGAAAGTGCGTGGGAAATAGGAGCAGGGATCCTTCCCGGCTGGATGCCCACCTGGAGAGCTATTCCTGTGAATCTGTGCAGTTAGCTTTGCTCTGCTCTCCTTCCAGAGGATAAACGCAGGTGAAATAAAACAGCATTTCAATTGGAATTCCCAGTGAAGACGAACCCAGCACTGGAGAGGAATTCTGCGCTGGCCATTAGGGCTTTCAGCTTGGCATCCCTCAGGCTCCCAGCTCAGCATCCCTTCAGCTTCCAGCTCGGAGTCCCTCAGCCCCTTCACTGTGCTGAGCAGCAGATCTGGGGCCGCTGCCCAGGACGCGCCAGCTGTCTCAGCAAACATTTAGAAGCAGCTTTTTGGGATAAAACCTGACGGATGCCCCCATAGCAGCAAACCCAACCAAGCTCTCTCAACTCTGGTGCCTCCTGTAACTGCCCGAGGTCCTGGCAGGGCAGGGCTGGGCTGGGGTGGCAGCAGGTCTTGGTAACGCCTGTTCCTGTGGGCTCGCTGGAATCTTTAAGGTTGAAGAGCTCTGGGCAAAGCATTTCCAGGAGCTCCTGGAGGGTAAAAGGCTGTCAGCCTGGATAAATGTTAGAACGGCAAAGAGGGGAAGGAAGAATGAGAGTGAGCAGGGAGACCGAGAGAGATGAGGAGGTTGCTGCAATTCGTGGGCCCTTGGGCCGGTGGCTGAGAGTCTGAGAGCCGTGTTCACATCCAGCTCAGCTCAAACAGCTCTCCGGGCGTCCGAGCGCGGGGGGGAAGGCTGGAGCGACTCGTGGTCCGCTGGGTTGGGGCGGTTCTGGCTCCCACTGCCCCTTGCTGTGGGGTCACTGGCACCCCCGCTGCCAGTGGGCAGACGCTCAGGTTGCTCTGGGAGGCTCTGGCAGAGCGGTTTTCCCGGGATGCACCCAGCAGCTGAGTGATTTGGGGCAGGATCCCCCTCTGCCAGTGCAGCGCAGCAGCGCTCCGGTGACCTGCACCCACTGGAGGTGTGGGACTGGTTGGGCACCATCCCACACTCCTGGCATGGTCACGGGTGTTCCCTGGCATGGACACAACGGTTTCCTGGCACGGCGTGGAAAACCCCCTGTTATGGGATCTCGCTGCCACAGGCCCCAGCTCTCACTGGGGTCCAGCAGATGCCTTGGAGCAGGGAGCGCTCCCTTTCTGGTTTCTTTCTGAGGGACAGTGTAAAATGAGGAGTTAACAAGGCAGTAATGTTTGGAACTCCCCACCACCAGCAGCAGCTCAGATCATTAAGCCTGAAATAATTTTAATTGGATCCAGGATTCACAAGAGATTTTTTTTTTGTGCCGTGGTGGAGCTGGACTAGTTTCTCTGCTATCACACCGGTCATTGGGGCAGGGAACAGAGGAGACTCCCTGCTCGGCTTTGGGTGCCTCCGAGTCGTGAGGTGCTGGGTGTGTCTCAGCACCAAGCTGGGTTTAAAGACAGAGATAAATATTTTGTTTCTGATTTAAGTTCTTGGAAGAAATTCCCCAGTTTATTGTGGTGACAGGCTCCCGGCATCTGCTCCCATAGGCCAAAAGTGGGGGTCAGGGGCCAGGTGAACCCCCAGCTCTGTGGTGGTGGCTTGGGGATAAAAATTCAGTTAATTATTCCATGTGTCCCAATTAAAAATGCGGCATTTGTCTGTGCAAACAGATGGCAGATCCATGACCCTCACCCACATGGGCTTTCCAGAGAACGTGTCTTTAGAGCGCGTGGACTCCTTCAAACGGGCCAGGAATTAATCAAACTGAGGTGATTCAGTGCAGCGACTACCCAGAGAGTTGGGGTGAAACATAAACATTAAAAATTCAACTCAAATGGGCAGGCCTGGAGGCATTTGCAGCCCGGTTGTCTCAGCTCTCACTCCCGTGTGCCCTGGCTGAGGAGAGCCAGGTGCCAGCAGGATGCTGCAGCCGTAGTGGGGTTACGGGAGGATGGGGGGATTCCTCTGGCCGTGGCCTGATGGGGCTGGGGATGTTTTTCTACCAGCACAGGAGTAACCAGAGGCTGTTTTAAAATGTAGACAAAAAAGTCCCAGAGGGCATCAGAGATTTAACTGTGTTTGAGGAGGACTTGGGTGTACAAGCAGGACTTGGTATTTGCACAGTGGTCCTACTCCTTGTTACAATTGGATGGTGTTTATAGAACCCTAAAATCACAGAATCCTGGAATGGTCTGGGTTGGAAGGGACCTTAAAGCTCATCTCATTCCCACCGCTGCCATGGGCACGCACACCTTCCACTAGCCCAGTTTGTTCCAAGCCCTGTCCAGCCTGGCCTGGAACACTTCAAAGGATGGGGCAGCCACAGCTTCTCTGGACAACCTGTGCCACCCCTACAGGGAATGATCCATATTGGGATGTAGGGAGAGGTATGGCCAAAGCCCTGGACAGGTTAAAACCCGAGATGCTCTGGCCCCTGGGAAGTGTTGGAGGAGCGATGGCAGGAGCAGGACGAGGTGGGGAGGTTGTGGGGGAGCCGGTCCTGGAGGGAGCTCAGGAAGAGCAGGAAGGGCTGGCAGGGAGAGCGGTCTGGAGCTGCTGGCAGAGTGGGCAGGAGCAGGATCCCGGGCTGCGTGGGGTGCCGGCCCCAGCCCTGCCCTTGGCCGCGGGCCCTCCCAGCGGGCAGCCGGCCAGAGACCTTCGAGGAATCGCCGCCACACCGTGCCCGGCCTGCCCGTGCTGCAGCCACGGCAAGGGCTGCCCATCACACAGGGGCAGCGGGACTGGGGGACGGTGGGCAAATGAGGGGAATCGGGTGCCGTTTGTCACCGTGGGCCCCCTAAGCCCACGCGCCGCATCCGCCCCTCACCAGGATCGGGCACTGGGCGGCTCGTGCCGGGGCGGCGGTGCTGGCACAGAGCGGTCCGAGCCAGGGTGCCCTGGGCTCCAGGAAGGGCTCCGGCTGTGGAGCTCCATCCTCCAGCCTGCTTAGGCACTCGGGGACATCGGCTCCCCTGGCACTGAGAGCAAGGGAGGCTCGCACGCGGCTCGCACGGCTGGAGAGCCGCTGCTGACGTCGTTCTGCTCCATGACAGACGCCATCGATGCCACCGGGTCACCCGCGCTTTCAATGTTTAACGAGATGCTT
>JAWMRA010000005.1:1894405-1925614 GCA_035584735.1 Pseudotriccus pelzelni | reverse complement strand
GTTTCTTCTTTCCTGGCGGGAGCAGCTTTGGGGCTCTGTGTGTGTGTGTTCATCCCCCTGGATGGCACTGGAGAAGCCAAAATCTCTGCATCCCTGAGCATTGGGATGCCAGAATGTGACTAAAATGAGCCAAAGGATGGGTTGTTCATAGTTTCAGCCCAGGGGAGGGTTGTTGCCCAGGGGCAGTTCCCTCTCTGTGCAGGTGGTTCTTTGCTCACAGCACAAGGAGGGATGGAGATGCCTCAGTCCTCATCCATCTTGTTAAATACTGCTGAGCTAAACCTGTGCTGCCCTTCAGAGCACTGTGAACTGATTTCCATATTGATTTTTGGGTAAGACACCATTTTTTCCTGTCTTCTGGTCCTCACTGTAAATACCCCAAACCCTTATGATTCTGGACGTCATTTTTCTCATTAATTCCTTCTGAGGAAAGCAGTTTCTAGTGCTGATTTTTTTTTTTTCTGCTATTCCCTTGTACAGTTGGGAAATGGATACATGGACAAGTTAAATGACTTTGTGTAGGACGCCACTGGACAAAGAGATAATTATACAAGGGTCAAACCTTGAGCTCTCCTTGCTCAGACAGGTACTGGAGCCCGCAGGGGGTGGCAGATCTTCTCCAGGTGAAACCACCGACCGCATTCTGCTCCCACCTTACCCCGAGGACCTCAACCCTGTTCCCTTTCAGGGCGGGTTCAGGCTCTAGTTAGGAAATCCTCACACACATGTTTAGATGACACATGACTTGGGTTTACTTTTTATTGCCTTTTTCTTAATAAATCTGATTTTAGTTGGAAACCTTGAATTTACGGCAATGTATCTGTTGCAGTACTTTTGGCAGGTACTTCTCCTGACACTGTTGCTGCAGTGTCAGGTACTCTATTCAGCTTTTAAGTATGAGATGGCAAAAAGCGTTGGGATATATTAAAGCATAACCACAGACATGAGTTAGTGTTTATAAAATGATTTTAAATCAGCTGTTCAATACTTAACACGCAGCACCAACACCCCAGTCTTTCGTGGGCTGTGCTTGAAGCAATTTTTTCCTGTATTTTGGGTTAACTATTCCTGGTTTGAGCACTTTGTGTTTTACATGCAATGAATTCTTCCCAACTGGTTTTAAGCTGCTCTTACTCTGTCAGCACAGAGTGGAAACCCTGGTTGTGTTTGTGCCACAGCTCATGGCACTGCACACGCTGTCAGGTAATGGCCTGATTTCTGGGCCAGATTATCCCAGCTTTTCAAGTACTGGGCCTGGACACGTCCCAGAGTTTGGAAGTTGATTTTGGCGAGCTTGGCACAGGCAGTGGGTGTTTGTGTCTGTGGCAGCACGAAGGGGGTTAATGCTGGAGGAGTCCGCTGGCTGTGGAGGGAA
This sequence comes from Pseudotriccus pelzelni, assembly GCA_035584735.1. Classification (NCBI taxonomy): domain Eukaryota; kingdom Metazoa; phylum Chordata; class Aves; order Passeriformes; family Tyrannidae; genus Pseudotriccus; species Pseudotriccus pelzelni. The sequence goes on along the minus strand of JAWMRA010000005.1, from coordinate 1,924,239 downwards.
CTGACCTGCCCTGGCTGGAACAGCAGGGAACTAATGGAAGCTTTCTGCTCTATTCAGAGCAGGGTAGTCAAGCATCTGAACTTCCCACCAAACTCTGGTTTCTATTGTACTTTTGATGCCAGATTTCTGTAGCACTGGGCTCCGAAAGGCAAACATCCTTCCAATTCCAGCCATAAAGCATTTAGGCTTAAAAATTCAGAATAATCTGGAAGAATACCGGGTTTATTTAAACAGGCTGAGGGAGAGGGGCTTTGCTCTGCAACTAAGGCCGTTCAGTGTTTCAGAATAGAGTACGTAAATAAATGGAGCACTGAGATTATGCTGCTGAGTGAATCTTATCCTGGTTTGCTTTAGGAATGAAGCTTACACGTTTTGACTGGGAGGAATGTAATTTTTCTCTCTCAAAAGCTCCTGTGGTATTGTGGTGCTCTGTGCCACAGCAAAGGCACAGGACCTGATTTCTGCTGTCAGCTTCTCCCTGCTGCTGCTCACTTAGTGCAGGCAGTTTACGTGAACCTCCCAACAAAAGAGAAGACATTTGACTTCCGTGTTAATGAAGCCCCAAGCTCATTTTCCTTAGTGTTGTTTTCCTTTTTGCTGTGTACACTTTGCTTTCAAGCCAAATTTTTTAAAAAACAAGAATAGACAAAGAAATCTGCTATGAATTTGACATGGGGTGATGAGGATGAATTCTCTGTACACAGGAAATACACTGGATTGATAAACTTACATCTTGCAGAAATTCTGTACATCTGTGCCTGGATATGGAGCATGGAGGTGCAGGAACATTTTTGCCTGGAGCAAGACAAGCAGACAGACACTCCATAAAAACATGTATTGCCTCTGGATCTTCAAATAACTCCTGCCCCAGCCCAGAGAAGTGATTGACATGATGAAGGGGGGGATCTGAGCTCGAATACTTGGCAGGAACAAAAACTGCCTTGTCCTGACTTTCTGTGATCCCTCAGTTGGAGTCCTTTGGAAAACCATAAGGATGGAGACCCTGTGTTGAAAGACTGGCTGGTAAGATATTGTTGAAAAGAGGCAGGGGGAGAACAGTTTCTGAAGAATTTGGAGCCCTGTTGATCCACAAACCCCTTTGAAAAAATGAGCTGAAGCAGAAAGTCCCCAAAGGGTTAAATGGAGACAGGTGTTCAGTGGACATGATAAACCAGATCCCTTTCAGCTCTCCAGAAATATCCCGTTTCTGCTGTGGAATGGGGAGAGCAATGAGCCTGTGCACCTCTTTATACCTAAATACTTTCAAAGGGCTGATTAAGTTTCCCTGTTAGCTGTTGTAAATATTCTCATTATTAAAAAAGAAAGAAAACAACCTTTCATCTGAGGGACAAGTCCTTACTGATTAGATGAGGGGGATTATTTTTATATAGGAAAAGTTAGTTTGCTTGAAAGCAGTGACCCTACATCAGGACAAGCCTGTAGCCTTCCAGCTGAGAATATCAAGATACTAATTGTGTGTGTTTGAAGGCACTTCAACAGGAGTGTTTATTTTAGGCTACAGAAAGTTTATCTTCAAGTGAGCATGATAAAAAAATATCATTTTTTCCTTCCCACCCGAGCTGTCCTCCTTTCCTGGAGCAATGTGCAGGATCTGGGCTGAGTTCACTCTTCCTGTGCTTATTTTACATACAACCTGTTCTCTTTTGTCTCCTTGTTCTCCTTCCCCTGTTCCAGGTGTAGAAAACTGAAGGAATCAAATTCAGGCTTGTGAGGGCTTCTGCCTTGTCCTTCTCTGCCCATAACACGTGTTTCCAAGCTTCACTGGACATCCTGGGAGTTTTGCCACAAGGCATGTGTGGGAATGCTGGAGAAATATTAAAAATCCTGATTTATATTGGGACATCTGGCAAATCTTATTTCCAGAACCTCTTCTGGTCTGTAGGTGAATCCTGAAAAGTCTTAGAACTTAATAGGATGTTCTTTGAACACCGTGAGATCTGCTCTGTCCTTCACAATATTGTCCCCCCTGTCTTGGCAACTGTTTGGTGCTGTGTACCTAGAGCAACACACAGCTTGTTTGGGCTTTATCTGACATGATACATTATTTCTGTTGTTTTCCCTCCCCTTCCATTTCTCCAGCACTTTTAGGGTTGCATGCATTATTTTTCCTTTCTTACAGCAGGTAAAAAGACACAGGACTTAAAACCGTTTTTAAAAATGGATATATGATTTTTGGAAGGCCTGACTCATTTTTAAATTTTTTTTTTTACTGTAATTTATTTAAATGCAAAATATTACTGCACATGTTAACATGAACAAAAGATCCCAGGAATTTTTCATTTACCAGAATGAATTGAATTTATCAAAAGCCCCTGACATCTCGAGGCAAGCACGATGCCTCCTTTGTGTTCCAGCCTCTTGCTGGCTCCGAGCCACGGGGCTCTGAAGGATCGTTTTCACCCGAGGCCTCTTGTAGTTGGAGGAAATCAATCTTGTGTGAGACAAAATGCCTGAGCTGGAGGCTTGTCCATCTCCAGCAACTTCAAACTCCTTCGCTTCCTTTCGGGGACTTGGCTTGGAGGCAAAGGCTGAGCTCTCCTCTTATCCAAGAAAAATGCACAAGCCTTGTAAAGATGCTTTCTCCTCTGCCTGGATGTCTATTGAGCTGGAAGGGTTTGACTTGTCCCTGGAGTGGGGAAGATGTGGGTGGCCCTGTGCGGGGATGAGGCTGCGGAACAATGGGCCCATTGTCGGGGCTGCTCCAGGAGGGAGCTCAGTGTTGCTTTAACATGGTGCTTGTGTTGCTGGTGGGCTGGCCATGCCGAGCCCTGGCTTTTTGTCTTGGAATTATAACAGAATCAGCTGAAGGTTTCTCTCTCACTGCTGTTAATCAGTAACGTCCACGGGACGGCCTTCAGGCCGCTCTTCATGCGTGAGGGGAAGGATCCGTAAAAAACAAGTGTGGGATCAGAAAACCCGCTGTCCCAGGGAGTGAATCTGAGGTATCGGCATTTGAGTGCTCTCTGCGTTGTGATGAAAAAGGAATAATAACCAAAATAAAACATCCACCTTGAGTCTCACAGCCCGTTGCACTCGTGTGAGGCGCTGGTTTGTGCAGCTGATGGTACCGGGGAGCTGGTGTTGGAGTGATGTCCTAGAGACCAGGTATCCCACTGCACCGGAGCCTGGACTGTGGGTTCAGCTGGGCTTTGCAGAGTGAATTGGCTCAGGCCTTCTGTAGTTGCTCCTTTCTCCTTTTTTTTTTTTTTTTTTTTTTTTTGTTTTATTAGAACACGTTTAATTTGGGAAATAATTTAATACAGACTTCTGACTGCTAGTTGTCATTCCTCTCTGCTGTTGTGTTCTCTGCTCAGGGCACAGGCTGGGATTGTTGAGGTGTCCTGTGCAGGGCCAGGAGCTGGAATGGATGATCCTAATGGGTCCCTTTTGCCTCAGCACTTGCTGTGATTCTGTGACTCTGTGGTGAGACATCTCACTGAAGGTCTCCATGGGAGAAGCCTTGGGGATTTTTTTGAGAAAAATCTGTACTTTGTTTCCTCACAGCTGCTTTTTGCAAAAATTCTTTCTAGTTGGTATTAAAATGAGCAAATAAAAAGTCTGTTTTCTTTTTGCTGGCTTATGTTTTACCTTATAAATCTTGTGTTTGGAGCATGTGGTATCTGGCCCGATGTCCGAGGTGGCACACTGTGCACACATTGCACAGCTGTGAGTCCGTGAAAGGGGAGAGCTGGATGTCACTGCAGTGCAGGTATCCACATATCCAGCAGGTCTGAGGTTTACACTTCCTTGCCAAAGTCCTGCTGCATGAATTGCTCAGTTCTGGGTTTTGGGGGTGTTGGGGCAAGCTGTGCTGTGTCTTTTAGGTCAGGTAAGACTAAGCAGCTGCTGTTGCTGGAGACTTTCAGAATGAGTCTGAAGGGGATAGAGATGGAAAGGATTTTTAAATTTAATATTTTTAAATCCAGTTTGATTAAGAAAAGCATACACATGATTTGGAGGTGATTCAGGTAGGTTTGTTAGGTTTCCTGTAGCAAAAAAGTGAGGATTCTCATCTCTTCTCCAGTGTTTGTCCTGTTTATTTTTGTTGGACCCGCTGTTGATGGCCATATCTGCAGGATAACTGGTGGCTTTTCTCTGTTGGGAGTGTGAAGTCACTCAGCTGCAGACTCATTTCTCTGCCTGTTCACTGAACTGCTCCTCTGGACTGGACAGCAGAGCTGGGTCACAGCTTTTTCTTGGGCTATTTATTTCCAGAAGAAAACAACGGATACGCTGGGTAAATGAGCAGGAACACGAACATCAGCACTGCATTAAATGATCGGGGTTGATGTGTTTGTGTCAGAGAGCTTGGGCAGAATGTCATGTTGTGCTCTGGGAGCTGTTCTTTCCTTCCTGCCATTTGCACTGGTCCAACCGCAGTGCTGCGTTTGTAACAACAGGGCCAGGAAGGTGCATGGTGAGGTTGCACCTTTTCGGGCGTGTTGGAATCCACGCTGAAGCCTTGGAGTGGTGGGTGAGCTCTGGACTTTCCTCTCCACAGCAGAAGGGGAGTGATGGCTTGGCCAGGCCAACAGAAGGAGTTGTTGTGAACAGCAGCTCCTGCTCCAGAGCCCAAACTCCAGGCACGTGACCCAATTTACCGATGCACAGCCTGGTTTTAGCACTTCTGATGTCAAGCATAGATCATCATTAGTCTCACTCCAGCAGCCTATGGATTTTCCTTTCTTTTCTCCCTGAAAGCTGTGAGCGGCTCCAGTAATTCTGGAGAATAAATCTCACTCCGTCAAAGCCTGGGCAAAAAACCTGTTTATCTTTGGAGCCCTGGCTGGGCTTTAATGCCTGCAAGGAGTCAGGAGTGGCTGCCTTGTGCTTCCTGCCGTGGGGGCACTGGGATGAGGCACATTCCTGGCATTATTTTCCAATGATAAGATCTGTTAAGCCACTAGGATGGTCGGTCCTTGTTTGTTGAGCTGATTCATACTTTATTCCTTCCCAAGGAGCTCGCTGATTTGATGTATTCTGTCAGGAGCACAGGCCTGTGGAAAGAACTTGTAAGCACATGGAATTCCAATGACTTTCCATAAAAACCAAGTGTGTGTTCACCACCTCTTGGGTGATTCTCCAAGTACTTGTTCCAAAGGACTTGAATTGGGAAGCTTCAGGGGACAGAAATGTTATAGTTGCCTGTGTGTCTCTATAAAAATGCAAATATTCAAATGATATTAAATGTCCCACACTGGGGCTTTTGCTGATGTTGTGTCAATGGGAAAAAATAATTAATGGTTTTTAAAGACCGTATTTGAAAGTGATGCTTCAAGTGAAAGTAACGGCATGGTTTTGAAACATTTTACCTAACATTGCTGCAAATAGTACTGAAGGTGATGGTAGTTATCACCTGTGCTTTTCCTCATTTTATCCAAGTAAAAAAAGTGGCAAGAATTATGGAATCCTCAGAATGATTGGGACATTCCCCCGTTTCTTGAAAAAAAACCAAACTGATGCTTTCAGATAATTTTTCTTTACAATATTCAAATCAAGCTTTCAGTGTATAATAGTGTGATTTTGTTCCTGTCACTTGATCAATTTGTTATTACAGATGCTCGTATTTCATTATTAACCACTGCTTGGATGTTGTTTGTGTAATTAAGTGTAACTAGATCCAGATCTGTTATTAATTACTGATAAGCTCTGGGTAACACACACAGCTTTGTATGAACCAGCAGTCCCAAAATCTGAATTTGCAGCGTTCAGCTTCGTGGGGTTTTCCTCACTTATAAACTGTTTCTTTTCATTTATAGAGCAAGGAAGATGGATAAAGTCAGTTCATGCCCAACTTGTATGTTCAGGTCGAGTGACTTGCTGTAGATAGTTTAAAGGGAAAGTGAAATATTGAGGGGGGTTTTTTATGCCAGGAAAGTACCTCTTTATTGTAAAACAAGACATGATGGAAAGGAAGCTATTTTTTTTTAAATTATCTTTAAAATATTTCTGTTTTTAAAATTGTCTTTGAAACAAGATTTAATAATACATGATCCCATGGCTCCCAGTGTAGAGCTGGCAGTAGCACCAATTTCCTGCTTTCAGAATTGGCATAACTCACCTTTCCACACAAGCAGTGCAGTTGTTGGAACAACTCAAACTCAGCTCTTGGATACATTCATCCTGAATTTCCCTGCCATCGAATATCCCAGCAGATGTCTCCTGTGAACGTGTGAGCTTGAACTCACTCTGACTGAGGCTTGGAAATCATTTCTCCTGAGTTTGTGGCAGTCAGTGGGGCACAACAGTTGAATGAATATTTGCCCCACTCCAGGGAGGTTTGTTACAGCTTAGACTATCTTAACTCTGGGATTCAGGAGACTCCAATCCCTGCTTCCCTTTGAGACAGAATTCCACAGGGACTCTGTTTGTGATAAAGGCTCCAGGTTTTGTAGTGTTGACCTGAGAGTGGAAGGATGGGAAGGATCTTGTGCTGCTCTAAAAGGAGATGAGCCAGGATAGAGTTTGGGGAATTTCGCGCTGAAAACGGGAAAGCCACAAAGTCATTTTTGTTCAGCTGTGATCGAGGGAGCAGGTCAGGTTGTTACCTGGATGTTACCTGGAGCTGCTGCTGTCACTTAGGGAAAGGCCACTCCGGGTTTGTGAATTCAAAGGTGCCAAAGTGCTTCCATGACAAAAGGAAGCTGAGGGTTGTTAATGGGAATGGAAGAGCCCATTTCCCCTCGGTGAGGTCTCTGCACGATGGGTCATTCAGAGCCTCCTGAAAAGAGGTGAAAACTCCTCTGAGTAGTCTGGGACAATGGCAGATGTGCTGATCCACATCAGTGGGTGCCAAAGCCGATTCCTTGCTCAGGAGCTGTTCTTCCCTGCGTGTTGCTTGGTTGTGGGATTGGGAGACAGACCTGCCAGACTGGCTCAGGGTGTCACTGAGGGAGGGATGGCCAGGAGATCCCACCTGGAAAACACTGAGGAATAGGGGCCTCATAGGGTTAAGAACTCCTCGAGCTGGGAGCAGGTTATTTGTTTTAGGATTTGATGGAAGAAAATCTGGTACACCGAAAATGAACGAAGGACACAGGGATACAATAAACCCTCTGTAGCAGGTTGGGATGGAAGGGGGCAACTGGTTCTGTTTGGGGAAAAGTGAGAGCTGTTGGCTTCCCGATCCATTAATTTGTGCCTTGGAAATGATCTCAGCCCGGCAGAAGGACTTTTTCTGCAGAAGGCATTAGGTGGCTCAGGCTGGTTTGCAAAGGCGCTGTTTGACAGAGCCTGATGTGGGGGCTCTGGCGAGGAGGTGATGTAAGTGTGACTCAGCCAGGCTGGGCTCTGCAAGGCCTGACCCGGGAGCGGGGCCTTACAAATGTACAGTAAATTGGCTGCTTTAGGGCTGGAAACAGTTGGGTTTTTCAAAGCAAGAGCTGTTTGCATAGGATTAGGGCTTTGATATTTTCCAGTTATTCTGTTTTTGTAAGCTTTGAGCATGTAATACCTGCAGAGCCGTGTTTGTGCAGAGCCAATCTGATAGTCATAAACCAACAAATGCAGCAAAGGGAACCCTTTGGTTCCTCGAGCAGGGATATAATATTTCATATAATCTTCATGTGCACTTCCAGGGGAATGGAGGTAGTTAAAGATCAAACTCATGTCTCTCTCTAATAACCAACACTGATAAATAAGCTCTTAAATTGTAGTGGGGGGGAAGTAGTTTTTTGTAAGAAACGTGCATTTCATTCAGAACTCTGAGGCTGGTGTAGCTACAGAAGAGATTTCTTTCTAAAGTAGGATTTTCTCTATTACCCTCACCCTCGGTGTGTTGTAGTCTCTTGGTGGCAATGCCTTGTCCAAACCAGGGATATTTTATTACTTATTTTAAAAAACTGTCGCTTGAGTTACTGAAGGTGCGGCTGGAGTGAGGAGTCACATATTTCATTTGAAGCTGGTTACTTTAACTTTAAAAATATTTGTCTAAGCTTTCATTTGGTTTCTTGCTTATTACATAGAAGTGACAGTAGTTTAATTAGAAAACCCAGTTTGTATTTATGGAAAGTTTTCACATGGTGTCTTTTGTGAAAGCTGAAGAATTCAAGAAGGAACACAATGTTTCCCACAAACTATACATCTCCACAATTCCCCAGTCTCTCAGCAGCTGGATTAAAAAGGTTTTTCGTAGGAATTATGTGTTTAATTAGGGAAGGGAGCCTTGGCAGATCTTCTGACTTATAGTTCATTTTAAAGTCTTCCAGAGAAAAAGGAGAAGGGACCAAAAAAAAAAAGAAATCAATCCAATTTGGTTTAATTGTCATGTATAAATTAAGAACTCGTTTTTTTCCACTTCACACAGATATCTTCTCTGGCCCCTCTTGATGGATTGCACAGTGCAATTACTTCCAAATGAGGAGCGTGGGGCTGGAGCTGGGCTGGAATTCTGCAGTGGGTTCTCATGGTCTCCCAGAAGGCCTCGCGTGGATCCCCCATCGCAGCCCTGCGGTTTCACTCCCCAGGCTTTGGCCTCTCCAGTTCTCCCACTGTGCCACTGCCCACCCCAGAGGGAACTTCTTCCCAAACCCCCAACCCTCTGGAGCGTGGGCTGTGGGTCAGGAAATACCTCACGGGCCATTCCCGCCTGGAGTGTCCATCCTGCACGTTCAGCAGGAGGCAAGGCTGAACTCTGCCAGGCTCTGGTTGGGGGGTCCTCCACCACCCTCTGCCCTTTTCCAACTGCTAAATCATTCTGGGGAAGAGAAATATATTCCCTTTGTACCAGTTCTGCGTGGGAGAGGATTAGTGTGACAAGGTCACAATAAATGGCTTTAAACCACAATAATTTAATGCAAGAGCACAAATTGCCTCCCAGTTCCTTCTATTAAGTTTAAACCCTTGGTAACCATTCTGAAACAAATTGGGAAGAGAGGAGCAGAGATGTTTTAGTGCCTTCCTAGGGAAACATGAGGCGGATTTGAGCTCCAGGATTATCCCATGGCACACTGGACTTCAAAAAACAGATACAGAAGTAGAAATAGAGATATATAGAAATGCAGCAGCCTCATTCTCAGGATATAGTGTTGAATTCAGCTAAGGATGAGCAGTTCTTCTTATTTTTAAGCTAAAATAGGAAAGTTCCAGGGCTTGTGGAGGTTTGTAGCCTCAATTATGAACTCCTGAGCTGCTTCACTGTCTCCTCCTCAGCCTCAAGGAGCCAAAATGTTCCAGTGGTGGATTTTAGTGGATCTGCAGAGCAATTCTCCCTGTCTGTGCTCGATGTCTGACTAAATTTGGTATGTATCTTGTGGGCTGGGGCAAGTGCTGGAAGCGATTAGGAGGCTGAACAAAAAGCTCCATTCAAGGCCCATCGCCTTCCTGCCGGGGGAATCCAAGGATCAGAACTGGAAAATAGGGGGTGGGAGACTGTGGCTGCCACAGCCCAGGACTTTGAAAGGTGTCTAGAACATCCACTCACTTCAGAATGTTGCTTCATTGGTGTAGGATTAATTTGAAAAACGCACCAAAGCAGCCCAATATAACACAGACATCTCTATCCAATTAAATCCAATTGGACACTTTTAATAAAGTGGAGTTGCAAGCTGGTAAAAATTTTCTCTTGTCACTCAAAGTTAGGACAGGAAAACATTTTTCTTTGCCTTGAAATAGCTGTATTTATTATATCTGACCTGTTTAACATTGCTGGTTTTACTTAAGAACTAGAAAGAAACAAACGCTTTTCATCCTATGGTGCCTTTTTTTGTAGCATGAAATTGTTTTACCAAGAAAAATAAGGTAGAAATGGTTTCTAAAACACAGCCCAGAATAACCAAATATTCTTTTTTTTTTTTTTTTAAAAAAAAGAAAGGATAAAAATGAAGCTGTTTAATCCTGGTTGTTGGAATCTGTTGCTCTGTTGTCTCCACTGGGTCTGTGCACGAAACTGTTGAAAAACTTGCATTTTGTCCAAGTCTTTGTTTGCCACTTCTGTGATATCAATGTAAGTGGGGAGATGAAAATTCCAATTTAGTCCTGGCAATTTTTAAGCAGCAAATTATGAGGATTCATTTATAAACTAGAGGCTGAAAAATGGGATTGCTCAGCACTAATTTTATATTGAGAATTATAATAAATGAGCAACGGACTAATTGTAATAATTCAGTGTGTGACTGCTGGGCTTCTGACAGTCTATTGTAGCTGCAGGGAATCATTTTTCCCATGGGATGAGCAGCAGGATTTCCAGGAACGTGATCTCCTTGCTGGGCGAAAGCACCGTGAGCATGACACGTGGCAATTGATTTTATAATTGTTAATGATGAATTACAATTGTAATTGTTCATGTCCATGAACAGTGGTAATTGATTTTAACTTGGGTCAATTTTGTTGGAGTTGTTGTCTGTCTGACACCGTGTTTGCTTTGCCACCTTTGCTCCAGATGTGAATTGGTGAATCTGTAAGTGATCAGTACCTGACCCCACTGCGTTTCTTTAGAACAGACACAGAATACTGTGGCAATTTTAATAATTTTCTGGACAGTGCTGAGGCAGATGGCGGGTTCTGTGTTATTTTTACTTCTGTCTTTTGTGGAAATAATGAAAAACTAGTCAGAGAAAGCCCCCTCCTGCTTAAGTGAAAGGTGGGTTTAATTTCGTAACAACTTAATAGTTCATGACTTGGTCTCTGGCTGAGGACTGTTAGTGAAATGTGCTGGGAGGATCTCCCTGACTGCCCACAGACAGAGCTGGGCTCTGGAACGGGTGTGGAGAAATGAAAAGCACCTGCCTGGTCCTGGCTAAGTCAGGCCTGACTTTAAACTCCAGCACAAGCCCAGCAAATGGTGTTAAAGGGGAGCACTGGGACCTGCTGCTAATCCAGTGCTGAAGCAAATTTCCAGATTTCACTTCTCGTGGCTATGGTATTCCAGGATTGCTTCATGCTTTTTCCATTTGGAAATAAATATATGTTTTCCTGACTGTTCCTGCCCACAACTTTAACCAGTTATGAATTTTAATTCCATAATGTAACTGGAGACACAGAATCCCAGACTGGTTTGGGTTGGAAGGGACCTTAAAACCCATCCAGTGCTACCCACTGCCATGGGCAGGGACACCTTCCACTATCCCAGGTTGCTCCAAGCCCTGTCCAACCTGGCCCTGGACACTTCCAGGGATGGAGCAGCCACAGCTTCTCTGGGCAACCTGTGCCAGGGCCTCACCACCCTCACAGGGAAGGATTTTTTCCCAATATCCCACTAACCCTGCCTTCTGGGAGCAGGAAACCATTCCACCTTGTCCTGTCCCTGCAGGCCCTTGTCCCAAGTCCCAAGTTTTCTTGGATCCCCTTTAGGCACTGGAAGGGGCTCTAAGGACTCCCTGGAGCCTTCTCTTCTCCAGGTGAACACCCCCAGCTCTCCCAGCCCAAGCCAGAGGTTTCACCAAACATCAGAAATTTGGTAGTTTCATCCTGAAAACATCCAAATGCCAACACTGATATTAAATAAGTCTTTAAAAACTAAGCCTGACCCAAAGTCTGTTGGGTCAACAGAGAAGACTCACAGTGAGCCTTAGTGGGCTTTGATCAGGAAAGTACAATCCATCAGGTGATTTCCATGCTATTGTGTTTCTCCTCTGTTGGGTTCATGGAGGAAATAGGGTTTGGTGGTGCCAGGAATGAGTCTGAAAGGGGAACGGAGGGGGAGAAGTGTACACAGGCTGCGGGATTGTTCCTGTTCCAGCACTGCAGGTGTGGGGCTGGGATCCTGTAGGATCAGCTGGAGGATGGAGAGGGAGGTTCTTTTGTGTATCTGTCATTTGTTTCCATTAAACTGGTTTGAAGACAGTTTAGAAAGGGTTCACTCCTTGGCAAGAACTCTGAAAACCAAACAGACCCAGGAAGCTCTGTTTCCCACTGCCGGTGTCTTGCACTGTCTGTCAGCCCATGACTCCTGACTGGAATCCTGTGCCAAAGGCACGTGCAGGGGCAGGTTCTGGAATAATGGAGGATATACAGTGGAAATCTGTCTGCACATGGGGCAAAAACCAGGGGAAAGAACTGTCTTTTGACTTCTCTCAGTGTACCTGTCGTGTGGTAGTGCTCCCAGGGAAGCACTGTTTTTGTGCTTTTCCTTCAAGACGTGCCTGGGAAATGTCTTAGTGCAAAATAAAATAAAGCAGCTGATACAGATAAAGAGCTTGAACTGGTGGTTGGGAAGTGTGGAAAGTCTTGTGTGTGTGTATATAGGTGTATATATGTAAGTGACTCTGCCTGCAGAGTTACTCATGAGAAGGGATCCACAGGAGCTGTGTTGGCACACAAGGAAAAGGCATTTTTCCTCCTTCCAAGCTGGCAGCATTTAGTCACTCACTTCAAAGGGAAAAACCAGGTCTTTATTGCTGTATGCCACTGCCTTTCATCCCTCTGCTAATCCATAGGTTTCGGAGACTTATCCCATGACTAAACCACACAAACTGGTATATGATACAGAAAAATGTAGAGGAAGGGGGAAAAACCACCAAGAAGAGAATGTGAGGGTTGCAGTCCTGTAGGGGGATTTCATTTCTGCCTTGAGATACCTTTTCCTCATTTTGGTTGAAGAATGGAGATGGAAAATATCATGGAAACTTTCTTTGCCTGATAACAGAGCCTTTGATCCGAGCCCCTGTGTGTGCTCAGAGCTCAGTCTGGAGGGCTGAGGTACAATGAATTCCTCATCTTTTTGGGGAGCTGCTGGATCAGGGAATGAGCAGGAGCAGTGACTGACAGGGAGTTAACCCCCTCCTCACTTTGCAGCTCCTTCCTTGCGTGTCCTTTTCCTGACGAGGTTTTCCTCATTTCTGCTCCTTTCTCAGAGCTCTTTTTCCTGAGTTTTTCCTAGGGTTTGTGTTTTTCTGTTGGTTCTGCTTTGTTATTTTTTGTTTCCCGAATGAAACGCTCTGTTTCACTGGAGTTAAAAACTCCCTCTCTGCTTTGGGAATAACCACAAGTGGTTAAGACCCTCCCATGGGAAGCAGCACATGGAAAACCACAGTCACTTGGTTTTTCCACAGCATGAACCTCCTCGGTGTCTCCTTCAGGGAATCACCCTCGGAATTCCCTGTGGCATTTTTACCTTCTCCTGGAGGTCTCACATCAAGGCACTGACCTGACCTGACCTCTGCCACCTTCTTTGACCCCAAACCATCACAGCCTCAGGTGTTGTTATTGCAGGAACACCTGTGACAGGCATTTTTTTTCCTAGTGGAAAAAATATTTGGGTTTTTTTTCCCCACTAATTCCATCTAAGCCCCATATTTTTGTGATTCCAGAGGTAATGATTTGAAATTATTTAATTTTGCTTCCAAGGATAGCAGTCAGGATTTAATGAAGACTCACTTGACAGAATTTACTGCCTCATCATATGGTATTTTTAAGAGAAGTTTAAGTTCCTGTGTAGTCCAAAAAGCACAAGGTAAGGTCATGGCATGTTTTATCCTTGTTCCAACTTGTTAGGAAACTCAGGATTTTAAAGGCTGCTTAGAAGTGGTTCTTATTGTTCTGTTCCTTTTGAAGTTTGCTGGCCAGTGGGAGATCATTATACTTAATATAATACATTATATTTTATATGTGTGTAATATGTATGTATGCAGTGCACGGTGGCAAGGCATTATTAACCCTGACAGCTTGTTTAGTCCTTTTTTCCTATACTGAAAACAAGGTGAACAATGAGCAGTGTTTGGAATGTGCATGAAAGGCCTGTGATTTGCATTATCTGTGCATTCAGTGTCTTTAAAATACTTCTGGTGAATAAACCTAAAGTCAGCAGCTTGGGCTGAATCATGACTAGTTTGAGTGGAAAGGCTCGTAAAGCTCATCCCTTCCACTACACCAGGCTGCTCCAGCCTGGCCTTGGACACTTCCAGAGATGGGGAGAGAAGCAAAATCCAGCTTTGCCATTGGATCAGGATGCTGAGAGGCTGAATACATTCTGTCTCATGGACTTTGAGGGGTTAAAATCAATTTGCTAAGTGATCATACTTGAGGTTAATAATATTTCTTGAACCCTCAGTGCCGTCAGGGAAACCTTCTGGATGTGTCCCCTGTTTCAGTGCAAGTCCATATTGTCCCTAATCTGCTTCCAATAATCCAGCTTTTTCTCCTGACAATGGATTAGGGAGGAAGGAGGCAGCTCCCCAGTGATTAAATGACACTTATTCTCGTGCTCTTTATTCAGCCCTTCCCCTGCTCTGACAAAAGGTGCTTTCTGTGAATGCAGAGCAGCAGCTGTGCAAGTAAAATACTGTAAATTCCTGCTGCCTTACAGAGAGTCTTGGCTGGAACTTTGGAGTCAGGGAAGAAGTCCACTTCTTCATTAAAAGCAGAGTTTTCTAGGGATTTTTTTTCCATTTTTCCTTAAAAGTTTGTCACTTGGATTTTAAATTCTAATGAAAGACTGAAAACTGTTTGGAAAGATTTCCTTATTGCAGGTTATACACGGGAAGAAAAGTGTTTCCTGCCTCGTCATGATTTCAAATTGCACTTCCACAATTCCACAGCAGTCCTTGTTCCCCGAGGATTCTCACCAAGAACCGATGTTTTAATTAGGCATTTGCAAGCACATCAATGTTTGCATCAGTTTTTATCCCCTTCACGAGCAGGAATTCCGCTGGGTTTGTGCATTTAAGGTGCATTTGAAAGCTCTGCTCTTGCCGTGGTTGGCACCACGATTTCCTTAGGGAATGTGCCAAAGCCTGGCTCCCATCTGATCGCTGGCACAGTGATTGTGGTTGGAGATAACTGGCAGTATCTTTAACAAGAGGGCCCCCTGCCAGTCCCCTGCTGAGAAATCCTGGGCTGTGCTTGCCCCCGCCGTGCTCCAGGTACGGCTCCTCAGGACCGTGTTCACAAAGGATGCGGCAATTTCTCCTTGCTCTCCAGCTCTCTTGTGGTCTCCATTGTGCTGTTCTCATTGTATCCCAGGATTTTTAGCCTTTTGCAGCAGGCAGGGAGAGTTGGTGCTTTAGTTTCCAGCGCTCCATCAGGCCTGGGACCGTAAATAATCCGTGGTGGAGGAGCAATTACGCTGCATTTCCTGGGAAGCTCCGGCTGCCTTTGCACTGGACACACATCCTTGGCGTTTGAGGGATTCCTAATTCCAGTTTATTTTAAAAAGCTGCAAAGGGACAATTTTTTCAAGGGGTTGTTGTTGTTATTTAAGTTGATTCCTTATTTAGACTTTTGTGCTTTCAAGGGACTGCAAATTAAAAGCAGCTCGAGTCAGGAATGTGTGTTCGCTGCAGCTTTGGAACATGGATGGAATCCCGAGTTTATGGCTCTGGAAGCATTTGCCCTCTTTCAAATGTTTCTAATAAGATAGAGGTTGATGATTTACACCTCTGGAGATACTGAACTGCTCTCCAAGAATGCTGTTTGGCTCCTAAAGAAAGGGAGCACTGGTGGGCTTGTTTTTGGGAAAAGGACCAAAAAGCTGCTGTGGTTTCATTGACTCTTGAGCAGTAAGAGAATTCCTGATTTAACACTTTCTCTGCACACCACGATGGATTTGGGATCCATGAGCTGGGAGTGCCTGGAGAGGCCAGAGGAGCACAGAGCCCTCGCATGACCCGCTTCTCCTCCCGCTCCAAAGGCGTTGCTGTAGCAGGAAAAGAACATTTGACTCTGCTCCCAAAGGAGGGATTTTGTCTCTCCACGAGCTGATCACGCTCACAGAGGTGCAAATTTGGGGAGCTGAGGCCGTGCCTGGATCGCACAGCTCGGAGTAACCCCTTGATCCCAACCCTGCCAGATTGCAGTTCCCACGCAGGATAGGAGACCCTGATAGGAAACAGTGAGCTGGGAGTTTTTCATTTGTTTCTCTCTGTTCATATAAACCAGGGTGTGTAGCTCTGAAGTGCTCAGGGTGTGTTCCAGCCTAGCTGCAAAAAGGGAAGAAGGGGTAGGGAAAGGAGAGAGAGAGAGGGAGCAGGATGGAATCTCATGTGCTCATCGGAAGAGGAAGGACTTGGAAAAGAGTGTTTTGGAAATGCTGCTAGGAATAAGAAACGGTGTCTTGGGAATCTGGGATGTGTTTCTTAGGGTGATTTGTTCTGATATAAACTGGAGAGCTGTGATGTTGGTAACCCCATCCCTGTGGGCCAGCGCTGCTTCCGCCCGGCGCTCCTGACTCCTGGAGGTTATCCAATTACACGTGCAAATCCTGGGATGAGCTGCAAATGATGCTTTCCCGTTCATTGGCCTGGAAGAACTGGGGAGAGGAGGCCTAAGGAGGGCGGGAGGAGGGTCAGGTCTGTCCTGGGAGTGTGGTTCAAGGTTTAGTCAGTGTGGTATTTCCTCTTCCTGCGGGCCAGGACGACACCTGTGTTTGCCTTTCAGTATTCCAAGGGACAGCTGGTGGGT
The DNA here is from genome assembly GCA_035584735.1 of Pseudotriccus pelzelni. Lineage (NCBI taxonomy): Eukaryota > Metazoa > Chordata > Aves > Passeriformes > Tyrannidae > Pseudotriccus > Pseudotriccus pelzelni. The sequence goes on along the minus strand of JAWMRA010000005.1, from coordinate 1,907,883 downwards.
CCTGCTGTTTTTAAGGGAATCTTTTTATAGCCCATCTGCATACACTGGCTTCAAGGGGTGCACACAGGGCTGTGGCTGATAACTTCAAAAAAATTCGGGTGAGAACTTTTGATGGAGCATCTGTCCTGGAAAGAGCTCAGGGCTGATCTGGAGCATCAGCAAGTTTTGTATCAGGGAGTTTTAAAGCACTTCAGGACCAGTCTCTTGTTTTGAGGTTACATTTCATTTCAAAGGACAAACACTGTTCTTCATTTCATTCTTTGTTTCATATAAAGCTGGGTTAGAGAGCTGTAAAATTACCTATGTGATTTTCTCTCCTGGATCTTTTTCCACTCCCAAGGACTTTAATGGGAATTGTTGCTCCCAGGGCCATGTTGCAGCTTTGCTGGAGTGTCCCAGCACCTCTTGGCACAGGTTGGGAGCTCTGGAGGTGGGTTCAAGGGAAGCACCACAGGCAGTGCTGTATCCGCATCCTGGAAGCAGCTCCATGACACCTGCAGGGCACAAACACAAGCAGAGAATCTCTGTGATCCACAGAACTGGGAACTGCTGGCTCCCACTCTCCCCTCTGGATGGACTTGTTTGTGTTTTTGAAGGATTCAGGTTGGAGTTGTGTGGAGAAGGATGATGACCACCGAGGGACGGGCCTTGAAAAGCTGTGGGATTGCTCAGGGTTGCAGGGAAAGCCAAAGCTGTGAAATTCCCTGTAAAGGGAATGGGCCCTGACTCAGGACAAGCTGCCTGGGGGGGGGTGTGGAGCCATGGGCTCCTTACGGCACACAGTCCTGGGAATGATGTTTCCAAGCTCTGAGCTGCCCTTTAATCTGCCAGGTGGGCTGAAGGGAAGCCAGGAAACTGGAAGTCTGAGGAGCCACGGCTCCAAAGTGTCTGGCTCAGCTTTGGTTGCAGGCTCTGGCTCCACATCAGCTCCTGGTGGGGAGCCAGGGAGTCCTGCTTCCCATACCCCCGGGAGCTGCCCTGGAGGGGGGCCATCCCGGCACTGGGAGCTGTGGGAACTGCAAGGCACTTTGCCAAGGGGCTGGGATGGAAAGGCAAATCCCCATTACCCTCCCAGGGCTGGGGGGGGTTGTTGTTAGCCAGGGAGGGTCTGTTCAGATGTTCCAGCACCGAACCATCTCCAAGTGATGTTTGGAGTGTGCAGGTTTGGCATTGTCTGCTGGAAACTCACTCTCACGAAAGAATTTCTGGTCAGCATTTCTGAAATCCAGGGATTTTTTTCCCTTTTCAAACAAATTAATTCTGTTGATTAAAGCCTTGCTTTTGTAGCAGTTAAATCACCTTATTTGCTTCCGTTGTGCCATTGTTGCTGTTTGTTATTCAGAATTTCTGGTCAGTTTTCCACAGCGAATGTCCAGGAAGGTGATCAGGACATCTTTCGTATGCTGGAGTATAACCTGGCACTTACAACGTGAGGAAAACTCGGTTCCCACGGAAGTCAGGACAAACTGCAGGCAAATTAACTTCACTGCAGCATAACAGGAATAGAAGTTTAGGCCCTGGTCACATCATCATGTGGCTTCGTAATGGAATTTAGTCCTTTAAAACCTATTGATTGGATCGTCACACATTCTCCTTGAGCAACGTGGTCCCTCTCTTCCTTTCATGGTCCTTTAGTGCCCATCTTGATTTTCCTTTCCTCATAACCAAGCTCTAAATCCCACTTGTGCCCACCATGTGAGTTGGTGTTTCTTGATGGAGATTCTTGGTCCAGCTCTTTGGGAGTTTCTTCTGTCTCACAGATGCTTTTCTTAAGAACCCTTTTCCTTTGCCTGCTTATTTTTCCAGGTAGATGGGAATTTTATGCTGGATTTCTCTGAGGTAACAATCTCTGGTTTTTCCCTTTTGGAATACATGGCGAACACGGAAAAAGGAAGCAAAATGGGAATGTAGCAGGAATCCAACTGGGAATCTTTGCTGTGGGCAGGCAGATGAACAGGCAAATGGTGTCCTAGGGTGTTATCAGGGAGCTGATATTAACAGTGGAGCAAGGGACGTTTCAGTGTAAAAAGCTCTGGAAAGATCCCTGGAATTCTTTGCACAGCTGTGGTTTATGGTTCTGGAGACCACCACAGCTCTGGACAGGCTCCTTGGTGAGGCTGCAGACACGGCTTGTTCAGTCAAGCCAAGGGACTGCTCTGAGTGAATCCAGCAGTTATCCTCGTAAATGCCAGGGAGGCAGGGAATGCAACTGAGGCACAGATTAATGCTGATGCAAAATGAAATTTGTCTAAACTGGCCATCAGCAAACTTCAGTTCATGTTGCAAAGTGGAAGAGCTGTGAGGCACTGGGGTGGCTTTCCAGCGGGAGAAGTTTGGGCAAGACCCGTAATTAGCTCAGCAGTGGCACTCGTTCAGTTCCTCAGCAACAGAGGAGACTGTGCCCAACCGCCCTCCATCCTCCAGCGTTCCCTCCTCCAGAGGTTATCCCTGGCACTCCCAACATTCCAGCCACAGCATCTCTGGTGCCAGCAGCCCACCATTCCTGGTGCTCCTCAGTGAAAGGACGTTTGTGGGGCTGAATCCCGGCTGTTTTCCCTCTTGGCTCCTTTGTGCAATCCGTGCTCATCCCAGCCAGCAGCTCCTGTCAGATGCCTTGCCAACAGCAATTGTGATCTTAACATTTCATGCCAGGTTCATCTCACTGTCCTTGCAGGGTAAATGAGGCTTGTGTGCACTCCAGAGTGCATCTTTCCTTTTGTGAGGCCGCAGTTAATTGCAATTAAACAGGCAGCCTTTGTCACATTAATATTATTATTGCTGTGCTCTGCCTGTGCTGGAACTTAGGCAATGGCTGACAAATGTCAGGCAAATACAAGTGTAGCCCTTTGCTTACTGGGGTTTTTAATGTATTTTAATCACCTGTTTGCCTTGGCAAAAATGTATATTTTAGATATTCAAATCAGTGGGAAAATAAACTGGTAACTTTGTTTAAGTATAATCTCACATCTGTTCCTTTCTTCTTTTCTGTTCAGCTTCCTTCATTATGCTTTTCCACAGCTCCCTTTGTTCTCAAATATGTTAATTTTTTGGGTTGTTTATACCATAGACCTAAAATGGGGATGGTAAAGAGTTGTGTTAGAACTTAAACTTGTTCTAATTATCCCCAAACCCGATTCTGGGTACAAACAGAGTTTGCGAGGAGAGTTACCAGCTTTGGGTGTTTCCAGACCAGTGGAAGTTTGTGTGGTGCATCCAGGGTGACCATCCAAAGGGAATCTCCATACTTTTACTGGGAAGCAGGGGCATAGCAGCTGGTGCTCCACAGGCAGCTTCCTTTTTCCAACATCTGTTGGAGCTGTGTTTGGACTGCACTGAGCAGTGATGGCAAGATCCCAGTGTGGGGGTAGAATCACAGAATCCTGGAATGGTTTGGCTTGGAAGAGACCTTAACCATCATCCAGTTCTACCCCGGCCACAGACAGGGACATCCTCCACTATCCCAGGTTACTCCAAGCTCCATCCAACCTGTCCTTGAACACTTCCGGGGACAGGGAATCCACAACTTCTCTGGGCAACCTGTTGTGTGCCGTCCAGATCCTGTGTGACTTTCCCCACAGAATCATGAGCACAGTCATTTACCTAAAGTTCTACTTAGAACAAAAAGCTCTTTTTATTATTACTCTTTTAATGTCAGTTAAATAATAAATAAATAATGTTAAGATGGTCTTTCACCATCCAGCAGGAGGATTTCCGAGACGCTTAAATTGTTCATAATTTACCACCCTGTGTAAAACAAGGTGGGTGTTGCCCTCTTGATCCCAAAAGGGCTTTCCTATCCCTCTGAGTGGTGCCTCCTGTAGTTCCCTAAAAGTGCCCCCCGCCCCCCGAAATAAGTTTATTTAGGAAGAAAAACCCAGGAAAACCCTTGTGAGTGCAACCCTCTCGTCTCGATTGGGCATGTGGTCAGGCTGGGAGGACACGGTGCTGAAAGCTGGAGATAGAAAGGATTTCAGTTCCTGTGACTCCTGATGTTCACAAGTATGTGTTTCTTTCAAAATTTAGGAGAAGAAAAACTGCATTTTGCCTCTGGAATGTAATTCCCTCTCCCCCCAAAGAGATATTTATTCAGAAGCTGGAGCAGGTCCAGTTCAAATGTTGAACACTGAGCCCGTACAGAGCCGTCCAGCACATGTTCACCCCCGTGCAGGTGCAGGGGGAGAGGGAGTTTGGGCTGGAGCTGGCTTGAAATATGACTTTTACCTCCATGTTTGACATTTTCTTGCTCTTTTATAAGGAGTGATGGAAATCTACGTTTTTCCTCCTTTAATAAAACCAACTTCTTGCTCGTTAAAGGTGCCAGATTGACAAGTGTGGAGACTGAGGTCTTGTGTTTACCCAGAGAACAAGCACAGCATGGGAAAGCTCCAGGACAGGCTTCCTTCAGGTGCTGCCTAAGCCTTGACCTGGGGAGGAATTCCTCCATTCCCATCACTGCTCCAGCTTTTATATCCATCACTGCCAGGAGGACTCAGTTCAGGCGAGTTTTGGTGGTGCTGTTGCTCCTTTAAGAGAATTTTTTGGACCTGACCAGACCACCCCCGAGAGCAGGAGGCAGAATAACCTCATCATCTTCTCCTTCGCTTTGTACACACAACACTGAGCACGTCTTTGATGGACCTCAGGTGAAAATTCAGGGCTTGCCATGAAAAATACGGCGCAGGAAAAGATGACTAACTGAGCACATAGAGGGAGAAAACCTCAACCGACGCCTCGCGTTCCTCCTCTGCTGCCCATCACTGCTGGGCTTGTCCTTCACAATTAGGGAATGTCTGGATGTGTGGGCTTCAGGGCATTAATAAATAGTGCCTTTGCACGAGGTGGGGTCTGGGCTGCATATCCCAGAAAAAGGGAAGGGGAGGATCTCAGGGTTCAGTCCAAAAGTTTGCACTCCTCTCATTTTTACAGCAAGAAAAATTCAGAGAGTTTAACTTTGGAGTAATATATGACACACAACCCACTGGGTCATCTCCAAAGCCAGTTTGTAATGATTGTCCAGCTTCCAAGAGGAGAGATACACAAACACTCCAATGCAACAAATCACTTAAGGGGATATAAATTTATACGTAACAGTAATACTGCTGACCTCAGAAATTCAACTTGGCAGTGAATGTTGCTGTAGACAACATTTTCATCACTGCCCTATCCTATATCCTTTTTTTTTTGAATATTAGTATTTCTGTGGACAAATAAACTTCAGTAAAGTCTCTTGTGATGAAACTGGTGGCAGTGAGATTGTAGCATGATAAGCAGGAGATTCCTTAAACACAGATTTAGATAAAGTAATGCTAGAATTGATTGATTTTGTGGGTTTGCAATAAATATCACCAGGTGCTTTTCTTCCTGGAAAACACTCCTTTTTTTGGGAACACACCCTGACTGTACTGTGGACTGTGTGAGCACACTAGACCTGATACCCTCAGTGAAGCTCAGTCCTACAACCTGCCTGCTAAAGGGACAACTGGGCTGTAAAAACCGATTTTATCCACATTACATGAGGCAGGAAATGCTCTTGGGGACAATTAGTGTCAAGGTGATCCTGAAGGACGAGAGTCCTGTGCATGACCTGACGCACTTTCTGGGTTTCTCCAGTCAAGGAGGATAATTTGCTTCTGGGAAAAGGTTAAAGCATCAAACTGGGACAGAAAGGAGATGCAGAAAGTGGTGAAATATGAAGATGGCTTTTAGAATGCTGAGCTCAGGCTTTTGGTGATGGAGCACAGGATTGTGCTATTGGGGCAGGAACTTTCAGATAAAGTTTCCAGACGTGATTTCTGCTTTAAGGCCTCGCCAGAACTAACATTAAACAAGCTGAAGGATAGCTCTGGTTTTTGATATCATCTTGATATGTGGTGTTATTAACATAACTCTTAATCTCGTGTCAGAGCAGAGATAAAACCCCTTTGGATCAGGATCCCCAGGAAACTGCTGAGCTGGGGAGTTTTAGGTGAGTGACTGTGTCACACTGGGGAAGGGAAAAGCAATTGAGGGTAAGAGGCTGAAACATTTCAAGGCTGTTACAGGTCCCATATGGTGCAAAATCACTTTTTTGGCAATTTCCAAGAGATAGTCCTATGATTTCACTCCTCCGTGTCTGTCACCACGTCATCCAGTGTGGAGAGCAGCACAGAGGAATGTGAGACATGAATTTAACTGCTGAATTTAGCCTGTTCCTGCAAATTAGCTTGAATATTTCACTGAAATGGTTGTTGAAGTTCATCTTGGTTTGAAGGTGAATATTACCCACCTTCTGGTGATTACATGGGAAAAACGTATTTTTTTGTTTGGTTTCTGTGAGTTTCTCTGTGTGTGTGTGTGTGTGTCAGTCGCTGCTGGTTCATGTGGCAGTGACGCAGTGGTTTCTTTTCTTGGGGTAGTTTGGCTTTGTCTTACCCTTGGAAGGTAAACTGCAGAGATGCACGAGTCTCCCAAATCCTTCTGCATCCAAACGTTCACCATGGAAACTATTCCTGCTGCTGCTTAACGGGGAAGAAGGAGGGGAGGGGTCCCTTTAATTAGGAGTCGTAACCATTTCTGAAGTCACTTATGTCTCTAGAATCCACATATTTTGGGAGAGCGCTGGAGAAGCCTTTTCAGTTCTGGACCGGTGACCTCCAGGCTTGGAAACACCTTCCAGGAGTGGCATCCAGCAGTGTGGGGCTGGGATGGCCCCGGTGCTGCTTTCAAAGGAGCAGAGTGGTGACAAACAGGACAGCAGGAACTGAGTAGTTATTCCATCTGAAGTTTGCATTCTGTGGACAGCTGTGTGAGGCACCATCACCACCTCAGTCCCAGCTGGGAGCAAAGGGTGTCCCCCTGTGGGAAGCAGTTCCCAGGAATCCCTGCTAGTACACCACGTCCTGGTGGTGTTTCCAGGGTGACACAGAGGTGGAACTCAGTAACACTCACACTTTGCAAGTACAGGCTGGATCGTCAGTGATGGAGCAATGCAGGAACTTTTCCATCACGCTTCACTTGAGAGTGTTGCCACAAACTTCTCTTCAATCCCAGTGATCAAGTTGTTTTCTTTGTCTTCTCTTACTCAACTCACCTTATTTTACTCTTATTAGAATATTTAGCTTGAGTAAGTCATATTAAAGGTTAAAAAAAGGCAAAAACATGAATTAAAAGTTATAAAAATGGGATTGTCCATTTCTCAATTTGTCTGGAAGTAGAACATCTATAATTTCTTCCTCCTATCAGTTTATATCACCCAAGGAATAAAATGCAGCATCATGGTTTAGCCTGCACAAATCCTGTTTGATTCACTAGAGATAAGCATCCAAAATTCTACACTCTGAAATTCTTCACAGAAAATTGCATTTTACGTGGTGTTTGCACAGTGGGGTTCTAGTTGTGTGTTTGGGAATATGAAGCTCCAAATCAGCTTCAGCCAACAGGAGCCGTTTTCTTAATTCCCTGTGCAATAAGTTGGTAATTCCTGCTGTTGAGATATTATCTACCAAAGATAAGTATTAGTGGAAGTATCTATTGTGATTTATAATTACTAGAAGCTGAGGGAGAGAACACGAGTGTCCTTCTGAGTGGTTCTTTCTTTACTATACCTCCAGAAGGAGCAGGATATGGTGTTGGCAGTTTGGACTGTGCAGGGAAGGGCCACTTCAAACTGTACAAACAATGCTCAAAATTGTTGGATTGAGCTGCAAATCGAAGCTTTTCCTCTCCCCTGACCCAGTGGTTCCTGTTCTGCCCCAGCTCTGTGGGTACATTAATCCTGGATGAGTCTCTCCAGCACCAGTTTCACCAGAGGTGCCGAGTCTCTGGTGTGACTTGTGCAAATACTCAGCTCTTCCTTGCTCTGGGCAAAGGAAGATCCAACAAACAGCTGGATTGTCACAAGGGCAAGTTGCACAAACTGGTGTCCTGCCACTTCCTAATGATCCTCGGGGTCAGGAGGCTGCTTTCTCAAGACCCTGGACAAAAATATCCTACAGAAAAAGCATATCGTGTGCAACGCTCTGCCCTCCTGATGTGAGAAAGGAAGATTTTGTAATCTCATATGTGTTTAGTAACCTTAGATTTTAGGTTTAGTAACCTTTAGATTTGTTTCCTGAAGGTTTTTAACTCCACTTTTATGCTTCGTCACTAACAGCTTCTTTCTTGTTCCTTCCTAATACATTTTTTGAGAGAACTAACCAGGATGCTGCACTTGGAATGGGCTCACCTGTGTTTTCCTTGGGAAGAAACAAGTCCTGTGAGCAGTCTGGTTCCTTGTTCTTTGGATATTGATAATTACTGGTCTGAGTTTGTTGAACGCTTTCTGAGATATCCTTGATGAAAAGGTGCTGGGAAGCAATGCAGAGAGTGGTCAAACTGGGTATTTGGCTGTTTGTTATGCTGGTAAACCGGTTACTAACTAGTCTTTTACTCCTGGATGCCTAAGTTATGGAACAGGCTCTCTTGTTTTAGAAGGATCTGTGGAGCTCAGGAATCTTTGTGTGCTGGGAGCAGGGAAGTCTCATGAACCCAACGTGTGCAGGTCCCGTTTAGGTGCATTTTGCCTTCTGGTGACCTTCCAAAGGATTCCAAGCACCGGGTTCCTTTCCACAGCTTTGCCCTGAAGTGCAAAGCCACATGTTTTAGGTGAGGTTAAGCCATCAACAGGTTGTACCTGTAACCCTTAAGTTCCATTTCTGGGACCGGACATTCCTGTTGCACTGTGTGTGCTGCTCTGCTACCAAACAATACAAGCACCTCTTTAATTTTTTCAGCTTGTTGATTGATATTTGTTCCAGATGCAGCCTGGGATTTATTTCATTATTTAATGCATTTCATAGCTGTGAATGGAGTGAGTGGCTTTCCTGGGGCGGGGCTTGACCACATTTCAGTCTGTCCAAGGAAAAGGCGAGTGCAAGTGCCTGGGCTGGGGGATTTCACAGGCCAGATGCTCTCCAGCTTTTATTTACCGAAATTGGCCAGGTGGTTACTCTCTACCCTGTCAGCTGCAGCATTTGGGGAGCTGTGCAGTGCCCCTAGGGAAATAGGGTTTTCTCTAGTCAGTGATTTCCCTGTCTCTGAAGAAGTGCCCTCTCCAGACCTACTAAGAGTAGGAGATCCTACAAGTGATGCAAAGCAGTGGCACGAGCTGATTAATGGCAGGGCTCACCAGAGCTGACATTTGGGGTTACATTTTTTGAAAGACACTTCTGAAATTGAGCCTCTAATGTTATTTTACAACTTTTTTTTTTTATGCCTCGAAATTCCTCGAGCAATACAGAATGTTATTTTTCTTTTTTTATCAAATTTTAAGGGTGTTTCAGCAATTAAACTTGGTGCACTGCAGCCAAAAAACATAGTACAGTTCTTCGGCTTGATAGATGGCAATTCTTCCTGTGCTAGAACAGAGCAATTATTGCTGTGTTTGGCACCTCGTGAAAAGAAAATTCCAGAGGAAGATGGGAAAAATATGCAAGAATGGGACAGTTTTTGACATGTAAGTGTATGGTGAAGATAAATGGTGGTTCCACTGGGGAGGATCCATTTTGTACTTCCAAATACACCTTGGAAGATGTTCCACTAAGTGCCTGCTTTCAATGCTAATCCTGGACTTGCAGATTTGTTGTTCACGACCTGAAAAAGGAAAGATGGAATATACTGGCAGTGGATTGTCCAGCGAGGCCCCAGAGCCAGGCTGTGCATGGGGAACACATGTAATGGGTTTGTTTTCTAGAAGCTTGGAGTTTTCCAGCCAGTAGCTCACTCCATGGACTAATCCCTTTTGGATAATTTGGACGGGGAAAACAATATGAGACTAAGATGCTGTTGTGTTTTTGGGGGAGCCACGTGACATTCCTGCTTTTCAGCAAACATTTCATTAGGATTTGTGACTCCTGGGAGCTGCATAACAAGCCAAATAGTTGCTGGATTTAAGACTCCCTGAATACTCCTTTGAGCCACTGGAACTACCCCAGTGCTGTGAAACCCGAGGGTCAAAACTGCCTTTAGAAAAGTTCCCAAACGAGGAATTTTTTATGTCTGGTGGTTAATCCCACCTGTCAGGAGATCTGTCCTCATCCATAATTTTCAGGTGATTCCTCTGTTGCATCCTCATAGGTTTGCTGTCAAAGTCAGGAGCAGCATTTGGACTCCTCAGTGTTGGGAACAGGCAGGAAGCAAAGGGAATTAATGACAGTTGTAGCTCTGAGTAGGAATTCCATGGCTGGTTCGGTTCCTTGGGGTCCTGCAGCGATGCTCCAACACTGGATTTAATGTGAATTCAGTACCAAATTTCAACCTTGTCAGAACATTTAGCTGTAAATTATGATCTCATTTAAAAGGCTGCATTTTATGGGAAGTTCTTCAAAAGCCCCAAAATCATCTTGAAAAAGCTATTTTCTCTTATTGCTTTAAACACCCCTGTTCCCATGCTACCCTCTGGGGGTGAAAACCTTACTGAGAAATTCCAACAAGGATCTCACTCCATGTTACACCTGTATTTCAAGGTGCTGTTAAAGGAAGTGTCCAGGGGAGCTGTCCCTGAGGGATAACTGCTGGAACCACCTCCCAGGTGCTGCCCGGGGGGTTGGGAAGTCGTTGTTGAGTCTAGTCCAGAGCTGTTGGTGAATCCCAGTTCCTGTGGATGACTGATGGCACGCAGTGAGGTTGGAGTTGTCTTAATTCCATGTTTCCTTAAACAGCTCCCAAGGCCACGTGGCACTGAGCAGGCTACCTTGGGGAGCAGGTCTGGAAACGGAGCTTTCATCTTCCCCAGCCCTCCTGGGGAAAAATGAGGATGTTAATGGAGCTGCACTTAACCGAGCTAAACTGTTGCAACTTGTGCTTTTAATCTATCAGGGGTAAAAATGTGTCTTTTTCTTTGGTCAAGGCTGAACAGTTTCCCAGAATCAAACTTCAAAAAAGCAAGAGTTTAGCTGTCTAGAAAACAACATGTGTATGTTGTTATACAGATATATATAGACTGTTATATAGAACATATAAACATGGAACTTCAGGGAATAACTTCACTGAATATATGAGCATTTATATCTCTGCTCTAATGGAACTGCCAGCAGAAGGAATCATGAGTTCTCCTTTCAAATCCCGTAAGCAGAAGGGTACATTTTAAGGCTAAATTTAAGAGTAACTTTAGAGGTAAATTTTATATTGCCTGAGATATGGGGTACTACAATTTCAAATCAAAATATGTTTTCAGGTAGAAAATTCTGGCTAATGGGCAGTGAGGCACTAGAGGATGTTTTCCAGTATTGTCCACAAATGGAACCATTTAGTGATTTTGGTTTATATATTTATTTTTTAAATTTTAAATTTATTTGATTTGATTTCATTTTTATCGTGATTTTTAAGGTGAGGCCACAGTTGGAGCTCTCCTGCGGTTCTGTGCCCAGCACACTCTGGGTAGGCAGAAGTGCAGAGCTCTCCATAAACAAGCTGTCAGGACTGTTTGGATAAGGGCTGGGGAAGGGACAATAATGAACCAAGTGTACAACGCAGTTTGAAAAGCCAAGTTTCCTCCAACTGTTTATTTTTCATGGGGCTCCCTAAATAGAAGGTGCTTTATTGTCTGTGATGCAAATAAACACAATGAGTTTGCAGGTCTGAGTCATTTGCAAAATATAATGAAATATTGGAGATTCCTTCAATGACTTGTACAGGCTCTGATTTAAAGGCTAAATAAAGGCTGGAATTCCCGGTGGTTTCTTTAGGCACTGGGTAAATACAACGTTGTGCAGGTGTGAAGGGGATGTGGCATCCCAAGGACATGGGGCTGTAGGGAAAGGCTCCAGCTGCCCTTTCTGCCAGTCCCCCTTGAGCTCAGAGCTTGTCAGGTCTGGTTTTTATCATTTCCCTGCATAGACTAAATAGGAAGAAATCCCAAATTAATGCCATGGTAATCAAAAGAAACAGTAAGAAGTTTGCCGTGTTACTAAAACCAGGCTTCGCTGCTGTGACAAATCACCTGCCCTGAAGTCCTGCTGCTTTCAGGAGCCCAGGTGTGGGGCTGGGAATGCCCACGGTGCCCTGGGCAGGTTTTGGCTCCCTTTCCAGGGCTGCTCTGCAGAACATTCCAGAAGGTGTGGGGGAACTCTCCAGCCTCTGCTCCTGACCACGGAATTTGGGTTCAGGGTTGGTCCTGTAGTGCTCACCTGCTCTCTGTGTTCCTTGTATCCCTGTTTGCTTCCCTTGCAGCTGGTTAAGGAATGAATTCAGCTGTACCAAGTCTAATCCACTATATCCACAGTATAACTCCTGGGTGATTTCTGTTTGAATTTGTCCATAGCAGTTTTCTACTCTCTGGTTGGGTGGGTTCACAAGGGACTTACAACCCTGGTTGTGGCAGTGCAGCCCCACAAGTACCTGGCTGCTACTTTCAGTCTTCTTTTAAAAACAGACTAAGTCAAATAATAATAATAAATATAACCATAGAATCATTAAGGTCAGAAAAGATCTTTAAGATCGTCAAGTCCAACTGTCAACCAGCACCGCCACCATGCTCACCATTAAACCATGTCCTCAGGTGCCACATCTGCGTGTTTTAGGAGCACCACTGCCCTGGGCAGCTGTGCCAGGGCTGGACAACCCTTTCCATGAAGGAATTTTCCCTCATATCCAACCTGAACCTCCCCTGTGCAACTTGAGGCCGTTTCCTCTCATCTTGTCCCTCGTTCCCTGGGAGCAGAGCCCGACCCCCACTTGGCTCCCCCTCCTGTCAGGGAGTTGCAGAGAGTGAGAAGGTCCCTCCTGAGCCTCCTTTTCTCCAGGCTGAGCCCCCCTAGCTCCCTCAGCCGCTCCTGGTGCTCCAGACCCTTCCCAAGCTCCGTTCCCTTCTCCGGACACACTCCAGCCCCTCAGTGTCTTTTTTGTTATGAGGGGCCCAGAACTAATACAATAGTATTGTAATATTTCTGAATGGCCAAATGTGAGATGTTTCTTTTGTTTTAAGATGTCTGATTTCTTCTTGGCAATGAGGACCGTTGGTGCCAGTGAGCACAAGGGCAAGTTAAGGGGACCGTGTTTGGTGTATGTGCCCCAGGTGTTCATCACACAAAACCATCTGAGACATGCAAGTGCTCCTCAGGTACTGAAGTTTATGTCCTCAAGCAACCCCAGCACAGAGTATATAAAGGAAAATGCTCCTTTCCACCACCCTCTGCTTCCAGAAGGATTTTTGCTGCACAGAGCTGGTCCCTGGGGGAAAGTTGCCCAACCCAGCTTGCAGAGCTGCTGTTCTGTTCCTGCTACACCTCTACCTGCCTTGGAGAGGAGGAGGCTCCAGGGAGCTCATTGCTTCCAGTGCCTTAAGGAGGCTTAGAAAAGTGAAGGAGAGGAACTTATCTGGGCAGAGTGACAGGGCAAGGGGCAGTGGTTTTAAACTAGAAGAGAACAGGGTTAGGTGGGATACTAGAAGGAATTCTTGGCTGTGAGGGTGGTGAGGCCCTGGCACAGGGTGCCCAGAGAAGCTGTGGCTGCCCCATCCCTGG
>JAWMRA010000005.1:1871485-1894161 GCA_035584735.1 Pseudotriccus pelzelni | reverse complement strand
TAAACGTTCACCTGCAAAAAAAAAAAAAAAAAAAAAAGAAGCCATCAATCAACATGTGTTTTTGCTTTAAAAAACAACAACAACAAAAAAAGCCAAGAGATGTGGGTTGATTATTTTGCACCAGCCCAGATTTATGGGTGGCTGTAAATCAGCTTCCCCCTCCCAGGTTGTAAAGGGGTGATAATGCTGCTCTTGTTCACATTCTGTATTTAGATAGCAAAGGGTCTGCTGCAAGAACTGGATACATCTGAGGGGCCAGGCTGGATCCTGCTCCCAAATATCCACGGATAATGGGAGGAAGCAACACAGCCAGTTCCCTTCAGAGATGGCAACTGCCTGACAGAACCCAAAAGAGGCCTTTTGGAGACATTATTTAATGAAAACAGTGCAAATGGTGAGAAATGTGGGCTCTTTTGATTCATTGCCTGGGCAGCCTTCGGCTGGGAATTAATTAATAACTTCAGGAGGTTATTTTTATAAGCCTTAAGTAGCAGGATATTATCTGGTCTGTCCCGGGGCTTCACCTCCTCGGAGCAGTAGCCAGGATGTCTGAGAGGGCTCCGAGGGCCTTTTCCCCCCTCTCAGCCCATCTGGTCCCTGGATGAGCTGTGCTGGGAGTGGGCTGGTCTTTGAAGTTTGTTTGGAGTCCTGTCTAGACTCCCAAAAAATTCCTTCCTCCCCAGCTTTGCTTTTCTATTAAGTGAAGCTAAAAAGTTTTTAAAACTCTTGCCTTTAAAAAAAAAGAAAAAAAAAGTCATTTCTCATGCCAGTACCAGCTAAACTCTGGGAGACAAAAGCTTTAGGAATTCATGTGATGGCCCCTAGACTGCCTTTTTTGGTTTTTTATAAACCCACCCTGAAGGACTTTCTTTGCAGGCAGGAATAAAATCCCCGTACTTGTATGAGGGCAACTGTTCCCTTTGGGTTCTCTATGTCAAAGAAACACCAAATTTTAGAGTTTTGCTTATTTTTTCTTTTTAGATAACACTCATGGTTAATCTCACACACAGACACTGGGGGAAGATCAGTTTAATTGCTTTAAAATGTGCCCGGAAACCCACTCTGTGTCATTTCTCAGTCATTGCTCATTCTGTTAAAATTTGTTCACGTAGCCCAAGATATTTTGAGTTTTTAAATCATAATGGACTGAAAAATTCAGAGCCAGCTGTAGTATTTTCTTTTATAGATGGCTACTGTTGATTTTCCTTTTAATGTTTTTTAGCTTTTATGTGCAGTCATTATTCCTTGAGGTTAAAGCTTCTGGTGTTTATTCTGCATTTGTGTTTAATCTGAGTTTCAAAGTCCTGCAAATTATGAATATGTTTCTTTCAGCCCAGTTTTCATTCCTAGGAACCTCTGTGCTGCTTGGAGCTGATCTCCAGGCTCACCCGCCTTCTTGCAGTGCCCATATTCTTTTTTAAAAGAAGAGGGTTTTGGGAACAGGCTGTGCAGGTTTTGCTCACTTGAAGAATTGCAGAAACCCCAGGGAATTTTGGTAGAGCTCTTTGTCCTGATCCACTCATCCAGATTTCCCAGAAGCTCTTTTTGACTTCCAGGATGTGCAGAAATCATGGTAAATTTTTGAAGTTAATTCCAGTTTATATCTGTTAAAAAAAAGCTGTGAACTTTCCCTGCCCTTCACACGTGCGTGAAGCTGCCACAAGTTTCATCTCAGAAATCTCAGAAGAGATTTACTTTTCTCTTCCCCTTGCCTTCTTCTCCCCAGTCCAAACTTGTCCCACATCCAAGGACAATGTTACTCCGGTGGAACACAGGATAGAGGATCCTGGAAGCCTAAAGCACCTGCAAGACCTGTAGATTCTTGTTATTTTTAGTTTCATTTGCAAAGGTGTAAAAGGCAGCGAAGGGATTGATCCTCATCCCTGCTACCAAAGAGGATCCAGCGTTTTGTGGTCACTCTGTGCCTAAATTATTTGGAGAGAACAAGTCCTTAGTGGTGCTGCCTTTTGGTGGAAATCTGATCACAGAATCCCACAATTATCGGGGTTGGAAAAGGCTCCAGAATCATCAGGTCCAGCCTGTGCCCGATCCCCACCGTGTCACCCTTCCCAGAGCACTGAGTGCCGCCTCCAGTCCTTCCTTGGACACCTCCAGGGATGGGCACTCCCCCACCTGGCTGCTCCTGTCCCGGCTGAAAGGAGGGAGAAAGGAGTTCCCATCCCCGGTGCAGAGTTGGGAACTTCTCCCCAGTGTTTCATACCTGACCCATCATCCCTGGGAACGTAACCCTGCCAGGGAAGAAATCCTTACTCCAGCATTTTCAAAATTCCCCTTTCAATTAAACCGCTTTTATTTTCCCCTCCTTATCTTTCCTCCAGCTTCCCTCACACAGACTTCCCAGGTGGCAAAATCTGCCTTTGCTCTTAATCTCTGAGGTCAGAACAAAAACAAGGCGACTTTTTATTTTGGGGATGACTCAGTAACTGGGGAGTTACTCAGCTGGATCTGAACTGCCAGGGAAAAGCATTGAATTCCTTCACTTTGGCAAGGTGGTTTCAGTCATGGAATGGGTGGGGCCGACCCAGCTGCTGCCAAGTGGGAAAGAAGTTTTGCCAGAGGGAAAATCTAATGTTTCTCCCAGGCTGGGCTCCCAGCACAGCTTGGGAAGCTCTTCACCTGTGCAGGCAGGGGGAGAGGGAAGGGGAACTCGGGGCAGGACCAAGATCCCACTTCTTCCTCCCGACTTCCAGGCATCTTCCTCTCCGAGGAAGCCAGTGGACAACACTCTCTGTATCCATACAGGGGAGGGTACCTGGAGTCATCTTTTATATCCCAAACCCTCCTCAAAGTCCTTGGGGACCAGCTGGACTGGGCTTACTCCTGCTTAAGAAACTCCTTTTAGTGTTGAGAGGTACATGGAAAAAGCGAGCCTGGCAAACCCAAACCAATCCAAGGGAAAAGAAGGGGTGGGATAAACCCTATGCTTAAGGAGAAACAATTCAGACTTTATTTTTACAAAATAGGACCATTTAAATAAGAGTATTTTCATCTTGAAAATTTACAGAATTCAGATTTGTGAGACAGATTGATTTATTTTTGATTATTTTTTGTGAATAACTCCTATAGGTTTGCAGTCTGGCTTTTAAAACCTGTCTCTCTGGTTTTATCTTGTAAAAAAAGGAAATACAGCAGTACTAGGACACATTTGTAGTTAAAACAACTGTTTTATGTCTTGCTTTTGGGTAAAATAGAGAGTTCATTGCATGTGTTGTATTTGTACTCATCTGGTGTGTCAGAGGCAGGGAGCTGTACTTTTGGGTGCATGTAGAGCATGAATTTTCCTTAGGGCTGTTTTCCAAATTGCTTTTAAAGAGGTCTCGGAGGTAAATGAGGGGTCCAGCTTTAGCTGGGACTTCCCGGGGGTGGGATTTGGCTCCTCTGTCCCTGCCCTGTACAGTTTGGTGTCTCAGTGACTGCAGCAGAGGATCCTCCTGCAGCAGCTGCTGACTCAGGGAATCGTGGAACCTGCTCTCAGCATTGTGCTGATGTGGTGTTCCAGTCATTAAGCACAAAGGATTTGGGATAGCAAACACATGGGCAGGAATCTGGAATCTTCCCTGGGTGTCAGACACAATCTGTCTGACTCGGAGCGCCCCGGGCTGTTCTGTCAGGTGATGTCACCACCCGCTGACATGATCTGCTGTGACAGCCAGCCCTGGGGAGGCACATGCCCGAGGGAGGGGGAGCTGGATGGATCCCATTCCTCTCTCATGGGTGAACTGTGCACGGAAAAGTCTTGGCCAGCGATTTCTGCTGAGAGCTGTGTGGGATGCCAGCCCTGGAGCTCTCTGGGAGCTGCTGCTGTTGTGGTTCACTGAAAGGTTCTTTTGGACGTATTTTCATCTAAAAGAGCAGTTCTGAAAGAGAGATGTGGGGTGGGGGTGACATTTGTTCACAAAAACACACGTCAGAAATCTGTTGTGGCTTGGCCAGGAACTTGGCACTTTGTGCTGTGTTCAAGGTCCAATGAGCAAACTTTGGTTGCTGCTTTGTGGAAACATTGGAGGATTAAGGTAAGTGACAGCAGAACTGTCACATTGCTCATGGACCTGCCTTTCATCCAGACTTTGTTGCTGGTGCCTGTGTAACCTGTACCTTTAGCCTGGAGAAAAGGAGGCTCAGGGGGGACCTTCTGACTCTCTGCAACTCCCTGACAGGAGGGGGGAGCCAGGTGGGGATCGGGCTCTGCTCCCAGGGAACAAGGGACAGGAGGAGAGGGAACGGTGTCAGGCTGTGCCAGGGGAGGGTCAGGTTGACATCAGCAAAGGGAAAGGGTGTTCAGGCATTGGAAGGCGCTGCCCAGGGAATTGGTGGAGTCCCCACCCCTGGAGGTGTCCAAGGAAGGACTGGACACGGCACTCAGTGCTCTGGGCTGGTGACACGGTGGGGGTCGGGCACAGGCAGGACTCGATGGGCTGGGAGGGCTTTTCCAACCTTAATTATTCTATGATTCTATAAGAAAACGATACAGAGAAGGTAGAAAATGCAATTGGGAAGGAGCCTCTGGATGTCACTTCACCTGACCCCCTGTCAGGGCTGACTTCAGAGTGGTCTCAAGTGGCCCGTGAGTGGTTCTGTCTGGTGTAAAAATCTGCAGAGGTGGAGGTGCTCCAGCCTCTCTGGGCTGCTGTTCAGCAGTTCCTGACAGCAAAGATATCCCATTCAGCTGCCGAGGAAAGTGACCTTATGGTTTCAGGGCTGACTCCAGGGATTCCCATCATTCCTCATACAAACACATCCACCCTGTGACCTGGGTAAGGGTCTTGATTTTCCTGGGCCTCTCTGGCGCATCTGCAAACTCGATGACAACACTTCATTCCTTTATTTGTACCATCCATTAAGTTGCAAGTTTGGGAATTGTGTGTTAATGTGTTTAGACAGTGGCTGGGGCTTCAGCAGGGATCCTCAGGTGGGCCTCTGATGTGAAGTGACAGCAAAGAGTCCACCAGACAAAAAGCTGCCCAAATATTTCTGAGATGGTCTGAAAACACCCCGAGTTGTTCACAAAGGTAAAATGTCAACTGCATGTTCTAAATGAGCCGAGTTGCTCCTGCTACAGACATGGAAATATCTTCCTTTTTTTTTTAATCTATGGAGTTTCATCTCCCTGGTGATTATTAGGAGTGTTAATCCTTCCTACTTCCCCTGGTGGTTTTCTAAGGAAGCTGGTGGTCGGGCAGGCAGGGCAAAGATGCAGTGGGCTGCAGGTTATTGGGAATACAATAGTATGGAAGTGGTTTTGCTTTATATAGGGAACTGCTAATTGGGTGTTAGGGGCTGCTAACTTTATAGTCTTGTAAAACTGCAGCAACTGAAGCTGCCACTTGTATAAAGTCTCCAGGGGGAAAAGCGAGTTTTCATGTCACTCCATTGAAAAGGGCAAGAAAGAAATAGAAAGAACAGTTGTTTTGGTGTTTGGGCTTCAGTAATTCTCAGGTCTGAAATTTAAACAGGATTCAGGCAACCTTGTGGTATTTGCGAACTAGTTGCAAGTGCTCATTCTGAAACAGCAGAACAGAATTTTAAAATGCCGTGGATTAATTTGCATGTGACCACACCCAACTCAAGGTTCCCATTCTCTCTTCCTGTTTTCAGGGAGCCAGGAATTCTCCTAAAAGGTTATTCCAGCAGAACCCAGGGTTTGTATCAAGGGCACAGACATGGGTTCTTCCAGAAGAGGCTGTTTCACAGAATTGTGGAATCCTGGAATGGTTTGGGTTGGAAGGGACCTCAAAGCCCATCTCATTCCACCCCCTGCCATGGGCAGGGACACCTTACACTAGCCCAGGTTGCTCCAAGTCCCATCCAGCCAGGCCTTGGGCACTTCCAGGGATGGAGAATCCACAGTCTGTCTGTGTATGTACCCGGAGCACCCATTTTGCCCATTAGTTGATTCCCAGTGAACCCTCATTGCCAGGAGAGGGCACAGTGGAAGTTCTGCTTGGAAATTCTGTTTCCCATCCTGTCTGGGTCCAGTTACTGATGTAAAACAGGGTCACTATTTTCTACCCTCAGAGGCAGAAAGAGCCTGTTGTTTTAAATACAGACCACTCATAGTTTCCTCCCCCTTTTTTCTTGCATAAATAACAGCAGTAATAACAGTGAAAGGGTCTTGAGGGTTTTTAGAAATCAAACCTCTCTGAGAAAAAAAAAAAAAGCATCGTTTCCTTAACTTCTGAGATGTGTTAAAAGTGTATAAATCTGTGTATTGGGCCTTGAGGGACTGCAGTGCTGGACTGGTGCAGGTGCACACAGTAGGAGAAGCAATAAAACACCCAAAGTGCTCAGGACTCTTGATTTATTCAGATCTATTGCTGTGTTTTCATGGATGGAAACTGCACCACCAAAGGTGACCCAGCTCTTTGGACATGATGGAATGGAGGGGAGGGTGTTTTGTGCCTGCACAAAATGTGAGGTTAAGAATAAACCATTCCTAGGTTTAACCTTGTTTGTTTTTTTTTTTCTGAGATAGACCCTGAAGGTGCCAGTTTTATAAATAAAGGGTTGTTGTTAGAGGTGTTGAGTGCTTCCCTCTCACTCTGCTTCAGGGACACTGTGGTTTGATGTGGACTGGCTGATCTTTGCAGCCCTGGAAATGTGATCCAGGTGAATCTCGGATATTTATGGCCTTGAAGTGACACTGCCAAGTGTCTGAAGCTCAGAAAGAGAGAAAATGCCATTAGAAAAGGGGGGTGAGGCGACCAGTGCTCCCCGGGTGACAAATATCTGGGTGTCCTTTCACATTTGAGAAGTTAGGAGCAAGTAAATGATGCTTTGTGTGGTGGTAAAATGGTTTTGTGCGTTTTGGGGGGAACTCCCCAAACCATGTGCTGCTTCTGGGCACTGTCCTGGATCCTGGCTCAGGTATAACTCTCACTCCAGAGCTGTGGAGAAATGAGCAGATCTCACATCTATAGGGATGGTCCTTCCAGCCCGTCACATCTGTCTGGCACAGCACACGGGAGGGAGGGGTGAGGTTTCCTATCCAAGCTGGAGGTGAAAGTGTGCTTTTCCCTTGGTTATCCAAGCTCTGCAAGGATTCAAATGGGACTGAGAGTTAGGCTCTCATAATTTAGGGGAGCAGAGCCAGTTTGCCTGCAGCACAGAGTGGAGACAGAGCCTTGGCTGGCTCAGCAAGGGTCAAACATCCTGGTCATGCCGAGTTCCTGGAGCCTCCTGAGCTCCAAATCCCTCTGGAGCTGAGGGAAATTTTCTCTCCATCAGTTCTGCAGACAACAATAATCTTCCCTTCAGAGCCCTCAGCCTCCTTCCCCATCCCTTCCCTGCCTCAGAAGTGCCACTCCTTGGCCTTGTGCCAGAAAATCCCACTAAATGATGCTGGAATTATTCCTGGTCGGCGAAGGAAATGAGTGATTAAGTGTACATGGGACTCACGAGTGGCCAACACATTACCAGTGCTGGTATTTCAACTATGTCCAGCACATGGATCAGGGAGAGAGAAAGTATTTCCTGATATCTGGCTCTGCCTTTCTTCTGGGCTGATCCAGAGATAAGGGCCGTGCTCTGAGGGATCTCTGGGTGGGAGATACTAAGATTGATTAGGTCTAGGACTGAGGGGAGAGGTCAGAGACTCGAAGTACAAAGCTAAACTTCAACTTTGATAGCTCTCAGGCTATGCTTTTATGTTTTCCCCCCTCTCAAAAATAGCTTTTATATCTACAAAGAGATATTTAACTCCTTAAGAAAAGCCTATTTGTGAAATCAAGCTGGAAAAAAAAAAAAACCCAACACAGTAACTGTGCTGATTCTTTACCTACAAATCTTATGGCTTTGTGGTGGCATTTAGTGACACTTGAATGGCAGCTAAAGCACCAAGGTGATGAGCATCTCACAGAGGCCTCCTGGTCATGGTGGAATGACAGATTTCCTCTATATTTTTATTTATTTCAAACATTAAACAGAGACAGTTATGTGTTTAAATAATCTAAAATAAATAATAATTTCAAAGTAATAAAACGAGGAGGACCTGTGGAAAGTTGAAAAAATAGCTCTTCCAGGTCAGTCCTCCAAGTCTTGGGCAATAAAATGAGTAGATAATTAGTGAGCTCTGTTAAGGAATTAATGTGTTTGATGGAGTTCAGACTTCCTGAGCATTCCCACAGGAATTCTGTGTTGCCGTTGTGCAGATGTGTTGTCCTCACTCCTGCGTGAGCTGGTGCTGGCAAAGCCTGGGTTTTACCAAGTGCTTTTTAACTGACTTTAGTTTGAATTCATAGTTCCAAAAGTAGGTTGAAGACAGGAGGAGGTTTCATAAGTTGACCAGTACATCACTGAGAGACAATGGAAAACCACTTCCAGCACTGCCCAGATGATACCTCTGGGCTTTTATGGATTTTCTGATACCAAATCCAAGTGTGTTGAGCAGGTTTGTGGTTCCTCAGGACACAGCCTGTGGTGCCATCATGTCTTGCGGGAATAGCTGTGCCTCGTGCAATGCTTTGGCTCCATCTCAGCCTTCTGAAACATCTAAACCACAGTCAGAACTGACAGGAACCTTTCTTTTGATTTTTGAATGGGTAATTCTTAGCAATCCGTCAGCAAACCATACCTGTAGTACACGGGGGCTCTGGGCTGAATTCATCGTCATATTTTTGTCATGTCTGTCCAGGGAAAGGTTTGATGAAGGGGGTCCAAGAGACTATACTGGAGAGTAGGAAGTAGTTTACAGCTGATGGGGTTTGGAATCCCGAGCTTTGAATGTGTGTATCGAGTGATGGGAAGTGCCTTCTGTGGACCGGCATGGCTGGTAATGGGGAAAATGACTTTACCAGTGAGAATAAATTCCTGCTGTGCTGCTTATTCTAATATTGTGGAATACTGGGGAGAGCCCTCTACTGTCACTGCAAAGTAGCAGGTGATTTGGGAACATTTCTGTGTCAATGGAGCTGAGTTTCCATGGCACAGACGCTGCTAATTGCAGGACTTTGAAGCAGTTACATTTTCCTTAACGTGTAAGTGATGGAGTTCCCTCTGGAATACCTGTTCTGGCAGCCCTGGGAATGCCGTCACATCTTGCTTTGGCATCCTCTGGTCTTTTGTGGTTTTGTTTGCTTTGCATCTCACGTGCCTGTTTGTTTCCCTGCACTGTGTGGTTGTTTATCTGGCTCATCGGGAATATCCAATTTGTTGGCATGTAAATACAGCAGCTGATATTTGCAGGGCTTTTGTGGTTGGTGATCTACAAGTTATTAGAGGTGATAATCTGTGCTGTTGTGTTGCACTGCTCGTTGCTCACATGTGTAAACTAGATCGATGGGATTTTAATGTGTTTTATAGATAAAAAAAACCAATAGAGAATAGTAATCGAATGATAGCTGGTCCGGTGAAGGTGTCCCTGCCCATGGCAGGGGATTGGAGCTGGATGAGCTTTAAGGTCCCTTCCATCCAACCCCATTCTATGATTCCATAATGCAAGTAAAACCCAGCTGATCGGATCCCTGACCTGATGCTGCTGGAGCTCTGCTCACAAAGAAGTGTCACCTGGGAAGGTAGTATCTGGGGGTACATGTATATCCTTGTGGGATGCAGCAGTCATCTGACTGGAAGTGGTTTGGGATGCTGTCTCCCAGTCCTGAACCCCAGCTCACGGTCCCTTCTGGAGTGGTGGCTGTGGCTCTACTTGGCTTCTGCAGGGAGGTGCTGGGAAAGGGGAGAATGCCCTGACAGAATTTCCTAATAGAATCCTTAGTTTCTGGTGTCCTACAGCAGCCTCAGAAAACACGGACGCAGATGAGAAGCCCTCGAGTTGAGGTCAGGCCTGCAGAGCAAGGACCCGCGTTGCTGAATCGCGCTGCTGAAGCCAAGTTTTGTGAGCAGCTCCTCAGCTTTTCCCTTTCATCCATTATCTTTCCCTCGGGGAGGTGACTCAGGGAGGTGGATGTTGCTGATGTGAATCAGGTTTGTGGGACCGGGCCCACAGAGCGTGGTGTTTGCAGGGCTGTTACAGCCCGGCATCGTTTCGTGGAGCAGCGTTAGGGCTCACGTTGTTGCAACATGTTAAATTGCTTTAAATATAATCAGCCTTCACATCATGCCTTGGGTTGATCATTGCCATATTTGTAAGAGCAGAGCTGCAGACATTTTCTTGGCAGGTTCCGAACTCCATCACACAGCCCGTAACGCGATCCCGGATTGGAAGGGCTTTAGGACTCTGAGGGAAATGAACCCTTGGAGCCTCAGCACGAGGCTGAAATGGGATGTAAAGACTCTTAAAGCAATCTCGTGCGGTAATTGCTCTTTGTTGAACTAGGTTTAGCCGATGATTTGGTTTCTGGGACCTTTCAGGTTCCCTTCTGATTGTTGCAGTGCCACGGCAGAGATAACACTAAGTGGCTGCAGTTTACTTTTGCTGTTAAACTCTGCATTTAAAGAGAGCTCACAGGTATGCATTTGTTTTTTTTAACACTTGGCATAGCCAAAAATGCACAGGCTTGATAAAGATGGGATAGCCGAGGTGGCTGTTCATTCTCCAGGTTTCTGTGTTTGTTTTTCATCCATCCCTGGCAGATCCTGCAAAGGGAGAGCTCCAGCTGGCTTGGGAAGTTCAGCTGTAAAAGAAAAGGTCTGAGGTGAATACACAAGATTATTGTGCTTGAAAACCTCAGATCTCATTTGTCAGCTAAACACAGTACTAGAATTAAGCTATAAAAAATATTGAGAGATAAATATTTCAGCAATATCACTCCACTGAGGGAACCTTTCAAATCCCTCCGTTATTGAACACCACCAATAGGTATTTATAAAATGCCACGTGGATTTAAACAATGAACTCAGTCATTCCATGAGGAGCTTCTGGGATCCCATTGTTCCCAGCCATGACATTATTTTGTAGGTAACTATCAAGTTTCAAAGCTGTTATAGGTTATTCAGCCCCCTCTTCCCTCCCCTCTGCAATTCTCTCAGCAAGCTTGTGCCACTCCACAGTCCCTCTTGATTAGACTCTGTTGAGAAATGTGGAGGTGAATGATCTTTTTGTGTTCCTGGCCACTGGGATGCAGGATTTGGGAAAGCAGGAATGAATGCTGATATTGCCCCAGCGGGTTGTTGTTAACTCTCTGAATTCCTGGCTTAGGACAACGTGGGTTCAGCAGATCCTTTGTGTTTGTTTCTCCTTGGAACTTTGGGATGGGGCCTCTTCCCTAAACTAAATTACAGAAGAGGGAAAGAAAACTGAGATTATCCTGTAGTCTTACTAATGCCTTTAGAAATGCCTAGAAGTGATACATATAAACTATAAATAAACATCAGCTATGTATATTCCCATCGTGCTCTCAGGCTTCACATCATGCCTTGGGTTGATATCATGCTATAAATAAATATAAACTATAAATAAAGCCAGACATATAAACAATAAACAAACCCCAGGGAGTGGTTTGAGCTGTGTCAGGGAGGGTTTAGGTTGGATCTTAGGAAAAGGTTCTTCCCCCAGAGGGTGGTTGGGCACTGAACAGGCTCCCCAGGGCAGTGGTCACAGCCCCAAGGCTGCCAGAGCTCCAGGAGTGTTTGGATGATCCTCTTGGGCACCTGGTGTGACTCTTGGGGATGGGGCTGTGCAGGGCTGAGGGTTGGACTGGATGATCCTTGTGGTTCCTTTCCAGCTCACAGATTCTGGGATTCTGTGTTGGCATCCCCCTCACCATTTTGCCCAGTGAGATTGGCTGCTCTTACAGCTGGGCAGGAAACTGGTCTGAACTTTTCCATTTTCTGTTTAAGTTCTAGTCATTGATGGCTTTTCACCAGTTTAGCACTGATCTCTACCCATACCAGGCAGTTCCTTCACTATGCAATTCCCAGTTATTTGGGGGCCTGACCAGACACTCAGGGAGCACAGACTTAGAATCATAGAATTGTTAAGCTTGGAAAAGACCTTTAATGTCATCAAGTCCAACCATTAACCAGCACCATCACTAACCCGTGTCCCCAAGTGCCACATCCACATGTTTTTGGATCCCTCCAGGGATGGTGATTCCACCACTGCCCTGGGCAGCTGTTTCAGAGCTGGACAACACTTCCCATGAAGAAATTTTCCTGAATAACCAACTTAAACCTCCCCTGGCACAGTTTGAGGCCATTGCCCCTCATCCTGCCCCTTGTTCCCTGGGAGCAGAGCCTGGCTGCACCCTCCTGTCAGGGAGTTAGGGAGAGTGAGAAGTTCCTCCCTCATGACTGAAATGTTTTTGGAGCAGGATCTGGTCCCCAAACTCTTTGGGGATCTACACCATGGCTCAGTTCTGCATGAAATACACCCCAGACACAGGTTAAATTTGTATAATCCCTGTATTTGTGGTTGCCTTGGAACAGCTTTGGAATGAGATGAGCATTAAGAGACTCAGTGAGTGGGCAATAAAGGAATATTTCAGTGTGGATAAATATAAAGTGATATCACTGAGCAGGAAATAATTAGAGCTGAAAACCAGTGTTGCCATGCAGGAGCAAGATCCTGGATATGGGGCAGAAGTCCAATAGATGTTCAGTTTGACAATCTGAATGGAGAAGGCTTATAAGGTTCTTTTGCCCAAATTTTGTGAATATTTTCATAAAACTTGTGAAAATGTTTTCCACCATCCTGCTCCATATTTTGTAACTAAAGCTTTGTGATAAGAAATCCAGGCAAGAGTGAAGAGAGAGGGTGTGAAGAATATATTTGTAGCTACGTTTAGAGCATCCAAAATAGTTCTCTTCCCTGTTTTTTTGATACTTCCCAGTTCCTGGGATGGGTTTGAGAGCTGGAGGCTCATTTCCACTCTTTCCGCACATTCATTTCAGGTGTGTGGTGATATTTTGACAGTTTTGCAGCAAGTTTCTTTGTTGAAACAAAAATAAGTTCTGTGATGTGTCCCAAAGCATAAGGAAATAAAGGCTTAAAGAGTTATATGATATGGCATTGAAGAGTTAGCTGATATAGTTAATATTAAATACTGGAGCTTTTCAAAGCTTACAGGTTCTGTTAAATATTTAGACTATGGTATTAAGTGCTTTATTAAATACGTGTTTGTGTGACCGTGAATTTGCCATTTATCAGTGAGCAGGTCTATGGCTTGTTTCTTCTGAAAGAACTTTCTTGGGCAGGTTGGTGGTCAAAATTTAAGGGGAAAATATTAAAGGATCAATCCTATTCTCCACATCCACCTCAAAAGCTTCCTGGGGTGGGTTTTTCGTGTGTACAAGTGGATTATGACGAGGGCTGACGTACTGAGTGGCAAATGTACTCTTGTTTCTGCTCCTGTAGTTCTGCTCCTCGTTCTCCAGATGGTGGTCGTGGGCAGAAAATTAAATGCAACGTCAGCAACGAAAGAAAACAAAAATTCACTGCGGTTTTGGGACAACTGAAACCTTCAGCAAAAATGCTG
This sequence comes from Pseudotriccus pelzelni, assembly GCA_035584735.1. Lineage (NCBI taxonomy): Eukaryota > Metazoa > Chordata > Aves > Passeriformes > Tyrannidae > Pseudotriccus > Pseudotriccus pelzelni. The sequence goes on along the minus strand of JAWMRA010000005.1, from coordinate 1,880,770 downwards.
AGTTCAGCCAGAGCTGGCTCGTAGTCCCTGGGAAGCTGTTGGTAATTAATTGAGGGATAGATAAGATGGGAATTAATTGAGGGATAGATAAGGTGGGAATTAATTAAGGGGTAGATAAGGAAAGTTAGAATGATAAATTGGTGGAGATTTGCATGGAGAATTAAAAGGATGATAAAATTATTATTGCTGGTAAACCAAGCAGAAGGTAATTTGCCCAAATATTCCTTTACATATTTGAAACCTGTAAATCCCGTGGGATAAAAGGAAATATATGGGATAATAGGAAGCTTTAACAGGAATGGTGGGGTGAATCCCAGGAGTTCAGAAGGAAATGATGGTTTGGAGAAGTATGGGGCTTTTTTTTTTAGTTTGGTTTTGGTTTTCAGATGTTGTTTCAGACCCTGGGAAAGCACCCTGTGAAATAGGTTGAAATCCTATTTCTTAGATAATTGCAAATTCAACTAGAGAGGAACTAAAGGAATATCCTGCAAGCTTGGAATAGAAAAAAAAATAGGTGAGCTGGCTTCCCATATGATGTGAAAAATAAAAATTAGGAGGAAAAAATATTTAAACTCACATTATTAGTTTTTACATCGATGTTTAAAATTATTTAAGTCACAGAATGGTTGAAGTTGGAAGGGACCTCTGGACATCACCTGCTTCAAAATGTTATTTCCATAAATCCCATCAGTTTTCATGGTAATGAAGCAGGATCAATTATTCTGATTGAACACACTTCCTGGATTTCAAAAGCCTGCACCACATTTCTGTGGGGCATTTCCTTACCTTGGAAAAGGAGGTCAGCTCTGCTTATCAGAACATCTCATTTATTCTGTGGGGAAAAAAGGTTTTAATTATGCTGTGCATAATTAAAATAATATACATCATGATGGAAAATGTATATGAAACCTTAGTTTTGAAAATCAGACTTACTGTGATTTGTCCTAACAGTATAAGAGGTGTCTCTGAAGGAAAAAGGCCTAAAGGATTTTGGTTTTTCGGTGATTTTTTGTTTATGGTTTTAGTAGATAAAAATATTACCTGGTCCATTTAGGGATGGTGAAAATATTACTTGGTCCATTTAGGGATGGCTTACTCCTGGTACTGGACACTGGATTTGGTGGGAGCTTGAGATGCTGGGGATCCCTCAAAATAATCCCTGAAAAGCTGAAAAGGTTCTGTTGGGAGGTTGTTCCTACGTTGTCTGCCAGTGGATCATAAAAGTTTCCTAAAGATGGTCATTGAGGCTTAAATCTGTTTGAGCTCACCAAGGTGGGAAAAGAAAATTCCTTGACTTTGTTGTCATTGTTGCCAGTTATTTTAATATCTCCCAAAGATGTGGCAGAGGAAATGCCAATAGATAATTTAGAGAAATGTCTTCTCTAAAATATTGCTCTTTTCTCCCTTAGTAAGATGTTCCCACTAGAGAATATCCCATCCTTGCTGACTTTTTGGGTTGGTGGCTCTTCCTGATGAGGATTGGTGAAAGAGATCAAACTAAACCCTGGTGGTGTTGGCACCCACAGGGAGCTGCTCTCCTGGCTCTGGTTTGGGGGGTCACTAGTGGACCCCCAACCCATCTGATATTATGCAACAAATCCTGGGGATCTGTTTATTAAAATAAATCCCAGGAATCCTTTCTATCGGGAAAAAATAGTGGGCAACCCAAACATCCAGAGGTCAGTGCTCGCCCACTGTGTGGGTGGTCAGTACAAATGCCAACCTGTCCAAAGAGGAGCCGCTGCGGAGAGAAGTTGTGCTTGTCTGACTTAGCCCTGGAGTTATTTTGTCAGCTAAAAATACCCAGATAAGTCTTTTGTCTGCCTATATTTAGACATTGTCTGTTGCCATCAGTTTTTGAAGCTCTTGGATCTTCTCAGTTGGCACTTTTTTTTATTTTCCTGTTTTCTTGAAGGTCTACATAGAATAACTATGATTTGTATGGGATGTAGTTGGTACAGAGGAATTTTAAGAAGAAACATAATGTTGGATTAGTCACGGGTTTTGAATTAAAATTATCATTATTTGATAAAGGTCTTTTTGTACACAATTTATATTTTGATGCTGCAGCATTATCCTTCAATTCATTTGCACTTATTTTAGTCAAAATTGAAAGATCCCCCTTTGGTGCGAATTGCAAGGTGAGCTCAGTAATTTTATTGAGGATGATTCTGAAGTTTGGTGCTGCAAGGTTTGCCTGGAGATGCCAGTCTTCAAAACAGAGGTCGCTGTAGGCATACAAAAAAGACTTTTCATGATTAAATTATAATTATATACCTCAAACCAGAATGCAGCAAGACAGCTTGAAATGTATGTGAAATGGAAAGAAATGAATCACTGTTAATCAGCAAAAGACAAAGAAGCTTCTGAAATATTATGTTCAAACTTCATCCTCACAAGAATATAAAATAAATGAAGATTATGGAAATAGAGTTGATAGAAAAGCTGAATCAGACAATAATTTGACATGATTTTCTTTTAAGCCTCTGACTAATGATAACTTCATTTGAAAGGCAATATCCACCACAGTTTGTTGTGTTACCTGGAGAACTCCAGCTGATTCATGACATTCCATCCCTGGAAGTGTCCAAGGCCAGGTTGGACGGGGCTTGGAGCAACCTGGGATAGTGGAAGGTGTCCCTGCCCACGGCAGGGTCTTGGAACAAGATGGGGTTTTAGTTCCCTTCCAACCCAAACCATTCTGGGATTTTCTAATTCCAGGATCTGCCTCACGTTATATCCCGATTAACAAAGGAGGGATGTCAGAGATCACCCCAGTGAGGGTTAGAGGGAAGTCACTGGACACAGGAGACTCAAGGACTCTCCCTGGAGGAATCCCAACATGCTCCAGACCAGTGCTGGTTTCTTACCTCGTCTCCACTGTACTGCTTTAGGCAGTGCAGGAGGCGACACGTGTTCGCCAGCCAAAACGACGTCATCTCGAAGTCATTGTTGTGTTTCTGGAGAAACAAAATTAAAACGTGTGAGGTCCCCCCTCTCCTTCCTTGGGGGATGTTGGCTTACCAAGACAAAGCGATTTTGAGTTTCTCCACCCAGAATCAGGCATCTTTCTCTCTGCAGGTGGCCAGTATTAGCCACTTCCTCCCTACAAACTTTTCTTTCATTTTTTTAAATTCCGTAAATGCGAACAGTTTAATTGCTTAGATCATAATTCCCCTTGTTCTTCTAAAAGGGGAAGCTCTAACAGTGATTTGGTTTGCAAGTCACTGTAAGAGCTGAGTATCACACACTTGGGCACGGTTATTACCATTTTACAGCATCTCAACCCCAAGACAAGAGCAAAGGGACACCTGCCTTCAGCACTTTCTTAATGCCGTTGATGGTGGAGGTAAGCAAGGAGCACACCTTCTGGTCATCATTGATGTAATCTGCATGTCTGATGCACATGTAGAGGATGTAGCCAGGAAGGCAGGGAACAGTAGCAGACACTGCCTGGGGCTTGAGTTCTAGATTTGACAATTATTTTAAAAAAAAAGAAAAAAAAACCACAGACAAAAAACAAACTTAAAATTTTACAACTGACAGGTGAAGCAGAGAACACCAAACCTGGAGATGTACCCAGGCAAACCCTTCTTTCCCCAGCCCCAAGGGAAAACGGTATTTTGGCTCTGCAACTTGCACCCCTCTCTGCAGCGTGGACACAGAACCAGAGGTCCAGCTGCAGGACAGATGGACCTGCTGAGGAGCCACAGCACTGGGGCTTGGGAGGGCACCCCTCTCTGCACCGAGGTGTGTGACAACATCCCATTACACCTTATGGATGCACAGGTAGCGTTAGAGCTCCTTCACTGTGTAGAAGCCTGCCCCAGCAGCACATAAGTCACCCTAAGAAAGGCCCCTGAAGCTTCCAGGTGTACCTCCCGCAGTTTATACCCTGCCCTTCCGAACTGATGGCATAGCAAAATCACTCTGTGAAGATACTGAATCCTAATGACAGCTAAGGGCACTTGTAGCCTCCACAGAACAAGCCTGTCTGATTAGGGGAACTTCAAAGACCACAGCAATGGGTAGCACTGCTCTTTGAACACTTTCTGGATCCTCACAAGGCTCTGCTGGGATTAGAGTGTGATGCTAAATACCAACACCCACCCAGGGAAGCACAGCTTCTCAAACAGCACAGAACAGGGGGATGCTGCAGCAATTCTGATCAGCCTGTACAGCAGAGAAGAGCTCACAGGTTCATTATCTGCTATCTGTTATTACCTCATAAACCAAACTGCCTTTGTTCCACTGCTGTTCCAAATCCCCAGGGTCTACCCTTCTGCTATCCCCTCCCCAAGTTACTGCCTACTCTAAAAACTGCAGCCTTGTTTTGCATTTCCAATTTTTTGCCATCCCTAAGGATTACATCCATGCTGGTCTACCTGCTTAGTGCAGCTACTTTACCTACCCCAACTGCCATTGCCACAAACGTGCAGCCCCAGAAGGGATTAACTTGAGGTGGTCTATTTGACTACCTTGATCTCTCAAGTTCACCAACTCTCCCAGGCAAGAGGAGCATGAGTCAGGCTGAGGGGCAGAGGAAATTCCTCACCTGTAATGAGGTTTTGGATGAGGAGTGGCTCATCTTCTTTATGATACTCCAACATGCCCTGAAAATCTTTCTCCTTCCTCTGGACAGCAACTTGCATGTTACTGTCGTGTGGCCTCCTGTCTGCTGGCGGCATGGTTTGGGATGCTGTGAGGAAAAAAGAGCACGAATGGTGGTACCGGGAAATCAAGAACTATTCAGGTCCTACCTCGGCCTCAGTGCAGACACCAAGTCAAAGAGTTATATAATAAATTCCCAATAATGTCATCAGCTTTGACATACCTATAAAAAAATACAGACAACCGGGTTTTGAAATACTAGTCAAAGTTGTCAGACTCTGAATGAAAGAAGAAGTGCAAAAGTTGAACTTAAGAGAGATAAAAACAAAGCCATTTTTTATTTTTCAACAGACCACAGGCTATAAGGTAGTAATCCTATGGGAAGCTCTTTAGTGCATGATTTTCACAGAGGGGGGGGAAAAAACAGTCAGGCAATGACAAATCCCTAAGCATCACATTTTCTCTCTGCCTGAAAAGCTGCAGAGCCACGGTGGCATCGCTGAAGTTTAATAAAGCAGAAGAGATCAGCATGCAAATACTGCAGCAAACAGCATGCAAATCACCCTGACAGCGACCAGCTGGGTGAGCCATGGAAACCCTACAGTTATTCAGCTTAATTTCACTTAATGCCTCGTTTCCAGGAATTAGCTCATGAGAATGGGGCTCTCTGATTAATCACGGCTCCTCCAGAGAATGGGAAGCTCTTTCTACACAGCACAGATGTCACATTTGAGGTGTTTTCTCATCAAGCAGAAGATAAATATATATTTTTATTCCTAAAGGGTTGTAATCCCTCCTCAAAATTGATAGACCAGAGCATTTTCCTGATAGCCACTAGTCTCCTCTCTGTAGCTCTTGCCTGGATTGCTGCATTAAATGCAATGAAAGCAAAAAAGTCTCTAAACACCCTCCAAACCTCAGTACAAGGTCAGTGTCAGCTCAGTGCCTGCTGCTAGTTCAGTGCCAGAACGAGCAAAATCTTACTTTCATTGAAAGAAAGAGTTAAAAAAACACCCTTGAAGCTCTCCGAGGATGGTCAAAGCAGCTAATCCGAAATACAGTTCCCCCACCCCAATGCCTTCCAACAGTCAGGTCACCTTCAAAATCTTGGGCCTTCCTCATGTAAATCTTCAGCTGCTTCTTCAGCTTCTTTCCATTCTTTTCCAACTTTTCTACCAATTCTTTCAGATCCTGAAAAACATAAGATGCATTTTCTAAATAATACCCCCAACGTTAAGGCACAGAAAAACTCACCTGGGGTGAGTTTAAGGCTGGTCTGGTCTATGAATCACCGTGGCATGGTGTGAGTATCTTGGCAGAAGAGGAGCCGTGTTATTTGTGGGTTGCTCAGAAAGACCCTTACCTACCCCACAAAGACTGTGAACACTGGGCACCTGCTTTCTACAGCAAGCAATACTCACCACCCACAGTGTTTAATCCTGGCTGTTAATCACAGTTAAACAGCTCAAACACCACTTAGATACTGGAGCTTTTGAGAAAGGCAAGAAGCCCTCACCTGAACTCAGGAGGTGCCAACACTCCCTCCAGACCTTGCACATCGATAGAGAAGGTGAGCAAGGGGAAATTTACGATCAGGCATGCCAACTTTTTGGAGTGGCAACTGCCCTTCCACACTTCCAGAAAATGCGAGAAAGATGAAAGGATTGTGTGGTCTTTGTGTGTGATGACAGAGCAGAGGCATCATCACTGATACTAATTAGCAGTGCAACAAAGCAGGCAGGCTTAAAAAAACACTAAAAAATAAAAAGTAACCTATGCAGTCACAAAAGTCATACAGCAATAGAACATCAGCTCGAGGTCAGGCACCAATGTTCCCAAATGCATCAGGGAGATCCTGATGGTTCTGCAGAGAGTTTGAGAGGAGTGGAAGAGATCCCTGTGCCCTGCCCTCCTCTCCGTGTCATGTTTCCTATCTCCTTTCTCTCAGCTTGGTTCTTTCCCCTCTTCCTGTGCTTTCAGCACAACCTCTTACCAGGTTTTCATTGGTGAGACGTGTAATTTCTTGCTGAAGTCCCAGCTCCACCTGGACCTCCGGAGAGAGCTGCAGGGTCTGCAGGGAGACCTGCTGCTCTTTGTGCAGCTCTTCTTGCACTGCATCCAGCTGGCTTTTCAGAGCTTCCACCTGCTCCTCATAATTCCTTCTCTGATCCTGGAGCTGTGCTTCCAGCAGCCTGAGAACAGGACCACACGGATCAGCCTGTGATTTCAGTATCGTGGTAGTAACCAACATTTAGGTTTAGATCCTTCAAAATTGGCCAACTTGGGATACACACCCAGTTAACCTCCCTATAAAACTGACAAATACGAAGCTATAGCTGTTATTGCCGCATTAGTCTGTCATTTCCTATACTGCAGATCAGATACTTCTGAAATTTAAAGACATGACATCCAATGTTGAGTGGTTTGTTTGTTTTTTTTAAATGAAAGGGAAAAAATCCAAGAGCTCCCATTTTTTATTTAACTGTATCACAAGCTTGGGTTCATTTACTTGCAAAAAGCAAACACATGGCAAGAAAGCAGCGCAGACCAACACATGCATGTTTTGTTTTCAAAAGCCCAGCTTGAAGGATGTTTGTTCTTGCCCTCATTTCCTGTCAAACACCATTTCTTACTTCTGAAACTGAACTCTTGCAAAGGGTTCCATTCAGTTGGAATGGTATTGGCTTCTGTCACTACTGCTGGGAATGCTGAGAAAGGCAGAAGCCGTCACTCTTTCTAGTTGTTTGTAGAGCTGCTATTTATCTTTGTTTAAAAAGAAGTATATTCACAGGTACTGTCAATTTTCATTTACAAACTACCTGCAGAATACCATGTACAAGGCAATTTTCTGTCCCCTTGACATGTTTCTGCCTCCATCATTGCTGCTGACCTCACCAAGGCTCTTCAAGCAGAGGGACAGGCTTGTATCCTTCTAGCCCAGGACATGCAAATACTAATACCGTGATTCACAGCTGAGAGGAGTCACCAAAACCACACCTTCTTCCACTTTTTAGGTGTGCATTCAACATTTTCCTCTAGCAATTTGTCCTGCCAACCCTTCCTACCATCGTTTCACCTACGCCTTCCAGGCCACTTTCCAGCCCTGCCTTGAGGCTCTGCACAAGGACAGCTGTGGCAAAGGGGTGCAGCGTGTGTGGAGTGCCAGAACGCCTTCTTAAATCTGATGGAAGAATGATTCATCACTGAGATGTTGACTGTAAACACCTGTGCTGGTGGGCACAGCGACAAACCTGGCAGGTGACATGGTAATTCATTCTTTAGGGGCGTCCCCACCCTCTGCTAAACAGAAATCTCCTCTTAGTCCACCAGCTCTTTCAGAAGACTGAAATAAGTGGCTCCAAAAGGTGTGAGGACTCTGAGGAAGAGCCATCAAGCCAAGAACTGCAAAGCGTTAGTCCCAGATTACAGGAGGGTGATGGTGGCAAAGAGGAAGAATGACCCAAGGAGATAACCAAGACCAGGTCCCTGCTGCAGCTCAAGGATGTGATCTCCTAGGCAGAGCTACGGATCACCACACATCCAGGTGACGGGCTTCTCTTCTGGCATCAGATGCCAACAGCAATCCCCAAAGATGAGGGAGACTGTAGTGTCAATAGCTTTGCATTTAACCAGGACAAGCACAGACACAGAGATTGGACCATGGGGGGAAAAAGCTACAACTCTTTCAGGTTCACCAGGAAATTCATGGAGATTCATGCCTGTGAACTGTTTTCCCTGCAGGAACAATTAAGCATGGGATTTTGTTGTTGTTGTTGTTTTGTGGTTTTTCTTTCATAGCTTGTATAAAAAAAAAAAAAAAACACAAAACATGCTTTCTAGGAAAGATTTCTGGATGAAAAGTATTAATTATTCCCCATGGTGGTTTTTTGTTGTTATTGTTAATGTCTTTAGAAGATTAACGCAATCTCTACTCCCATTTTGCAGCAAAGGACAGAAAAGCACGTTTTCCACCTATAGAAACAGGGGCAATAATGCACTCAGCCTCATAATCCTGTCAGGAGCTATATTCTTAATAGGCTTGAAAAATACAGACCCACCATGAAATAAGTATTAAGTACTTAATTTCCATTTTATTTCTTCAAATTGGGATTAGTTCGGATTCAGTTTGGATTAACTGTGAGACACCCTCAGAAAAACACACTCCTTATGAACTAGGGTTCCTACATTGCTTGGAAAAACACGTTAATCATCCCTGTTATTTTTTCCTGTTATTGTCTGGTTTCACCCTGTTACCTCTAGACATGACCACTTCAGACTACTTTATACAGAACATTTAAACTTTTCATCTCCATAATGTCCTTAAATCTTTTATAAAAATACTGGAGCCCCACAACCATAAAAGACCAGGCTGAAACAGGATGAGAATCCAGGAGTCCCCCAGTGTGTCCCTGTGGGGCATTTGCCCAGCACACCAGCTGTTGGAAGGATGGCGCTGTGTACCCACCACATGCCTTCCTCCTCACACCTGTGGATAACACATGGATGGGAGCACACAGTCCTCAGGAGCATGCAAAGGTGGCAGCACTGGGATACAAGCACAGGGACTCTGCTTCTGACAAGTCAAGGACTGGGAGAAAACACTTTAGGGAGGTGCTGTATCTTAGTGCAATTTCATTTAAAAAAAAAAAAAAATATAAAATGGGAGGGTTTTTT
>JAWMRA010000005.1:1856018-1871385 GCA_035584735.1 Pseudotriccus pelzelni | reverse complement strand
GGCTGCCAGAGCTCCAGGAGTGTTTGGATGATCCTCTGGGGCACCTGGTGTGACTCTTGGGGATGGGCCTGTGCAGGCCAGGAGTTGGACTGGATGATCTTTGTGGGTCCCTTCCAGCTCAGCATATTCTGAGATTCAATATGTAAAACACCCCAAAACTGGTTGCAGAAAACATATTTTTCCTGTTTTTCCTTAAAATCACTTGAAAGACTTCCCCAATCTTCCTGCAAGGTCTGAGAAACTCATTTGAATGAAGCAAATAAAGCCCCAAAATCAACACCTCTCACTCAGCCTCGAGCACAGGCAGCAAGGGCTCAGAGAGAGGGAAGGGCTGCATTATCTCAGAGTATATTTGTAATTATTGTGCTCCAGCCTTTGCTAATAGTTACCACACAATGTCACTGCAGATGCCATATTCTCCCCTCCAAGTCTGGAATGGCAAACAGCTCTGTGGGAAGTGCTGACTCCCTTGAAGTGGGTGGTGTTGGATAGTAAACGGAAAAACCAAGGGAAGAGAGGAACTGTGTTTTAACAGAGTCCAAGGGAATGATGGGTGAAACTGAGAAGTGGAAAATACAGAGCAAGAGTCAGGAATGAAATCCTTAGTGCAGGGTTTTGTAGCCTCCAGGATTAACTCTGAAAGTAAGTGGTGGGAACTCTGTGCTTGGGTCAGCTGCGGTAACATGGAATAAACTTTTCAGAGTGCAGGAGGGAATAATGTTGGATAGGTAAGAGGCAGGAGTAGATGGAAATGTGAATGTGATTTCCCAGCATAGAGGGGAGAGTTAGGCTCAGACTGATTCACTGAAGTCTCAACACGATTTAACTTCATGCTTGTTGCCAGGTTAACCCAGCAATTGTTGATTAAACAAAATGAAAAGTGTTCTTCTGGCCAGCTCTGGCCACGTCACAATTTTGGGGCTTTTTATAAGGTGTTAAATGAGATTCTGACATCCCGTGTTGTGTATGGCTGATGGGCTGGGAGAGCCTGAGGGTCTGACCTACATCCCTGGTGGTGTCAGGACAGCAGGCTCTTACCTCCCCCAGGCTCTCTGACAGTCTGAAGGGCAGTCAGCCTTCCCAAACAGTCTCTGTCCCTCTTTCTCTCTCTTCCCCCTCCCCAAGATTGATAGAGAAGAGAGCCAAGGAAAAATTTATTAGAGCACAGCAGGCCCATTTCTTTTTTTTTTTTTTTTTTTTTTTAATCTTAAATAAGTGTTGGATTTAGTTAAAATATGTTTTTGTTAAAATGGAGAGCGATTTAACCTCTTCCTTCCCAGCAGGGAAGGATCAACACAATGCCTGTGCCAGTGCCAGCTGATTTGTTGGTTTTAGGTTCAGAATCACACATTTTCATCTGAAGGTGGAGTGGCTTCAGCCCCAGAGCGACCATTCAAAAGCAGATGAGCTCTTTAGCCAGCAGCGAACAACCATCAAAGTGGGTGGGAGTCAAACTGTGGAGCATCCAGACCCGTGTGGTGGGGGGGTCATGCAGATCAAAGGCTGCTTGAACCCGTGGGACATCAAAAGTCAGCACCTATACCATGACTCCTCCAAAAGCAGCAGGAAGGAAGCAGGACATGTGCTCCATTCCTTCCCCACTTTTTTGTGGAACAGCGTGTTCGTTGCAGGGAAACGAAACCAGGATCCCTGTCCTGTGTGCTTTGATCAGTGTTTGCTCATGACATCTCTGTGTCGTTCCCATGCACAGGCAACACTTGGAGGCAGGTCTTCCATCGCTCCTCTCTTTATTGTAAGGCAGCACAAGTGTAGAAACATCTATTCCATGGAAAAACATATAAAAAGCTGAACAGAAGAGGGGGTTTGCTCCTGAGCTGACAGGCAGCCTTGGAAATAATGGGATTGGAGGAATGGGCTCTGTGAAAACCAACCCCCCTCCCGGCCCCTGCTGTGCTCCAGCTCTCCGGGAATCATCCCTGCCACCAGCAGGTGTCCGTGATAAGGACACCAGCGCTCTCTGGCCTCCTTTGGAGCCAGCATTCCTCATCTCTTGCTGGGTCTCAGCTGGATCCAGGGAATGCACACTGCTCTTCCCTTGCAGTTTCTGGCCAGGTTTAACAATTCCCTTCCCCCCCAAATTGTGCAGCATGAGCAGTGCGAAATGGAACCCAGTGTGAGCACATGAGCCAGGGAAATCTGCTTCCCTAGGGATTATTGCCTTGCAGCATCCACTGCAAGCTCACATGGAATTGAAGTGGAATTGCAATATCACATCTGGAGCGTTTAAAAAGTGCTTTTTGCCTTGTAGACCCTGTGGTGGCTGTAAGAGCTGAGCTCAAGGTTCTGTCACAGGATTTCTCTCCTTTGTCCACCCATTTGTATTAACCCCCAGGGATTCACTTCTGCTCTTTGGGAACACACACCCATTCCAGAGCCAGCCCAGCAGGGGTTAAATAGAGCTCCTTTGAGCAGTACAGGAGAAAGAAATTCAGCTCCATTTTCTCCCTGTGCTTTCAACTGCCTCTTCTTCCTCGGCTGTATCCCAGGGAAGCTGCTTCCCTTCCCTTCCCTTTCCAAGCCAGCCATGCTCTGCTCTCTATCACATTTCCTGGGCTGAGGAGGGCAGGCCCTGCCTTTCACTGGCTCAGCCTTCATCATCTCCTCGTTAGATTTTCCAACAAATGACTTTGTGTGCGCTCGTCCCTCTCCCCTTGTGCGTGGAAGGAGCTCCCGGAGCTATTCCAGAAATCCTTCCTCCCAGCTTTGCTGTGCTGGGATCCCGACAAAACCAGCCTTGTTGTCAGTGGGGCTGCTGCTGGGCACACTGACCCCACTGTTCCCTGAGGCTCCAGCTCTCCGGGTCACAGGGGCTTCCTAATTCCTGCTGGCAGAGAAGACAGGGAAGATGGGAGCTGCTTTAACCCCTCCCCCTTTGGATAAGGTGCAGGAGGGAACAGCAGCAGTGCAGAGGGGGATTATCATGTCCCGACGTTCCTGGTGGGCATGGAGGAGAAGGGAGAGTGGCCATTTCCTTTGGATGTGTGTTATGGCATCCCATTAATCTGAGTAAAAAGGGAATTGAAGTCAGGTGATGAGGGAGCATTCGGTGTTTGGGACGCTTCTTGGGGAAATAACACCTGAAGTCCCAGTGACACATCTTAACTTTTTCAGTTCTCGTTGACTCCGCAAGATATTAAAAAACTTAAGTTTTGAAGTGATATAAATATATTTTTTAAAATATCCAGGCCAGATCATTTTGACATGAATAGCCTGCAAGACAAGTGGTCTTTAACCCAGACTTCTCAAAACCCAAATCGAAACAATTCTTAGCGAGAAAGGGATGAATTGTTATTAATTGCTCTGACTTGTCCTTCTTATTGGCTTGACTCCCTCTGTGGTGTGGCCTTGCTCCCTAAAATCCAGCATTTTGGAGCAGCCAGAGGAAGCAGCTGCAGGAGAGTTTTCCCAATTCAGGAAACAAGTTCAAATAGTCTCAATATTTACCAGTCAATGTCAGGAGAAATTTATTGGCAAGTTTAACTTAAATTATGATCGATCCATTCTCTACCTGTTATTTCTCTTCCTGTACTGTGTGCTTTTTCTTTCCTGAAGGTATTAAATAGCTACATAAATCCTGGTAATCCTTCATTCATGGGGTTTAAGGCAAAAAAAATCCCGGAAGAAGGTTGTCAGGAGAATGGACAGTTATTTCCACGGTATGTGCTGCCAGAAGGCTCATTGTGAGAGGGTTAGAATGGCTTTTGCCACTTACCAGAATTACCTAAAAAGGTGGTTTATTATAGCAGCTTTTACTAAAACCTTTTGACTACTTGATTCAGCTCTCATAGCAAGTTTTTTTCAGGCAGAAAAATAAGCATCCTCCTTAGTTAAGGAGGTTTTTTTTCCTAAGTGTGAATTATTGCCCATTGGTGTGGGCAGCCTGGAAAGCTTTTTTTGGGTGGGAATGACCAGCCTCAGGAATTTTAGTGACCCTTGACTATTAAAACAATGATGATACCACTTTCCTGGAAGTTTTACCCATGGCTTGGGTTAACACTGGGATTCTACTTTGGCTGCAAATCTGGGAAGCACTTGGAATATATGACCAGTGGAATTCCTAAGGATGCCGTGTATTAATAGGGCCATTAAACAAACTAATCTGAATAACTGCAGAAAGCCCATAATGTATTTAATGAACTCTCTTAGAATCATGGAATGGTTTGGGTTGGGAGGGACCTTAAAGGCTCATCCCATTCCAACCACCTGCCCTGGTGGTTGTACCACCTGCCGCAGATTTGTACCCCAAAGATCAGTGATTTAATGAAAAGTCCTTTATCTCTGTAATTATGCTTAAAGTGTAGGGAAGGTCAGATTGGAGTCTGGTATTTAGTTTCATTCAAAGAAGCCTCAGAATGTACTTTGAAAGCCTGACCTGTCTCCTAAAGTTGGAGCTGAGCTGCCCTTTTCCCTCTCTGGGACAGACAACCTCAGTTAAAACAGATGCTATAAATAAAGTTACAGCTCTGAGCACTGTAAAGTGTGAAAATAATTCTTCTCATCTCTCTCCTCTGCTGTGCACATTTCAGGGGAAGATTTATTATTCTGCAGGTTCTTCCCCCCATAAATCTTCATTTCCTAGAATGTTTGTTGTGTGTAGTTCTTTGAAGCTGGTGTATGAAATGTGAAGGAAATAATGAATAGAATCGCAGAAAAGAGTTTAATTGAGTATCTCTGAGCTGTGCATGGGAGGCTGCTTGGACAGAGCTATCCTGATCCCAAGCCAGTCAAGATCCATGGAAAAGCTCCTATGTCTTTGCATCTTGGCTTACAATTTTTGGCTTCCTACCTTGTTTCCAGCTGCTCAAGTGCATTAAAAGAGGCTAAAAATACATCAAATAGTTCTCTAGCATTATTTTTTCCATGTAAGACGCTGCCTTAGTGGCCATTTGGGGCTGTGGGTGGTCCATGACCGTGTCTGCTGATACCACAGGCTGTGCTGGGGGGAAACTGGGAGGCTCTGGAGTGGATCCTTTCCCAGTTAGAGACAGAGGAACTGTGCAGGGAAAATGAGTGGTGATTCTCAGCAGCTGTGACTGCTCTCATTGTGCTCATGTGGGGGGAAGAAAAAAGGGCGATATTCTAATAGGTGGATTTGAACTCTTAAGGACAGAGTGCAGCTTCAGCGGGTGATGATGGGTGGAAGGTGGCATGTCCTGAACACCTTGTGCAAGGCTCTGTGGGTGGGGTGTCCCTGAGCCCTTCCAGCCCTCAGCCTTCTCTCGGGGGTGTTTCCCTTTCTGAGGGAGCAGGCAGGCACAGACAGAGACATTTCACCCTGCCCTAACAACAGATGTTGAGAGAGGCACCAGCTTGCAAAATATGGATTTCAATTTCGAGGAATCTATTTAAACTGTTGCCCAGAGAAGCTGTGGCCCATCCCTGGAAGTGTCCAAGGCCAGCTGGGATGGGGCTTGGAGCAACCTGGGATAGTGGAAGGTGTCCCTGCCCATAGCAGGGGGTGGAATGAGATGATCTTTAAGGTCCCTTTCAACCCAAACCAGTCTGGCATTCTCTAATTTTCTGAAATTAGTAGAGAATCCTCTGATTTCAGCAGAACTTGGGTAAAACTTCAATTTCCCTTCAGTTTTTGAGGAAGGGGAGTGCTCAGCCTCCCCCTACACCCTGAGAGAGCTCAGGTCACGAGGGGTAATTGGTGGGCAGTGCTTTTAGGTCTGTCTTTTGGCTTGAGCTCCATCCCTGCTCCATCCCTTCCCCTTCTGGATTTTATCCGTTCAGATCATGGATTCTGTTAAGCAGGGATGAATCTTATTCCTTCTCAGTGTGGTCCCTCCAGCCAGCAATTCCTGGTGGGAGCAGCAACAGGGATATTTCTTGAGCCTTGTCTCAGGAACTACCTGACAAAAGCCAGCTGTGGCAGTTCCCAGCTCACAGGATTTCTGAATCATGTATCAGAACAAAACCCAAGGATTTGGGATAACTCTGGACTTTGGAACAAAGTTTGGTTCTGCTCTAAACTTAAGCGCTGGTGCTTTACTCTCTGGAATAAAAGCCCTGCCCGTGAGCCTCTGTGAACTCTGCACAAGTTCAAAAACCAGAACCAGACCCTCACTTTGTGGCTTCAGCCCATCTTTCATTCATTAATTTCTAAAGTATTTTATGGCCTTGGTTATCTGGCTGCTTCCTGATGCCTTTAACAGCTTCCTCAGAGCAAGTGAAGGTAATAAATTTACAATCACCATTCTTAGGGAAGTCTTAAGCAGAGTCACTTTCTTTAAAATAAAATAAAAAGGAGTGGGGTTCATTGTTTGATCTCTCTGCTGTCTGGCTGTTGGTAGGGAGACAATACAAATAATAACTGTGGCTGATGAAGTGTATAGGAAGAAAATTTGATAATTGGGCATGCAGGGGAATGTATGACCTGGAAGATCCTGGATCAATCTCAGTGCTGAGCTTGGGAAGTGTATTCCCAGCAGCATTCCCAGCTCAGGGCCCTCGTGGCAGCACAACTTGTTAATCATCACACCATCACACTGGCCAGAGTGCAGCCATATAACTCAGGCTTTTGTGCTGCCATGGATGCTATCTAAGCATTCCTGGAACAGTAATTTCCTTTTTGACCTCCATGGAAACAGTCATAAACCAATTCTGAAAATGTCAGGAGAAACTGCATCTAATGGTGGGGCTTCAGCCAAAGAAAACATACTTCAGTTTTGAAGCATTCCCACCAAAACACTGGAATCCTAAAGCTACTAATAGGCTGTGCATCAGTGCCTGAGCACTTTACCATGACATTAAATAAAAGTAATTCATATTCCAGCTCTCCTGAAAAACGGGACATCGCTGAATCAATGCCCACAGCAACAGTGGATGTCCTCGTGTTTGTCTTCTTATAATTTGGGGGAGTTTTTGCCTTTGGCAGCAGGAAAAGAAGATTCCTTGTGATTTTTCGTGGATAAGTGTTCTCTTGAGTTTCAGGTCTCTTGTGCTTTCGTGAACTCGAGGAAGGAGGGTTGGGACTGTCACGTGTGCCAGGCGAGCAGTTGTGACTCGCTTTGTCTCTTACCCAGATGATTGCAGTCAGTGCTCAGTGGCTGAGGAGCCTTTGGCTCTCGTTCCGTGTGTCCCATTGGATCCAGTGCTCAGTTCTGGGGTTCCCTGGAGCAAAGTTTTCATATTCCATCGAGTTGGGTTGCAGTGCTGGGAGCAAATAGGGTCATCCCTGGCCTTGTGCTGGGATTGTACAATGGGGAGAGCTGGCATGGTGACCATGGAACTGTGGAATGGTTTGGGTTGAGCGAGATCTCAAAGCCCATCCCGTTCCACCTCTTGCCACGGGCAGGGACACCTTCCACTATCCCAGCTTGCTCCAAACCCCATCCAACCTGGTCTTGGACACTCCCAGGGATGGGGCAGCCACAGCTTCTCTGGACAACCTGTGCCAGGGCCTGCCCACCCTCAGAGCCAAGAATTCCTTCCCGTATCCCATCTATGCCTGCCCTCTTTCAGTACTGCAGGACACTGCCTGTGCTGGGACATGCTTGGCTTCCTCCGCTGCTGTAGAAGTTGGAATACTGGGATATCGATGCCCTTGGAGTTCTGTATGTGCTCATTCACTTTCTAGTAGGAAAACCTGGGAGCTGTTCCAGAGGCCGTGCCAGGGCTGTGAACAGCTGGATGAGCAGCTGGATGGGCTGTGTCTGCTCTGAGGCGGATGCACATCAGTGATCCGGGGGGGCAGACTTCAAACGGCTCAGGGGGAGCTCATGCCAACACTCAGAGTTCAGCTGCTTATGGGAAGCCTATCCAAGCATATCAGATGCTTTTGGGCTGGAATTTGGACTGTGGATCTTTCAGGATTAAGCTGTCTTTGGTCTGCTGGAGGACAGTAATTCCTGTTTCCAGCAGTGCTGGAATACCAGGAGAACAGGCGCCTTGGATGTTTGCTGAGCCCCAAGTTCCCATCCCCAAGATTATCCCCTGGAATCATGTTGTGCTGATAGATGAGGGAACAGAGCCCTGAACCACATTTCATTGATGCTGGGTATGACTTCTCAAGGTTTTGATTAGAACCAAAGTTGGGGCTATATTAGAACCCGCTCCCACAGCCCAGTTTATCAGAGGCTGTCCCGTGGGTTCCTGCCCTCCCCCAGCTTCCTTCACTTCCTGGGTGTTTCACACTGTCTGCATCATCTCATCCTGGAATACTTTGTTTTAATTCACACGTGAAGACACTGGTCCACAGAGCGTGGAAAGCGTTAAAGAAAGTCTACTTGAGTCTATTTGGGTCTATTTGGACAATATTTAAATTCTACTTTAAAACCTTCCGAATTTCATTAAATATTCCTCCTTTCTTAAGCTTTTCTTTGGAACATGCCACCACTTTGAAAGATGCTGCCTATTCACTGTCCTTTTATAGTTTTATTTTGCTAATATTTTTGTTTAATTGGGACTGAGCTAGTTCTCAGTAACTGATATGGATATCACTTAACTCAAGTGGGTGTAAACTTTCCCCCTTAAGACAATTTTGAAATTATATTTCTAATCCTCTTATCTCTCCCCTGTGTCATCCATCTTGCTCGTAGGTTTTCTGGAGAGAGTGATTTAATTGTGAATGAATTCTTTCTATTTGGTTTTGTTTATTTTTAAGGGAGATAAGTTATCTTTCCCTGCATGAGAGACAGCAATTAAAATCTTTCTAATTATAAATTTGACAGTGGTGCAATTCCAAGGACTTCACTGACTGCTGGGGTAGCAGAAATAGAATTGGTGGAATCTTGTTGGAGAATTGATGAGCCCGTGAATTTGAACATGGTGATGAAGTGATATGGAAGGGAAGAGTAACAGAATTGCAGGCATTGTGGGATAAATTGTGACAGACTGATATAATCCTGTGTGTTCACACCATGGGAAGTAGGGATCTAAATACTCTTTTTTCCCACATGGATGCAGACCTGGTGTCCGCAGGGAGTCACACCCCATGTCCTGGGCGTTTTCCACCTCGCAGGGATGAGCCAAAGCCGTGTTGTGAGGGACCCACGTCAACCTTCTCCCACTTTTCCCACTTTAGGAGCTGTGGTTTCTTTGGGAGCCTCCTTTTAGTCAATAAAAGGGTTTTTTCATCTGTGCTGCTGGATGGGGCTGCTCTGGCATCTGGGAGGAAACCCCAGATTTCCAGGCTTCCCTGGTGTTCTCAGGGAACCAACATCCCACCAGCAGCATTTACAACCAACAGGTCGGGAACAAAGTGGGAATCTCCAGTGTCTGGTGAAGCCCAGCCCACACCAAGGCTTTCCCTGTGAAATCAGGTATTACAACACATTTGTGGTTGCTTCCCTTCGATTTTCCCAAGTTCTTTTTCAGCTGAAGACACTGTTTTGGCTGGTGCCATCATTCCATTAATTCCCTGGCCCCGTTCTGATAATCCCTCCGTTCCAGGCTTGGGTTAGGGAGCAGCTGGAGCAAGGGCTGGCCAGCAAAAGGTCTTCCAAGTTTCCACATTGGCTTCACTAGAAAAGGAGGATAAGCACGACTGCACTGGCTGCTGGGATTTACTACAGCGGGAATTCCCAGCCATCTTCTGGAAAAATAACAGCAGGATGTTTTGTCTGCTTTTCCTGATGCACCTTGAGGAAACTTTGAGCCTTTCTGAGGGGGTGATATATTAATTACATCCTTAGATACACATGGTTTCTTCCTCCAGAAAAAAAGAAAACACGGTCAGTATTTGCATTGTTGATGGAAAAGGAATTTAAACAGGAACTTTAGGGACAAATTGTGTGAAGGTCTTCTAGAATCAATTTTTTTTTTTACATAAGACCCTAGAAATAACTCCCATTTGTAAATATGAAGAATTTTGGAAGAGAGGCACTCACCATTTGTGGCACAGCAAAGCAGGTCCATGAACAACACATAAAAAATTGAGTGTGTGGGAAAAACCAGAAGGTATTAATGTCAGAGTTTAGTGATACACAAAATAAATCCTGTCTTTTGCCAGTGATCACTTAGTTGGCTCCAACTGCAATGTGCTTCCAAGGGCTGATGCTGAATTTTGTCTCTTCTCACCAACAGTTGTAGAATCCTGGAACGGTTTAGGTTGGAGGGGACCTTAAAGGTCATTCATTCCAACCCCCTGCCATGGGCAGGGGCACTTACCACTGTTATTCCACCATTATTTTGATGGATGAGTGGTATGTTTTTATCAGATAGACAGGGCTGTATATTAATATTTCCAATTCCTGTAGTATTTTCATAACAAACACACTGTGAGATGCTCATAAAACAAACAAATAAGGACAGTAAATCACAGCACCTCTTCCCTTAGAGCTCAGGGACTCGGGATCACCTGGTATCCTTGGCATTTTGGGCTGGGTTTTTCTGCTTCTGGTCCCTTTGTGGTCTGAACCCTCTTCTAGTAGAGCATAAGCACAAACTGGAGCCTTATTAAAGTTACCCATGTGCTTAAGCACTAACTGGGCCCTGCAGTACATTCAGGAAAAATGGATTGGAGGCTTTTTGGTTGCCGTTTGCCCGGGTACACAGCACATTAAGAGTGTGTCATGCACCACTCCATGTAATTAACATTCCTGTTAAGATTCCTTTATGAGTTCAGCAATATGGGATTCTTCAAAGGACTGGCTTTCAACCTTTGACCTCTCAGAGTGTTTCTAAGGAGTTACAAGGATGGATACACTTCAACTATTGTGAGTTGCTCCTTCCTCAGTAACATGTGTTTTATCCATCTGAGTGGCCCAGGAGAGTCTGTTTTTTAGGAGAAAGAGCAGAAAGAGGGACTTTGGTGACTGATAAAAGGCTCTGGGAAGGTGGGTGGGTGGGTGTCTTCCAGCTGGAGGAGGGGAAGGACAGGTCTTCTCACCTTCGGGGTGGAAAACCTTCTGCTTCAGCTGTGCTTCAGGGAATGCATGAGATTGGAGTAGGGCTGCTATTCCTCACCTCCAGATCTTCCATCCCTGGAAGTGTTCAAGGCCAGGGTGGAGCAGCCTGGGGTACTGGAAGGTGTCCCTGCCCATGGCAGAGGGTGGAACGAGATGAGCTTTAAGGTCCCTCCCAACCCAAACCAGTCTGGGATTCTGTGATCCTGCCATCAGTGAGGCTGTAGGAAGATGACATTGCTCTGTGACATGAAGTATTTTTAATAGTTCTGATGGCCCTCATGAGGAGTTATGAACTCTGGGAGTGCAGGAGTGGGGACTCTCCACATTCTGAAAAATAAGAACAAGCTACTCCAGCACTTCCAGTCTCACCTACTTTTTCCAAAAAGCGGTGCTGGAAGGGGCAGTTCCATGGAACTGATGGACTCACATACATACAGAGCAGTGGGGTGACATTTGGATAATCCCTCAGGACTGGGCTAATCCAATATTTTGGTTCAGATAGCTGATTTTTCCCCTTTTGTATGCGAGCGAACTGGGCCCTTCTTAAATATTGACATTAATCTGCTCAGCTGGAAGCAAACCAAGCTGCTGTATTTTTTATCCTCCCAGATTGTCTGTACTTCAGCTCTGTTTACCAAATTGCATCCCCAGAAATCCTGTAATTCCAGTTTGCTGTGATATTAATTTATTAGTGCACATGCATTTTCAACATCAATTAGGCTCTATCTCAACAGACACTCAAAGCACATCCAAAGCTGTGCAGCCCTTGGGTTTCCTCATCCTCTCCCCTCCCTCTGCCCCAGCTCAGCTTTGAGGCACCACAACGTGGATCTGTACAGAGGCAAAGAGGAGGATGAGAAGGATCAGGGTTATTTTGGGTTTTCTGATATTTTGCTGAAATGCTGGTCCAGAAAGTGGTTTGTGTTTGTTTGAAATTATGATGAAAGTGCAAACATCTGACTTGGAGAGCAAAAGAGAGCATTAGTCGTCATTTTAAATCAACGTGAGGATTTTAAGATGGAGAAAGAACAGTAAGTCTTTCTTTTTTTTCAACCTGACCAGCAGCAATAAATACCTACAGATGTGCACATCTTCATTTAAACCCAGGGCTTCCCACCCCCCAGACATTGCCATTAAGGGAAAACCATGCCAAGTCTTTATTCCTTCAAATGGAAAGCGGCAGGAGACAATTCCATGAACAAGATCTTCATCCCAGATCTGCTCCCGCTGTCCTGATATTGGAGGGAAGAGTAATGGGGAGGAAGAGCTGCTTTAGTGAGAAAGAGTGAAATGCCTCCATTTGGTTCCCTCCTTTGGGTGGAATATAAGTGGGGCCTTGTAAATGGAAAATCACTTCTTTTTTAGGTGACCTGTTGCAAGCTGAAAGTGCTGGTGCAGTTTAAGAAACGCTTGTCACTGATGCAGAGGGGGAAAATGAGAAGCACATGGGACTTGGAGCTGAAATTGGAGCCAGTTTTCCCCCTTTCTACTGTGCTGGGAGGTGCTCGGGGTCGCTCCGCAGGCAGGATGTGCTTTCCCATTTTAATGTGAAAGTGGGAGCATTTCCCCTGTAATTTGGTCCAGAATTAATTATAATTTAATAAGAATTATAATAATTCCCCCTGTTTTTTTTCATTCAGTATTTCAGAAGTTTTCAATACTCGGTCGTGAAATGAGAAAGTCCCATTTTCCCATTTTTTCCTTGCAAACTGCAAGCAAAATGACTTCCACACGTGGTGAGTGAGGCTTGCAAGTGCTGGGAGGGGATTCCAGAGGCAGAAAACCCCTAAAATCTTTCTCACTTGCTTTTTTTCCCCCCAGTTGCCTACTCAGCCCAGCCAGGGCAGCTGTGGATCCCCTGAAATGATGGAAAGTTTCTTCCAGCCCATCACCCCTTGGAGATTTATTCCTCAGGAATTCCAGCCTCCCTTTTATTCTACTTTTTCCCTAATTTCCCCCCAATTTCCATATATATTCCCTCTATATATAGTTCTATATATTCTATTTCTAGATATATATTTCTCTATCTTTAATTTAAATTCCCCCCCTTCTTTTTGTGTTATTTTTTATGATTGTTTTTCTTTGGTCTTTTATTAATTCAGATGGAAGCAGGGTGATTTTTTTAGCAATCCCTCTCCATTGGGATACCTTTCCATCTTGCCCCGCTAAACTGCAGCACAGATGTTAAGCACATTTAACTGCACAGTCAGCCTGTGCATATTTTGAACATAACTTGTCTTGAAAATATTTATTCAAGCCAAGACAACAGAAAATTAGAGTAATTTGATTGCTCAGGCTTAAGGAATAGATTACTACTGTTCCAGATGTAAGGAACAACACACTACTTACCCTCTCTAGGCTGGAAAGAAAGGCTTTGGCTCCTGATTCTGACCATATTTGCTATTATGTTCCCAGTAAATCTTTGAAAAGTTAAATACCTTGAAAGACTTTCGGCTTTGACTTTTGCCAGCCGGCATTAGGAGCATTTCATCCCCCAAACAAGCTCGTTAGGAAGGGGTTCCAAATCCCCCCGGCTCCACGGGTGCAGTGTTACCAAGCAGAGCAATAAATCATCTTTGCTGTGAAATGAGGGTGCCAGATATCTCTGGGGCTGGCTTGGCCTTGGCAACGCAGGGCTGTGAGCAGTCAGTGCTGATTAAGTTGGAAAATGAGGCATTTGGCACAAAACTTGAATAATCTGGTTTGCAGGTTGGTTTGGTGTTTTTTTTTTCCTCTTCTTCTCATCTTCTTGTTTAGATTTGCAATTATCACTCAGCCTTTTAGATCTGCTTCTGCCGGGTTTTTTCCCCTCTCTTTGAATGATTTCCATGCAATTTAGGGGGTTTTTTTCTCCTCTCTTGGTGTGATTTACATGCAAGTACCATTTTTATGCTTATTCTTCATATCACTCACCATGTTTCTGAATGTGTGGAAATATGCAATAGGAAAGCAAGCTGGAAATGCCCACTGCCTTCTCAGGATTTAAAATGCATATTCCTAACAGCTTGTGGTAGGAACTGGTTGTCCAATCAGTCTCATTTCCTAGGTACCATTTTCATTTAATCTTTTATTTCTGGAGGTATTTGCTGGCAATGATTTGTAAAGGGAGGATCAAGGTGGAAGGTCACTTGTTGTTAAGGAAAGGATCATTCTGTGCTGTTTCCCTCCAGTGTGTTCATCCTTTCTCCATAGGCTGCTCTGTTTATTTGGAAGATTATTTTTCAAGGATTGAAATTCCTTCCTTAAATCCATCCTTGACAGCAAAGAATGCCAGATTTTCACTTCTCTTCCTGCAGTAATGCCCTGTATTTCTCCTGCCAGGGCTGAGTGAAGGAGTCATTCAGTGGGGAATTAAAGCACTGATCCCAATCCCTTTTGGACAAACTTTGTGCCTCCCTTAGCCTGGGTGTAGCTGTGGATATCGTTAAAGGCAGCTTCAGCCAGGAGTGGCTGGGAAGAACAGCCCTTTGAAAGGCGGTTCCCCAAATCTGAAGTCAGGAAGGCACAGTCTTTGAGGGGATGGATGTTTTTGGGCTGCTGTTTGGGGAGCTCTGAGAGTGTGTGCACTGGAATTGGAAGTCTGGGTGAGTTGTCTGAGATCTCCTTCATTCCTGTCCTTCCAAGTTCACCTTGTGAGAAACACAAATGTTTGTGTCTAAAGGTCGTGAGGGGCTGAGTTAGTGCTGAAATAGCACTTTGTGTCATTTTTCACATAATAGCTGGGATGGAGCAGAGCACCTTGGAAAGGGAACTTGAGCTCTGCTGCTCAGTGTTAACTGACAGCCCAGGGCAAAAAAAGCTCTTCATTTTCCCCATTTGTCTGCTCTCTAAGCTGCCAGAGAGCTCTTACTAGATCTGCAAGCGTGCGACAGGGAGAAATGCTGGGATTCTAGAGTTGCTGAGTACACACCCCCGGTGCCACGGTGTCCTTGCCCTGTGCCAAAGCAAATCTCACAGTTCTGGAATTCTTCTCCCCAGTGTTTGCGTTGAGGGAAACCTTCAGAGTGGCTGAGCTGCTTCTGAGAGCTCAGAATCTCCACAGGTCCTGCAGTTTATCCGAGTTCCACCGACAAGCACCGTGGGCTTGGATTTCATTCCGCTTCATCCAGCCCTCCGGAGCAGGGCTGGCCGCTCTGGCTCGTGCCCTGGGGCAGTGTCTGCTGCTGGTTCTGCTGAGGTGTGAAATTGGGTTGTGTCTCTTGGGTCAGGCAGAGATTCCTCACGTCAGGAGGTTCTTCATGGGCAAGAGAGCTCCAAGCCAGGAATCGGCCAAAGTGCCAGGGCTGGGAGCCCACACCAGCAGAGCAGGTCACTGCCCCACAGTCACAGGATCCCAGGATAGGCTGAGCTGGAAGGGATCCACAAGGACCACCCAGTCCAACCCTCAGCCCTGCACAAGCCCATCCCCAAGAGTCACACCAGGTGCCCCAGAGGATCATCCAAACACTCCTGGAGCTCTGGCAGCCTTGGTGCTGTGACCACTGCCCTGGGGA
>JAWMRA010000005.1:1777828-1850950 GCA_035584735.1 Pseudotriccus pelzelni | reverse complement strand
ACCTGGCCTTGGACACTTCCAGGGATGGGACAGCCACAGCTTCTCTGGGCAACCTGTGCCAGGGCCTCACCACCCTCCCAGGGGGGAATTTCTTCCTAATCTCTAATCTAAACCCATTTACTTCTGTTACACCCCTTCTGAGTCTTTAATAGCTGAATTTGTCAAAGATTACTGTAATGCCCTAATCTGCCATCCCTGGCCTTACATAAACACAGGGATAACAGGAGCACACAAACCCCCTGTCAGAGTCAATCAGTTTGGGAGTTTGGGTAAGAAAATACACAACTTGGCAGTACTGTGTTTCAGGAGGATTAAAGACATGAACAAACCTGAAAGAGCATCCAAAATCATTAATTGTTGCTGGGTTTTCTCAGTATCTCAGTAAAATCTGGATTAGGTTCAAATATTCCTCAAACATCCATGTTTTAAATAGTGGAAAGTTTTTAGTCTTTTAATGCCACAGGGTAAGTTGGTTACTTCAGTGTTTTAATTTAAACTAAGCAGGTGTTAGGTTGTGATATGTGACCAGAATCATGAAAATGATAAGGAAATTGCCAGAATAAAAAAGTATTTCCAACATTTTTCTCCTATCTCTGATGGAGTATATTGTGTATCAGTGTTCTGTATCTCTCAGGCAGGAACCCTCCTCTCAAAACTGCAGCCACCCCTTAAGAGGTAAGAATTGCAGTTGAGCATGATCTGTCTCCACCTTTCATTCACAACCTCCTTTGGTATCATCAGGATTTGGGGTTTTTTTGGTCAAACGGAGTCTTTGACACGATGGTCAGTGGGGCAGAACAGAGGGTGTAGCTCCTGGCAGCATGAGGAAAGGACCTGGTAATGAACTTTAGGAAGCTTGAAAAGCTAAATAGCGCAAAAATGTGGCTTGACCACAAGGAGTGGTTTGGGAACTCAGTACAGATGAGTGGAGAAAAGCTGGGGGAGCAGCCTGTAAATAGTCGGTGTCAGATGAAGGAGAATTCTCCAGGACCATTCCCCAATCCCAATTTTCCGGTGTCGCGTTTGCTTGGAAGCTTTCAAGGGGAAACTGTGTTTCCCTTGACTTGTAAATAGTCTGTACAGAGTCTTTCAAGTGTGGCTGGATGCTCTCAGAGCTGCCTGGTGGTAATGAACAACCGGGCAAATTTAGCCCTGTGATGAGCATGCGAGCATTTGAACTCAGCAGAATCCCTGTGCTCGGGCTTTCTTTGGCACAGTCTCTCTTATCACCTGCTGAGCTTGATGTTGCTGCAATCCTTTGGCCTGGAGAACAAGGAATTAGGAGCAGCCACGCGAAGCCTTGGCACAGCTGGGATTTGCAGCTACTGGGGGAACAGCGGGGCCACTGGAACTTCGTGTGGATGTGCCGCGCTCGGCGTGTTTATTTGGATTGCCTTCCCTTTCAGAGGGAACCTGGATCCATTTCCAGGCTGAAATAGTTCCTCAGAGCAGGCAGTTGCCACGGCTTTGAAACATAATCCCCGTGGCTCTGCAGTAGCGTTACACCAAACGCTGAGCCTCTTGTTTGTTGAGCTAATAAAAAAATCATCAGTGGTTTATCCTTCCACGAGGCTGCAAAAGCAGTTAAGGCCCAACAAGGCAAGCCTGCCCTGCTCCTGTTGATTTTCTATTGTACAGGCTGTTAACTTTTACAGACTGTGGGCTTTGCTTTGTGGCAAAGCCATTCCGGGGTCATGGAGACCACAGACATTTGTGCTGCTGGGGGCAATTAAGGTGAAGGCTCGTGAAGGCTTAATTATGTTATTTAGAAGTGGCTCTTTAGCACCCGCCTTTCTTCAGCCCTGACTGTGCTTTGGGAAGTGCATAAGGATTGCTGCGTAATTTAAGGATTCAGGAGGTTGATTTCATCAAATCTTTGGATTTGGGGGCTGTTATTAAGCTGCCAGCACGAGACTCGTGATGCTGAGGGCTGCAGGATGGTTGGCAGCCCCCAGAACGGTCATTTGAAATCGCGGGGAATCTACTTCAAAACTCTGCTTAAGCCACCGATAAAACAGTTTTAAGATACTCCCAAGCACAGCAGTGAAAAGTTAAGCTTGGGTTTAATTTTTCCTAGTGTTAAAGAGTATCCTGGAGATCCTGGTGAACCTTGGCTTCAGGAAACTTTCTTCTAGTAAATAAGTTGTGAGTGTGACCAAATCAGTACATCAACTCGTTCCACCAATGAAGGGATTAAAAATAAACCTCTGAAACACTGATGTAAACCTTTTGTGCAGCCTAATTACCTGTATAATTGCTTTTGTTGGCTGCCATGTGGACAGCCCTGCTGTGGAGTGCCACGAGGGCAGGACAGGGACAGCCTGTGTCGTGTCACCGCTGTGTCTGAAACCCAACCCCGAGCCATGAAAGGGGAGTTCAGCCTTCACCTCCAGAGACCTCTCCTGAGGCTGCTAATAAACCCAAATTAGCTGGAGGGTCGTGGTTTGGGTTTGGTCCCTGGAGGATGCCGTGCCTGGTGTGCCGGAGATGGAGGGATCCGGGTCAGGATCCTGCCCCCGGCGCTTCCCTCAGTGCTCCCGCTGAGACCTGGGCTAAGCCCAGCTCTCCACACGCACACGGGGCAGCTCTTACAAGTGTCAGCTGGTTGACTTGAAGTAAAATTGAAAAAAACAGCCTTTTAGCAGAAGAAATTAAGTTTTAAATCCTCCTTCTAAAAGGCACAGGCTCTCAGCCTGTCTGAGATCAGGCCTGTGTGGGTTTAGACCGGGGTGTAAGTTCCTCTCAAACAATCAATGTAGCTCAGTCCGGGCTTGGCCAAAGCATCCAGCTCTGGCATCAGTTAAATATTTACATTCCCCCCTTTTAATATAAATTGTGCCCTATTAGCATACGTCTCACAGTGTGTCCTTGTGTTTCAGCCTCTTTCTGCGTTTGGCAGTTTGTACATTAATCAACATCGTGTAAAATTCAAGGCATGAGGCTGGAGCCGTCAAAGGGGCAACATTTACTGTTCCATCATGGGCAGCCAATAAGTCATGTTGCAATGTCTGCCTTGTAGCAGGAGGATATGGCATAAAAAGGAGCGTGTTTACACTGGGGAGACTTCTGTGTATTTAAGGAGTAATTGTTTCAGGCCCCTCCATTAATTCATGAGCTGACATGGGGACGTTTTTCGTCACTGCAACAAAAATAATTATCCAGCTCAAAAAGTAGTAATGGATTTGCACATGGCAGAGTTCTGCTGTAATTTTCTGCCCAAGTTATAAGGGTTTAATTGTAGATTGCTGGGAGCCTTGTCCCTCTCAGTCGCTTCTGGCCCTGAGGTGCAGGAGTTACGGTGTGCCGCGATTTATGGGGGATGTAAATGATTTCGTGTTTGCCCTCTCTGTGCTTGGCTGGGTTCGCCTTCTTTAAAGCCTTTGTGGGTGGATTTAGTGCAGTGGCACTGATGGAAGCCAGGGACAAGCCAGCAGGTGCAGTGCAAAGCCCTGTCCAGGCACTTCATCCTTCGTCTGCAAACACGTCTGTCCCCACCGAGCGCTCGTGGGCGCTGCTCGATCTGCTGCTTGGGGAGATAAAGAAATGGGAACCTGTGCCAGTAGAGGGGCAGACCCCACAAATCCTTCAGCGTGGCATTGGTGCCTTCAGGAAAGCAAGCTTCCATAGTCATGGTGGGCTGTGGATCACTTGGAGTCACAAGGGCTTTGCAAGAGAGACTCTGCTCTTTGCTGGAGGGATCTCGACACTCTTCAGACTCAGGGCCTTTTATAGGGGTTCTTAGGGAAACTTCCATCTCAGACAACCCAGATTGCCCCCCAAAAGTGCCTAACAGGGAGTGCTGCCTCCGTCCATTCCTTCCTAGACCCTTCCTCACTATTCCTGGCACTGAAGTGTCTTCACTTAACAGTGCCCCGGGACATCCTTCTCCTTCTCCATACCCTCTTGACATGACGATGGGTTTTTGTGACTCCCCTGCTTCTTGGCGTATCCACTTGCCCCAGACTAGTCCCACACAGGAATTTCTTGCTGTCACTGTTAGGTTTTTGCTTCCTTTTGTTGCAATTTCCTTTGAGTGCTTTCCACTTCCACTTCTCTCCTGACTTTCCCAGTCTGAGATGCCCAAAAGAGAAGAGCTCAGAGCATGGAAACAAATCCAGTATTATTTCAGGTAGATTTGGAGAGATGGGAAATTTGCATTTATGATGCAAATTCCCAATGTTTGTAGGTTTGCACAACAAGCAGCTGTGCTGTGCTTCCTTCCAGGGTCATAACTTCAGAAAATCAGCCAGACTCTGATTTCCATGTCCAACAAAACCTGAATAATGGGCAAGAAAACAATGTGTTGCTCCAGTGTCTTCCTTCCACATCCCTTGTGTTTCAGACTGAGCAGAGTACAAATAATTCTTGCTAGCAGAGCATCGAGGTGCTGTGAGTTTGGGCAGTGCAGGATCCTGCCGGCTCCACCTGAGCAGTGGTTTTCTGCTGCCGAGCTCCACGTCTGCTTGAGGTGCCTTGAAGTGCCATTGTAGCCACATTTCTCCCGTTTGGAAGCACAAAGACCCGACTGTGAGCTCTGAACTGCTGGCATTCGTCCAACTGGCCATTTCTTTTCTTCCCTCCCTGTCATTAAAGCCGTGGGCTGCTCCAGGGTGCAGTGGTTTGCTCTTGGTAAGTGGAACTGTTAACGACCCAATTTAGAGCCACGTAAAGTGCACCCAGATTCCACAGTGACTTCTAAATCCCTATAACAGTAATGGTAATCTGTAATTAATAGCTGCAATCAAAAGGAATTGTAGTTCAGTAATTAGAAATTTAGGATTAATGTATTAGCATATAAAAAAGGCCTCTTAAAAAGCTCCTCTTCCAAGGGACGGCTCTGATCCCACGGGAGAAAACAACTTTTAACTGATATGACCTGAGCCAAAGACCAAGTTACTAAAAATACTGACTTGTGTAGTCACTAGGCTGCTGCCAAAACATCTGAAGGTATTTTAAGAGTTTGCAGACACTCATAGGTAGCAATCACTTAATTTTCTGATGATATTAATATTCCAGAACAAGTCTGAAGAACGATGTGTTTGAGAATTAGCTTTAATCCCCCCAGTAGCCTTTTGGGGTGGGGATTACCAGTATCCTGTACAGGAAACCCCAGTGAGTGCCCACCTCTGAGCCAGAAGCTGGTGTATCCTCATGGAATAGAGCAAGAAAAGGTACAGCAGAGGTGTCAGGTGCATGAAACACTCTTGGCTTCCTGCCCTGAAATCAGGGATTCTTCCTGATGATGCATCATAAATGGGCTAATCCTTCCATTCATCTCCAGCCCTCCAGAGCTTGAGGCTTTTAGAAACACCCCCAGGCAGAGGTGGGTGCTGATGAAAGTGCCAGTAGTGGTGATGAGGTGCTCTGATAGATGGAACAGGCTGGGATATAAATGAAGTTCCTAGCAATTTGCAGTCCTGCACTAAATGAAATCATCCTGCTGCACATCTCCCTTTTGAAGCTGGAGATCAATGTCTTGTAAATTTGAAATCCACAGAGCTTGAGTTGTTCGCTGGTGTGGATAATTCCCCAGTCTAATGCTGATATTAACCTCCCTGGGCTATCAGTAATGACACACTGCAGGTAAATAACAGGTAGATGTGGTGGAGGGTTTTAAATTCTAAGAACATGAACAAAATGAACCATTTGAAGGTTGTTGGGTTCCCACAACATCTTCTCTGCATGGAGCATCCTGGAGAGCTTCAGAGGGTTCTTTGCCAGCAGAAAGTGTGTTTTGGACATCACAGTGACAGTTTTGAACTCCGAGGGGATCATGTATGTCCTGTGAGGAACTGGGGGGGCTCAACCTGGAGAAAAGGAGGCTCAGGGGGCACCTTCTGACTCTCTGCAACTCCCTGACAGGAGGGTGGAGCCAGGTGGGGATTGGGCTCTGCTCCCAGGGAACAAGGGAGAGGAGGAGAGGAAACGGCCTCAGGCTGTGCCAGGGGAGGGTCAGGTTGGACATCAGGAGGAATTTCCTCATGGTAAGGGTGGTCAGGCATTGGAAGGGGCTGCCCAGGGAGGTGGTGGAGTGCCCATCCCAGGACGTGTCCAAGGAAGGACTGGATGTGGCACTCAGTGCTCTGGGCTGGGTGACACAGTGGGGATCAGGCACAGGTTGGACTCGATGTGCTGGGAGTCTCTTCCAGCCTCAGTGATTCTGGAATCTGATAAACCCCTGTCTCCTGGATCTGCCTAGCACAAGCTTTGCCTTTGCTTTTTCAGCCATGGAGTAACCAGGTGGAGCACAGCACGCTGCTGTTAGGCTTTTGAAGGAGAAATGCCATCATGCAGCATCTCATCTTGCTTGCCAAGGAGATCTCTAGAAGGGCTGTTCTGGGGTAGATTTATTGAATATTGAACTTCAAAATATTTAAAACAAAACAACTGCTTCATCTGAGCATGGAAGGGGAAGTCTCTTTTCAGGAATATATTTTTAACATGGACTGTCTGCTGCAGTATATATATATATGTGTGTGTGTGTGTGTATATATTCTGCTTGAGAAACACCTGCTTTACTCAAAGAGCAGAAATGCTCTCAATTTTTCCCGTCTTTATGCAGTTTTGCCTCATTCAACTGATTGAAGTATTCTCAATTCCCACCCCCTTTCTCATGCAGACATGTCTCCTGCCACGTAAAGATACTGATGTCATGACAGTCCTTTCACACATTAAAGGTATAAGCAGAATTTGAGATAAATTATAGAAATTTCAGGCTGGTGCCAGCTTTGAGACAGACAAGAAAATTAGTAAAATGAGGTTGTATCTATTACAGTCTGCAGAAAGTATGTCTAGATATCCTTCAGCAGCTCCGGGGTGGGCTGTGGAGAGGCTGTAACTGGTGATTGCAACATGGAATATCTTGGGAGATCAGATGAAAACGTGTGGGGAACTTACAAAGGAACAGTGAAACAGAGACTGCAAAAGGCAATAGGAAGATGAGGCAGATAGGGTGAGAAGAAAAACAGCCTGGAGGCAGATCTGTGGGAAGATCCTGGAAGAGATCAGTCAGGTAGGAACCAGACAGGGAGAGAGATGAAGAGTCTGGAATGTGCAGAAAAGCAAAAAATACCGAGCACTCGGGATAATTAGCTTTTCTCTGAGTTGTATAACTTTATCTACAATTCCTGTTTTCCTAATGTTCCACCCAAGTAGGATCTATGTTTCCTGGAGATTTGTATTCACCTCTTTGAGGGGCGTTGATGTTTCCAGTAGGATCTGCTCCTGTAACATGCTTGGCCAAAGTAGTTGTGGCCGTATCCCCTGTTGAGCTGTCCTGCCCTGACCCTGCTGCCAGTGTGGGATAACTCCCGGTTGTGTCTGTAGTGATGTCTTGCCCAATCTTGTTCTCAACGTCTGGGGAAATTGGGGTTTTATCACTTCCTTAGGCGAATTCCTTCATGGAATAACAAAACTCACTTAGGGTAGGCTTTCTGCTCAGGCTCAGAAAGAGACTTGCAAATGGAAAACAGTTTTTCTGTAGTTTAAACATTTCTTTTGGGTAGTTTGTCTTATTACTCAGACTTCAAACTCCTTTTTTGGCTGTTTTGGCTACCCTGCAGTGAGATCTGAATTGCATGTGTTGCAATCACATTCATTTTTGTATCAGGAAAAATTAATTACTCCTGATTATACATATATAAGTATATAATTAGGGTATGTAATTAAGGTGTAGAATGACCCACTGGTGGGATATAAAGTAAGACAGAGGATGCCCATTAAGAAAACACTATGAATTTTTTATTTGCATGGTTTAAGTGGACTTTTCTTTGACCTTAAAAATCCGAGTTCCTGCAAGACCTGGGATTTTAATCTCTGCTTCCTTTGCTCTCTGCTTTGTTTCTGTACAACAGATTTGTTCCCCACTGAACTCTTCATTCATTTCTGGGCTTGGTGTCATCTCAGTTATCTTCCTTCTTCCCATTTTGGCTAAGACTGCCTTTAGTTCATGTTAAAATGCATTGCACAGAGAGGCAGTTTTTTGTAAACCTTACTGAAGTTTATTTAGTTACAAAGACTTTACAAGGACTGACGTGTGAAATTCACTCCACACTTACGCAATCTGGTCATAAAATCAGCTATTGGCCAACTTCTCTGTGGGGGGTGTGTTTGAATACACTTGACTTGGCTTTTCACAGGGTTCTGATTGTCAATTGTGACTTCTCATTAACTTAAAACCAATGTTTCTTAATAGTCAGAGAGATTTGAACAGATAATTATCTTCCCAGTGTTAAGGATAAGAGTCATCATTCATCTGCAATGATTCAATGTATAAATAAAATCTTAACGGGATAATGGTTCTCTCGGCTGATCATATTTCTCAGGTTGACTCTTTTCCCAAACAAATTCAAGTTAAAGCAGGGCATGAGGGGATTTTTAAGGATTAAGATTTAACTTTTAAACTCTTCATTCAAAATTCAGTTGCAGTATTGACAGGACAAGAGGAAATGGCCTGTGCCAGGGGAGGGTCCGGTTGGACATCAGGAGGAATTTCCTCCTGGAAAGGGTGGTCAGGCATTGGAAGGGGCTACCCAGGGAGGTGGTGGAGTGCCCATCCCTGGAGGTGCCCAAGGAATGACTGGATGTGGCACTCAGTGCTCTGGGCTGGGGGACAAGGGGGGGCACAAGTTGGACTCAATGGGCTGGGAGGTCTTTTCCGACATCAGTGATTCTGGGATTCTTTGATTCTAATATTAAGCAGATTTTTTCCCCTATTTTTTTTCTGATCCTTCCCCCATCCGTGACTCAGCCCTTTCCATGGCTGGCTGGGAGTCACCTTCCCACAGAGCACTTCCTACCTACAGCAGAGCTTTTCCAAGGAGAGGAGTCGCTGCTGTCACTTCCATGCACAGCAGTCCTGAGTCAGCACAGTTAGAGATTAAACCCAGGCATGTCTCGTGGAGCTCTTTACTGGGAGGCTTTTGTGTTCTGCTTTGATTGGGTGATATGTTCCTACATGGTGTAGCTGCTTGTCCTTTGCAGATGAGATGATGGACATCTGCTGTGCTGTGTGAGATTCATGGTGATGTTTTCAAACCCTGTTTAAGCAAACATCAATTTGAACACACTGGAGTTTTAAATATCCAAATACCTCACGTGGTCATAGCATTGGTAGTACTTTTGTTTTGGTGAATGTGTCACCTGTTTGCAGAATATGGTTCTTTTGTGGGCTCTTAACACTAAAATATTGCCAGGTGAGCAAAAGTACCAATGGAAAATATATTGTCCAGTGCCAAATGTGAATGTCTGAGTGATGGGAATGATGTAACCCATTATTTGTGCCCTGTGACATAAGGGATGAACCAGTTTGGTTTCAGCAGGGCCAACAGCACATCAGATCCCTGTCCCTGAGGGGTTTTATCACAGGCCTACAGGAGCTGCCCCATTTTTGTGTGGGAGAGATGGAAAAATCAGGACACAAGGGAGACAGGAGATTGAGCATCCAAACCTTGGGTAGGAGCCTGACACGGGCCAGGTCCTGGTCAGTGGTTCTTTGTCACCTCCCCCCATCTCAGCTTTATCCTCAGAGCAAGCCCGTCAACCTCGGTGTCCTGGATGATCCTGGTCACCCTGAGGGTGACACTGGCACTGGCTCTGTGCTGTTGTCTCTAAACCCTGCAGGTTTAAGGCAAGCATTCAGCTTAGACAAGAAGCTCAGCTGTTAACTGAAAGTCAAGAATGATGATTAGCTCAGTTGGTCAGAGCACAGTGCCGGTAACACCGAGGGTTTGGTCTCTGATGGCCATTCATGTAAAAGTTGGATTCAGTGGGTCCCTTCTAGCACAGAATGTTCTGTGACTCTGACTGCAAGGTGCTGAGCAGTCAAGGGCTTGACTTCCATGATCTTAGAGGTCTTTTCCAACCTAAAGGATTCTGTAAGGAGGAGGGATGGGCCCAGTGGGCCAAAATCTCAGCTTGTGTGAAGGGGTGCCCCTGGCTGTTCCACTTGGCCTGAGCCCAGGATCTGTCCCCAGCAGTGGTTCCTGCCCTGTGTA
The DNA here is from genome assembly GCA_035584735.1 of Pseudotriccus pelzelni. Lineage (NCBI taxonomy): Eukaryota > Metazoa > Chordata > Aves > Passeriformes > Tyrannidae > Pseudotriccus > Pseudotriccus pelzelni. The sequence goes on along the minus strand of JAWMRA010000005.1, from coordinate 1,840,955 downwards.
TCTGCACAGGCTGGGATGTGTTTGGAGGTGAGTTATAATGCCTTCCAATTGGTGTTTACATTGGAAGTGCTTGCCAGAGTGTTAAATAAGCAGTGCTACCAGGTGGGCTTTTCGCAGGGACATATTTGTAAGAAGTGTGGTGGCTGTATCTGGTTGTGAAAGTGTCTGCATTTGTGACTTGGTGCTCTCAATGGTCTCAGGATTTTTTCGTGAGATGAGAAGTTGCTTGTGGGTCAGATAAAGGTGGGACATCTTGGCATGTCCTTGCCCTGCCACTTTTTGCAAGTGAAATCTGGGAATAGGCTAAAGGGATGGTGTCAAAGTAAAACGAATAGACTTCAAAACAGTCCTGGTCTCATCTGACTCTCAACCCCTGACTCTCTGTGCACCTCTGGAACAAGTGAGACCACCCAGCACTGGGGACCCAGCCAGGGTGCAGGATTGGGCTGCAGGATGGTAATTTATAGTGAATCTTTTCACACTGAGCACTGCTTGCTCTTATTTCAAATCCCCTCTCCTCTCCTACGTTCGGGGCCATATCCAGCATCGCTCTCCTCCTTTTTGAGGTCAGGTTTCCTGGGGCTGGGTGGACACAGGGAATTAGGAGGTGCACTGCTTTTCCATGCCATGGAATGTGAGTGCACACCCCTTCTTCCCACTCTTCCCACCATCACTCACTGAAGCTCTTAGACATGTGCATTAATCCCTGGAGCCTGCTGGGATGTGGCAGCTGCCACGGATGGCCACAGTTCCCAGAGTCCTACATGGGTGTTGAATGAAATCATCCATGTTTGGATACAGGGAGGTGTTTTACGATGACCTAGAGCTGAGGCTGGACACGTGCTGGCAGTTCCCTTAACACCGTCCTCCCTACAGCTTGCTGATTGCGTGTTAAAATTAGGTAAAAATACAAGTAAAGACTGAAATCGCCATTCAGCTTTTGCTTGAGAAGTAAAGAATTATCACAGCAATGAGCAAATATGGTTGGTGATCAGATGAGTCTGCCCAGCCCCTGTTTACATGAGTCATAGGAGGAGTTTTCATACAAGTAGCCCTATTAACTTCAGTGCAGAAAGTGTCTCTTCTCGTGCTCATGGTTTGCAGGGTTAAAATCGCTTGTAAATAGTAACAGCTAACACTTTGAGAAGCCTCACAGCCTTGGCGTTTTCCTCACGCTGCAAAGTTATTTTGCCTCTGTAAAACTTGTGGGGGGGTTTTAAGGTGGGCCAAACACATCCCAAGGATTGGCTGCTTAATTAGCTCAAGGCCTCCCAGTGAACAGTCTTGCAAAACAAGCTCCAGCGCTGGCCCGCTGCCTTTTTCCACTTGGCTGGCCCTGCTGCCCATCTGTCTCAGCCTGCCAGCATTTGAATAGCTGCTGCTCTTCAAATAGTGTCGTTACTACGCCAGCAACTTTATTCCCGATCATGTGGGATCCATGCATTAACAGCATCTCTTGTTTTTTCTTTTTTTCCCTTCCAGGAGCAAATTCCTCAGTTGTTGCTGATTTCATGCCCACATCGTCATGGAACATCTCCAGTGAATTAGATAAAGGTAAGAGGACACAAAATACATAGAAGCACCTGAAATAAGGTTTGAAAATCCCAGTTCTTGACCAAGACAGCAAACAAAGGGGTGAGGGGGCATTTGAGATAAACCTCCTTTGCCTTGTAATCCTTTGGCATTTAATTACATGTGGTTCTGTGATTTCTGGAGATTGCTCTGTTTGGTTTTTGTATCAGTGAAGTGTTCCACATGACAGAAACATTTCAAGATGTGAGTTCTGTTGGTTTATGACCTGCTTCACATTTTGTCTGGTGGATGTCAGGCTTTGGACTCACAGTTCCCAAGCACTGGGCAGTCACTTCGCCTTAGTGTGTTTATTGTGACATTTTGAGGCTTTAATAATAGAGGGGGAAATACATTTGCAGGTGGGGATTACGTGTGACTTGGAGCCCTGTGAAGGGTATAGACTGTAAGAGAAGGGATGTGTTTCTCATTGCCCTTGACTGTGTAAATGATGCACCACTAATTATTTAAGCCAAATTGCTCGGATTCCTCCAGCCCTTATTGCAAGGTGGTGGCTGCAGCTCCTGAGTCAATGTGGTCTTTGAAATGGTCCTGATGAACCATTCCAGTGGAGAGCAATTTGTCAACCACTCCTTTCATTTGCTTCAAGCTTTTCCAACCGTTTAGTCCTTAGCTGGAAGTTTCCCATAGTGGAATTCTGCCACAGATGGTTTTTCCAACTGTTTTTGTCTGTATTTTGTTAATGTTTTCTTGAACATGTGTTCATAATTCTTTATGTTTATGCATAAATATGTTTTCTCTGCTGAAGTATGAAGAGAATATGTGATTCTGAGTACTGTAGGCTGATTCTTTCCCATCTGCCTTCCCAGCAGGGAAGGACCAGGACTTTCTGGTGATCCAGAACACAGTGGAGAAGACAGAAGTCAAAGGGCTGGTGCTTTGTGGTGGGACAGGGAGAAAAGCTTGTAGTCGTGAAGCAGAGAATTCCCAAATCACAAGAAATTGCTGAAAGAAGGTGTTGCCAGACTGGATGTCTTATCCCACTGCAGGGATTCATCCAGGTGCTCGTGGCAGGGCCGCACTGTGCTCCCGGAACATTCCGAAGCTGCAGAGGAGTGAAGGCAGTGGATCCCATGGATTTGGGGATCCACAGTGGATCCCCAGACAGGATTATGGAATGGTTTGGATCGTGAGGGACCTTAAAGCTCATCCAGTTCCATCCCCTGCCATGGGCAGCGACACCTTCCACTATCCCAGGTTGCTCCAAGCCCCGTCCGACCTGGTCTTGGACATTTCCAGGGATGGGGCAACCACAGCTTCTCTGGGCAACCTGTGCCAGGGCCTCACCACCCTCACAGGGAAGGATTTCTTCCCAGTATCCCATCTATTCCTGCCCTCTGGCAGTGGGCAGACATTTCCCCTTGTTTTGTCATTTCATGCCCTTGTTGGGGAAGAATTTATTCCTAATATCCAATCTTAATCTACCCCCTTTCAGTGTTTCTTTACTTGTTTGGCAACTTTCTTTGCTTTTTCCAAAAAGTAGGAAATAACTAAGTGGCCTAGAAAATGCAAGTTAGGGCTACCAACACTCAAAATTTAGGAATTGCAGAGAGAAGGCAAAACTTTGGCCAGTCAAAGCAGAACTGACACTTCCTGTGCCAGCTGAGCCTGACCTTTCCGTTACTAATCGAACCATTTTCCATGTGACTTCCATGACACCTGTTCCTGAGCTCTATATATTGTCAGAAACAGGTAAAATGAACTTCCAGGCTCCTAATCCACCTGGAATGCAGCAATTAGCAGTGGCTGGGCTGAGTCCCGCATTCCTGGGGGATTACCAGCCCCTTCGCTGGAGCTGATTAGCGTTGAGGCTGCTGTCAGCTCCCGCACCTAAACACGCATTTACATACGGGATTGAAATGCAAGAGCTGAGTCAGAGGGGCGGGTTCTCCTCCCAGCCAAGTGAGGCACACAGGTTTTGTCTTGTCTGGGACACAACGGGGGGCTTTCATGTGGGAGCTGCTGCTTCTGCTGAAGGTCTTGTATAAAGCACATGCTGACCCGGGGAGTTGAAACCTCAGAGGAGAAAATGAGGTGTGCGCTTCGTTTCCATTTCTTTTGCAAACAAGCATCTCAAGGAATCAACATCCACTTGTCTTCGCAGCGCTCAGCCAGGAGGTCACGCAATAAAACTCAGTTTAAAGCCTATTAAGTTCACCACATGAAAGCGGTTCCCAGCCAAATTTCCCAATTAAATGGCTGCCTGCCCTAAGTGGCTCCAACTCTACCTGCTGCCTTTTGCAAATGAGCATCTCCACTATATCCCGTATGTTTGGGAAGGAGGAACAGCTCAGAGTCTTGATAATAATATTCTGCATTTTGAAATAATGACTTAATCTGCTGCTTTCCCTTACTCTCAGTGAGTTCTGCACTGATTATCTTACAACTGAGCCCTATTCAGGTTTCAATTTCTATTAAATAAGCCAAATCGACAGCATTAAACAGTTGCCTGTTTATTCTTTTTAGCAGGAAATGAATTTAAAAGAGACGCAGCCACCCGTGAAGAGCTGTTGAAAGCAGCGATTGATGGGAGGGAGGAGGTGGTTTCTCACCAAAACCTTAAAAAAACAAACAAACTGGGCATAAAAAATAAAAAAATAATCACTTTTAAAACAGGGGGGATTTAGCTGTGAGCATTTCTCTCCCTTTTCCCGCTGCTAAACCACGGGGTGCAGAGGGAATGCCAGGAGGCGAAAAGAGAAATGAAAATATAATCTGATAGATATTTAATTATATAAGGAAAAATAAATGAACTCGGCAAAAAGGGGGCTCTGGTGGTAGGAAAAGGCCCATTTCAGGGAGTCAGTGGCAGGATGTGAAGCCTTTCACCCCCAAGTTGCTGGCTGAGTTTGCCTCGGGCTGGGGAAACCTGCAGCTTCCAGTTAACTATCGCCTCTTCTTTTCCTTCTTTAGAAAGGTGAAGAGCCCTTCCTTCAGCTGCTTCTCTTCCACAGAAATGATGGTGGAAAGGGAGGCTTTTCCTTCCCTCAGACCTGGGTTTATTTACAAAGAAATAGGCCTGAATTTGAGTGAGAGCCTATTTATGTCTGTACAGTGGAGGAATTGTTTGGGGTCTCTCCATCCTTAGGCTAAGATAATATTGGAGTCTTTGCCAAGAAAGAGTCAGCTTTGAAATATTATTTTCTTTTAACTGTAAGCAGGATTCAACTTCAGTGAGTGTTCGTTCTGCAGGACTGATAAGAGAACCATGATGGGTTCTCGTGGTCCCCCATTCCCACCTGCAGCCTCCTCCAGAGCTTGTTCCATCATGGCCATGCCCAGGGACATGTGCTGGAGCTGAGGACGTTGGGGCTGGAGCGCAGCTGGAGTGCTGGTACCTTCTCCTTCTCCTCCTCTCTTGGTCTTTCAGCTTCCAAAGAAAACCATTAGTGTGAGGTTTTGCAGATCCTGCCTGTTTTCCTTTCCCTTCCTATCAGCTTTGGCAAGCAATGATAAAACTTTGGAATGGTTCAGGGCTTGGGAACCGTTCCCATTTACAGACACCCATGATCCCAAGCCCGGGGTTTGAGCTCCCAGCACTCCCAGTCTCCCCGTGTGGCACAGACCTTGCGGTCAGCGCTTGGCAGTCCCATGGTGCTCCAGGGAAGGCAAATATTCCCTGCGGAGCTTGGCAGCAGGAGTCAGGATTTTGCAAAATGCACCCCAAACCACTCAGTAGCTTAAGGTTAATCTGGGATTTATCCTTAGCATTCCAAGGCATATCAATACAGGGATCACCTATACGAGGCATCCCCCTGGGATGGTCTGGGGATCCACAGCACGAAATGACTGTGGAAGGGCACAACAAGGAATGGGAGAGGTGCTGCACTTGGGAATGTTTGTCATTAACTTCCTAGAGATCCTTGTGTGGGCAGAACATTCCCTGGCAGCTTGGGCTGGACCATGGCTACAGCACAAGGAAGGGTCTGCAGGACATCCAGGTGCTGGAGAGCCCTTCGGGTCTGGGATTTTCCAAGGAGAACCGTGCCATCCTTCTTGACAAATCCAGGCTAAAGCTGCCCCTTGGAACTTCTTTCCATGCAATGACCTGGCTGTGAGTTCTCGTAGGGAAAATCTTTGTGATCTCCAAGGCAGAATTTGACTCTTAGGCAAACTACATCTTAAACAACATAAACAAAACCAAACGTGGGAAAAACCAGGTGGATCGAGGCCTCCTGCCTTCGACCCCAGCTCTTTGGAGATTTCCAGATTCTCCTTTGAAATCACTGCATGGGAATTCGATCCGTGTGGTGAAAGGGGAAGAATTACAGCTTTCACATTCATGCACAATTTACCTTTTTATTTTCCTTTATTATCTGGGGGATATTGGGTAAATCAAGGTCCCCTGATGGGGCTCACGATCCTGATTCGATTTGTGGGGTCCCGTGAGTAGCAAGGCAGTAAATTACTGCTGCTTTGTTTGAACATTTTTTTAGCCACAGTACATTAGCTGCTTTTGTTTGCTTTTCCACTGACGGAGTGTATGGTTTTATTGGAGAATTTGTGTTTCTTGAATGTCTCATTTATAAATAATACAGGGTGTGAAATTCAAAGGTCACAGAACACAACCCGAGAAAGAAACCCTGCGTAACTTGGGGCGTTCATGGCAAAAATCTTTCACAAAAACCTTCACTTAGGTTGGATTTTTTTCTATAAGCTGAGTGTGTGCAGTGAATATTGACCATTATCCATAAGGTAACTATATATAATAACCTTTTCCTGGCTCATCCAGCTATCTTTGTTTATTTGAAAGATTGATAGATCAGAGGGTCAAGGGACGTGTTTTATTGTACGTTTCTGGTCCAAATTTCCTGACATTTTTGGTTTAAAAAAAAAAATAGACCTTTAAAAGGCACAGAAAGGGCTAATAAGAACCAGATCCTAAAGTGATGCTATGTCAAAATGTCAGAAATAACAGCTTTTCTTTGACTCTGCAGCATTAATCTTGAGGCACATACCTTTCCATGCACCCTCCCTTTAATGCTGCACTTTTCCTACGTGGCTCTTTACTGCAGAGCAGCTTCTAAAGTGACAACAAAATCCCTTGATGGTTTTCAGTAGTTGGGTTTATAGCTGGATGTGGACATTTGTTTACCTATTCCAAATCGCTTTTTTGGGGGTGATAAAGTTTAGAGGCTTCCTACTTGTGTGCTATAAAACTGGTTCCTGAGTAAAGAAAAGCTTCATTTCCCACCTCCGAGACATCTGTCCTTGAACCTCAGAGTTTGGGTGAGAGGAGAGGCAGATGCCACCTCTCAGATGCACGTGAAGAGTTCAGAGTGCCGTGGAGGGGGGCGAGTTTTCCAGTTCCCATAAAAGAGGTAGGATTCAGGTTCCAGGCCATTTTTTTGCAAGTCTGGTTTTCCCTCCCTCCCTGTGGCCCAGGGCTGTCTCCAAGCTGCTAATTATCAGAAAGCAGCAATTAGTTCTGAGAATCCCAAGCCCGGTGAGTGTCACCCGTGGAGATGTGCGAAGGCACCGAACCTCAGGCAGCCTGTTTGGGTTCAGGGAGTTGTCCTGGGTGGCTCTGAGGCCTCTGGATATTTTTGGGAAGAGGAAGCCCAGCTTCCATGCGCACCCCAAATGGAGTCCTGCATGCACACACCGCTGAGGAAACTCCTTGGAAATTTAGCTGGGCAAACAAAGGCGTGGAAGGTTTCCTTGTGATTTTCTCCAGAAACAACTGGAGATTTTCTGATTCCATACAGACAATTCCCAGCAGGCTGAGCTGAGTGGTGGTGCTGATGCTTGTGAGTGTGGGACACTTCCAAGTGTAGCATCAGACTGGATAACCCAGAGCTCTGAATGAATAAAAATGCTGCTTTCCAGGCTAAGATACTGAATGAGACAGAGTGTGTCAGCCTCTCTGACATGCCCAAGAGGCTTCTGCCCTTTAGATAAAGGTTTTCAACCCTTTGTGTTATCAATCACCGAACAAATTTGTCTTGCAGTCACTGAGACATCTTTTGGCGTTTCTTCTTTCCAGTGCATGGTATGACAAAGAGCCAGGGAACTGCTAAACCTTTTGGTTCACTAAGATAATTCAAGGCCGGGTTGGATGAGGCTTGATCAGCCTGGTCTAGTGGAAGGTGTCCCAGCCCATGGCAGGGAGTGGAACTGGATGAGCCTTAAGGTCCCTTCCAACCCAAACCATTCCAGGATTCTATAAATGCCATAAGCAGCCTGTGGGACTGGTGTCCTACTTGCATTACTCCAGCCAGGTCAGGTGGTTGCTTTATGTGCTGCAGTGCAGGTTTGAATTTTCAAATCCAGAATTAAACAAGTCCTCCAGTCCAGCTGCTGGAAATGGTGTCCCCACAGCTGCAGGTTTGCTTCAGAAAAGGTCTGGAGATGCTCCTTTCCAGGGAGCTGTGTTGTTAGCCATCTGTAATGGAAGTAACTTGGGACACCAGTCTCTGGTGCACCTGGATTAAAGCTGTTTTAGGCTTGAACAGAGACTTTAATTTTAGCTTTTCTTTGAATATTCTGAAAGATCAGAAGGGCAAAAAGAACAGGATAAGTGAAACAACAACTCTTCTCATAAAATGACCCTTTCAGGGTCTAATCCTGCATCCCCATCGTGCTTTAAACACCTTGTGAAATCAGAAACACGCAGCACACGTGGTGCTGGGGGGATGAAGGTCTCCCTGTGGCCAGCAAAATCCCCTGCAAGCAGAGAGGGTGTTACTGCCCTAAGATGTGTCTGTGGTAATTTAAGATAGAGTAACCATGTGGTCACATAGGAGATTAACATTCCTTGGCCAGCCAGGACGAGCTTTTATTTTGAAAGCCACCTGGGTTCCACTTAAAAGTAGTAGAATATTTGAGGATTTATTACACTGGGCAGGCTCCTATTTAACAATGTCAAGACAGAGTTGTGGAAATCCACACACTTTTCTTCTTCTGAGACACGCAACTCTCTCCATTTCATCCTTGCACAGCTGTTGCTGCTCTGTAACATCAAACTAGCAAAAAGTTTGGCCATGAAAGATACCTAATATTTGGGTTTTATGTGCAGTGTCTCCAATTTATGTGCTCAGAATCATGAAGATGACTTATGATGTGTTGTGTTTGCCTTGGCAACAGCTCAAACCCAGAAATATATTTCAGGCTTGGCTTTCCAGATATTATCTCAAGTCATTTAAAAGTTCATTATAGGGCACCCGCTAGTGCTGCTCCAGTAAAGGGGCTGTCAGCATTTTTCAAGGGTTTATAACTCAGCCATTAAAAAAAAACCTCTCTGTGGGCTGAAACTTGGCATTCAGGGTCTGGGCCCAGCAGTAAATTGTTTTTACAAATTAAAAAAAAATCAGTTGGACTATTATTAAATTATAGGTGGGCTAAATTTTATTTAGAGCTCTTTCAGGCCATTCTCCCCTACTTCTGTAAATTAAATCGTTTCCCAAATGTTTTTATTGAGTGCTGCTCTTAAATATGGATGGGCTTTTGTGATGTGCTTGAAACCCTGAGATTTAACTTAAAATATAATAACAGTGCTTATCCCATCATAGCACTTTTCACCTTCAAAAGTGCTTTATGAGCATTATCTCATTAATGTCCATAGCAGCCTCCCCATGATGTAAGAGGGATTATTATCCTCGCTTTATGGCTGCAGAGATTGAGCCAAAAGGTTTAAGGCTGTTTTGAAAAGGCCTTGGTTGCACAAATCCCATGTGAGCTTTGATTGGCTTTGGGTGTCTGCTTCCCCTTGGCTCCTCTAAAATTCGCAGCTGAAGTGATTCACCCAGGACTACTCAGAGCCAGGATTAAACTCAGACTTTCCAAAGGCCACTGCCACTGGACTGGTTCATTCTCAGGAGTACAGCAATTACTTTGTCCATAAGGACCATTCTGTTCCTAAGAAATGACTCTTTAGGTCAGAACGAGTCAACTCTGGGCCTCTGGGAGCTCCTTGACGGCAGAGAGAGCGTCGGGTGAAATGCAGTGAAATGGTTTGGTTGCTCCAAGGCCTGTCCAGCCTGGCCGTGGACACTTGCAGGGATGGGGCAGCCAAAGCTCCTCTGGGCAACCTGTGCCAGGGCCTCCCCACCCTCACAGCCAGCAATTTCTCCTTTGATGGGCTTTGGTAGGTGAGAGTTTGACACGATTAATAACAATAAAACTGGGTTTGTTTTCAGCCCCTTAATGCCAGGCAAGGACAGTGATGGATGGCTTTTGTGCATGCCAGGGGAGGAATGCTCGTAATTCTCTATGCCTCAGTAACATCCAAGGTTTTCTGGGAGCTTGTTTTTGATCCCAGAACTGCTTTATCTGTGAGAAACATCTTCTCATGAAGCTTCCAATGGCTTGAAACATGCCCCGTTTAAATCTCATCTCAGGTGAGCTGCTTGATCTGATTTACGATTCAGGTGCTGAATTTACGGATTTGAGGATTAAGCTAAGCTGAATGTAGCAGATGCATTTTGTTTTGTTGTTTCTGTAGTAGCTAAGGAGGAAGGTGGAGAACAATTAGAGGAGTCAGAAGCTACAGAGAAGTTGTCCATAGCTCTTGCTTTACGGCCCTCATTTTTCACTGACTTACAGTTGCTACTGATACCTTAAAATCCTTTTCCAGCCTTTGGAAAGCTGCCCTACATCCTTACTCCTCTCTTTGCCTCTCCTGTATTCCACAGGACGTTTTTCCCTGTTACACTGTGCATGTCTGGAGCAGCCCCTGAAACATTATCAGGAATTATATAAATGGCTGTGGTATAGAAATGTTACATTGGATAATTAACTGCGGTTCTCCGGTTCCAGGCTGTTAGTGGGACTTTATTAAACCCAGATTGTGGAGAGAACCCAGGCTGACTTAAACTGTGCTTCCCAGGGAGGTTATTAAGATGGTAAGTCAGAAACATTTCTAGCCTTGAGATGGAGCTTGGAGAACGATCCCGGGAAGCTGAAAAGCCAATCTGACACCCTGGAAAGAGCCGCTGGACCCTGTGGTGTGTCTGCACCCAGGGCTGGGATCTCTGCCCTTTTAACCCCATACACACATTTCCCAACTGACTGGGTCCATGGGAGCATAGAATCAGCTCTGTTTGCATAGGATCATGGAATTGTTAAGGCTGGAAACCAGCACTGCCACATTCAACACTAACCCGGGTCCCCAAGCCCCACATCCACACGGTTTCTGAACTCTTTCAGGGATGGGAACTCCACCACTGCCCTGGGCAGCCTGTGCCAATGCTTGACAACCCTTTCCCATGAAGAAATTTTCCCTAATATCCAATCGAAACCTCCCCGGCACAACTTGAGGCTCTTTCCTCTCATTCTGTCACTTGTTACTTGGGAGAAGCAGTTTCATACCTACACATTAAAAGGTTGGGTTTTTTCCACATATATGTGGAAAAAAAATCATGTGGCAGAGCCTCTGTGCTGGATGTTTGTCCTCAGTGGCTCCTGGGGACCAGCTGAGGACAGGGACGCCCAGTTCAAAGTGCTGTGCAAATCCAGGGAAGCGCTGGCGCGTCCCACAGGTGGAATACAAAGGGAAGAGATACTGCTCTACACAAACCATAATGAAGGGAGTAGCTGGTAAAGCCGTGATTACAATAAATAATTAGGGAAGTGGCTTACTCGGGTGAGTTAGTTGGCTGAGCTGGCTCTCTGATGCTGCAGGGCCTTTGCACACCTTTAGGAAGGGTTGTTGCTGCAGTGAGCAGAGGCTGGACCTGAGAAGGGCAGAGCACGAGCAGCACAGCACAAGGCTGGGGGCTCCCCACCCCTGGAAGTGCTCAAAGTAGGTTGGAGCAATCTGGTTTAGTGGAAGCGGTCCCTGCCCATGGTAGAGGATGAGAACAATCTCTAAGGTCCCTTCCAAACACTAATGACCACTGTTAGGTTTGAACCTCTGACGTGGAGATGAAAGCCTGAGTGTCCTATTCCCCATTCCTGATCCCTCTCATCCTCTGCCTTTAGATGATTTAATTAAATGTTGAATACAGTTAACTAGAAACAGGCTTCTTCCTGAAGGATGCAGAGTGAAACAGCCCTTGACAGGAGAAGGCAATGCTTGGGAATGGATTAGAAGAGGTTAATTTTGATTTAATATGATATTTTTAAAAGTTGATTTAATTTTGCTTAATTTTGATTTAATTTGATTTTTCCATCATGAGACCTATTTCAGGTTGAAGATAAAGTTTAGTACTCTTAGCAATGGACATACTGACTGAGAACATATTCTCCTGAATATGATCCTTATTCTTCATATTTGCAGTTAGTGATTACAAAGTCATTGACAACACACTGTCTGCACTTCTTTGTGAGCCAGTTAAAAACTGCTCCAAGACAGGATCAGAGAATACTGGAATGGTTTGGGTTGGAAATGACCTTAAAGCTCCTCCACTCCCACCACCTGCCATGGGCAGGGACACCTTCCACTGATCCAGGTTTCTCCAAACCCCATCCAACCTGGCCTTGGACACTTCCAGGGGTGGGGAATCCATGATCTCTCTGGGCAGCACAATATTCACTTCTGAGTGATTAGTTTTATATATTCCTATGTTTTGTGGATCCAAACACGAGCAGAGGCAGGTCTGCATCTGAATGAGCAGCTGGAGCTCTGATACATGTTTTTCACATTTATTGATTGGCAAAAAGAAAAAAATAAAAGCCAAAAGAGAAGCAGCGTTACCTCTTTTTTTGTGTGTTAAATGAAGTCAAATCAGATGACGTTGAGGAAGTAGAGGGAAACCTGACAGAGACTTCCTTTGTTTCACTTCAGAGTGAAAGCTCATTCAGAGCTTTCTTCAGAATGACATTCCCTGCCCTGGAGCTCTTTATCCACCTTTTTTCCTCTCCGTGTCACAGATTACTTCCTGACGCTGGATGAGCCCATGAACAACATCACCACCACGCTGGGCCAGACGGCGGAGCTGCACTGCAAGGTCTCTGGGAATCCCCCTCCCACGGTCCGGTGGCTGAAGAACGACGCTCCGGTGGTGCAGGAGCCCCGCAGGATCTCCTTCCGAGCCACCAGCTACGGGTCCCGCCTGAGGATCCGGAACCTGGACACCACCGACACCGGGTACTTCCAGTGCGTGGCCACCAACGGCAGGAAGACCGTGTCCACCACCGGGGTGCTGTTTGTGAAGTTTGGTGAGTTCCCTCTTTGGAAAGCTCTGGGGAAAGGTGTGTTTGTCCACTGAAAATGAACACACTGATGGAGTGGTGCCATGGAGTCATTAAGGTTGGAAAAGCCCTCTAAGAACATCAAGTCCAACTGTCTAGTGTTCACTACTAATCCATGTCCTCAAGTGCCACACATTTTTTGAACGCTTCCAGGGTTGGTGACTCCACCACTGCCCTGGGCAGCCTGTTCCAACCCTTTCCATGAAGAAATTTTCCAGAATATCCAGTCTAAACCACCCTTGGCATAGCTTGAGGCCATTTCCCCTTGTCCCGTCCCTTGTTCCCTGGGAGCAGAGCCTGACCCCCCGCCCTGGCTCCCCCCTCCTGTCAGGGAGTTGCAGAGAGCCAGAAAGTCCCCCCTGAGCCTCCTTTTCTCCAGGCTGGACACCCCATTAATATGGTACCTGACTGGATTCAGACCAGAGGAGGGAAAACATTTTATTCTCAAGTGCCTGAGTGACCTTTGTCCCTTGTGAGTGAGGAATTTCAGCTTGCACAACAGGCTGAGGGCACGGTGCTGAGATACATAGGTACCTGTCAGGTAAAATAAGCACTTTTTCTTCCAAGTTTATGTTGAGATAACTGCTTTCAAAGCTGATCTTACAGCTGAGAAGATTCCAAACAAGAAACAGGTTTAATGTGTCTTCTCCTCCTCCACAGTCAGGGGGAAATAACTCACTGAGATGAAGATATTTGCACGGAGTGCTGCTTAATCCTCTTTCTAAGACACAATGAATGATCTATGTGATGAGTTTCAGAGTCTTTTTTCATAAACCTCCCACAATTTCTAATTTCTGATAAGAATGTAATCCTTAGATGTTCTCCTAAGGCAGTTTGGGGGGGGGGGGTGCTGAGCTCCTCACCTGTTTATTATCCCCCTCTTGCAGCCCATCAGTGCTGCAGGATCCCGGCTTGTCTTTGGGCCTGAGGAGCTGCCACTCCTCTGCTCAGCTACAAGAACCACATCCCGCATGACAGACTGTTGCTTTTATCTTTTAAAAGCTTTTCAAAAGCTTCCTGTTCCCACCTCATCATAACTCATCCCGCTGTTTTTCTTCTGTCACTCTTCCAGGTCCCCCGCCAACAGCCAGCCCAGGATCCTCGTAAGTTGTTTCATGTCTGTTGTGTCTATTCATTAATCTTCCATTTCAGCAGTCAGAAGTTCATTTGTCATCCTGTGTGACAGGAGCACTTTTACATTCTGCTTTAAGTCAGATAGGATGGTAATTTATTATAACTGAATTATCTGTCTCGTAGCTGTATTTTCATGTTGTCATGTCAACTCCTATTTCTTATCCTAGACTTCTTAATTGCCAATATTATTGCCTTTAGATCCTCTGGTGCCATCAGTCCTTGAGCTGATTTCAGTGCACCTCCAGGTGCTTCATACGTGTCACAGCCCAGTAGAGAAAATATTTATCACTACAAATAGATTTTACTACCAAGGCGCTTCTTACTGATTTTAAGGGGACTGCTGGTCGTAAACTGTGTCTGTATCTATCTGTACCTGCATTAGTAAACTGTCTTGAACCTGACTTTTTAAAGATTGGGTGTGTGGGTGGGAGCAGTGGCTGTTGGTACAGCAGCTCCCTGTTTCCTGGAGCTCAGGCTTGGCTCCTGCTGCTGGGGCAGAGCACTTGCCACGTTGTATTTTGGCAGTTTCTGAGACTATACACTTTTATCTCTTGTTTCAAAACTCATGATCAAGCTTACTCACCTTTTGTAGCCTCGCGTTGTGTTTCAAGTGTGATTTTCACCTGTGCTGAAGTTTGAGATTAGTTTTGTGGTGGTGTGTCCAGCTTACTCACATCTCATGTGTGGAAAAATAGTGAAAACCCACCTCTCCTGGTGAGGGTGAGAAATACAGAACCAACTAAAACACAAAATGAAACTCTTAATATAATTACGAGAGATGCGAAAACTTGGGGATTTGAACATTCCTGGCTCCTTATGGAAGGTCTTTCCCAAAGCACTGCAGAGGATGTAAATTAGGAGGAGCATCTGCCCACAAAAGGACATGCGAGGATGCCCTCTAATGGAACATCAGAAAATGTGGTTTGTCTCCCCTTGCAAAGGTGCCTGGCGAGGAGTTGGAGTTTGTTTTGGAAGGGGAGCTCTTTGCTGGGATTTCAGCTCCATTTTGTGATTGTTCTGGGGAGGAAATCGTGGTGCCTTGGGGAGTGGGGGCTGCAGTTTGGAGACTTAACGAATGAGGTGAGAAGATGAGTATTTTGTGCCTGCTCCCACCTAGTTTGGGGTTTCTGAAATTTGTGAGGTTGAGCAAGACAGCCTTGGTGGTCAGAAACCCACGTGAGCACAGAAAGCAGAGCTGTGCCGGAATTTCACTGTCTGGCCACTCAGGATTGCCTCACTTTTTAAAACGAACTACATTTGGGAACCATTTTTCCCATTTTTATTTTCTGGAAGGATTTGAGGGTTGTTTTGCCCCCTGCAAAAAAAAGTACCACAACTTAACAGCTAAAATACAAACACAATGTGAAAAGGTGAAAAAATAGTGAGATGTCCTCTTTAAGTTTGATTTTATAATTGTGCCTTGTAATTTTGTAACCGAAAAAGATATTTAGTCACACTTCATTACCCTGGGAGGTTGTGGCTCTGTGTGGTGAGAGGTCACATCGTGCTAAACATTGGAGGGAAATACATCCAGAGAAATGAGCAGAGGGATCTGTTTTACCGAACAGAGAACATTTACATTCCTCTAGAAGCCAACCAGATTTAATCTAGGAAATCAGAGAGTCAGGAAGGAGCTTATGACAAAGAAATTATACAGTTGGAAGTTGTTTTAAATGAGAGAAAAAACAGGTCCATGTATGTTGCGTTGAACCTCACTGGTGGCAGGAGTGCAAGAGCCTTATGGATACAGGGTAGGCCCAGTTATGGGAGGAAAAATTGGAAATAAAAATTCCATGTTTTGGGTTGCAGGAGGGAAATTACGTCAGAATCCAGTCCCTGCTCTTTGCTGTTCCTTCGATGTGAACAATACCCTGAATATTGGATTTTGTGGCCTTCTCAAGCATAGCCTTCTCCCTGTGCAAGTTCACAAATGAATTTGTAGCTATGCAAGTAGTTGATCTGCTTTTATCTGGGAACACCAACCCCAGTTTTCAAATTCTGAGTTAGTCCCCTCACCATCTTCCCTCCAGGGATGGGGAAATACTTCCTTTGGGAATAATCCTGGAAGCTGGGTGATAAAATATCTTCCTGCCATGTTTTAAAGAAGTTAAGTCATTAATCCTGGTGCTGTGGCTAAACTGGCTGTGGATCCATGAGTTCAGCTGGTTTTCATTCCCTAAAATACATGGATGGGGATCTGTGTCTCTCCTCCCTTGCTGTGCCGGCAGGGCTGGTGCTGCTCTGAGCACACGGACATCCCTGTCCATCTGGGGACATATCAGGGGGGTTTAGATGAAGGCTAAATCTGGAAAGCACTTTGGAGGATGTTGAGGAAATGAAAACTTGTACTTGCATAGTGTTTGTGCCTTATCAGCATCAGCTCAGAACAAAACTGGTGGCAAGTAGCAGCCTTTTCCCTGGGCCTGCTTTTCCCATGTCCCCTTTATCAGCCTGCCGGGGGGGGGAAGGTTCTGTTCGTTTGCAGATTTAATTTGAGGATCGTGTTTTTAAAAAAAAATCCATGTGCTCAGCGTTTTTTCTTGGCATAATTTGTAGGAGCAGAGCTCTGCACTGATGTGAGAAATAGATGGGCCAAGTGCAGCTTAAAAATGAAAAGGTTAAATGGTGACTTCTGTAAAAGAGGGCAGGCAGTGCTAGATAATTGAATAATTCATGTCTGTGTTACATGCTTCTGCTTTCCCTAAGCACTGGTAGAGTTATCCAGAGCCAAAAGTCCGATTTAACAATCAGTTTGAAGCAAATGAAAGAAAATCCAGCAGTGCTGTCCCTGAGAACATGAGGAACCCCAGGGGGTGGGAAGCACTGCCTGACCTGAGCGTCCTTCCTTTAGCTCTCCCCTTTTTGGCAAAGGTCAGCTGTAAACCCTTATCTGGGGGTTATCACATCCCATTAACCTGCCCTGCTGCTCTGACTTAGCTGGAAGAAGCTTCTTTTGCTTTTAAAAAAAACCCCAACAACTCCCACTGCTGCTTTATAAATAAATCATTATTTTATCTCGTGTTGGGCCGGAAGGTGCCACAGATCCAGTGCCAGCACTAAGGAGCTCAGTGAGCTGTGGGGAAAGCGGGAATGCCTCTGTCCTGCACTCCGGATGCATGGCCAGGAACCAGCTGCGTCTCCCAGACTCCTGGAATAGTTTCCATGAAGTGGATGGTGTCAAGGGCACCTCCACAGCAGGCAGAAGTCTGGGAGGGGCACAGGGGTCTTGCTGAATCTGGGTGTAAAAGGCCACCATCAGCTCATGTACCCCCTCCTTTTATCCATGGAATTTATGAATGTGAACTCCAACTGGATTAATTTAATAATTTGAGGATGATCAAAGAGAGCATTCAGTGGTTAACTCACGTGTATTTGTGCATTTTGCTGTGTGTGTCTATATATTGTGGATACAAATATATTATAGAATGGTTTGGATTGGAAGGGACCTTAAAGATCATGTTGTTGCAGTGACACCTTCCACTAGCCCAGGAATATGCACTCCTGTAGCCATGGCTTCTGAAAATTTCCTGAAAGATCATAACTTTAACATTAGTTTTGAAGTTCCTGTGCTTCACATCACTATAAAACTCACTTTTTATCCATCATCCACGGCAAGGTTCGGTCCTTTAAGGACACAGCAGTGTGTATCTTCACCTCAGGTCATGAAACAGAGATCAAAATCAGAACAGGCAGAGATCAGAGCCCAGCAGATTCCTGGAGATAAGAGAATCTGATGTAACAGTTGAGATACTTCAGCCTGGGAAATGGTTGTGCCCCCAATCTTTTCCATTATTATTAGTTTTGTCTCATTCGGTATTGTTTCCTCTTACTGGAGTGATGACTCTGTGCTTGCCCTGAGCTTCACCCTCTGCAGGAGAAATTCTGGCCACAAATCATTGAAATTAGAGGTGATGGAGCACAGTTCAAGAACTGCCACAAGAGCTACAGTGGGAGAGAAAATTAAACCTGCACTTTACATGGTCTGGTCTAAAAATGAGCTGGAAAAACTCTGCTGGAGCGAGTTCCAGTGGGAAGAGTTCAAGAAAATGATCCCTGTGTTAGAAAACCACACACAGTTTATTGTGTCATGAATGTGTTCCAAAAAGGTTTAACCTGCAGGTGAAATAGTTCGCTCAGCAACACAGACTTTGGACTTACTGCAGTGGAAACATTGGAAAATCAGCGTGGTGCCTCTTGGGAGTATTCTGTGAGTTCACAAGACATGGTGTTTTAGGTTTTAAAGGAGAAAAATGACTGGCTCATCAATATTCCTGCTCTGGGATGTGCAGTGGTTGCTGTGCAACAGCGGGAATGTTGATCAAACTGCATGTGGATGTCATGGACTGGCACCTCCCGAGCAGAGAATATAAATTCCTCATGTCAATATTGCTCTGGAACAGTCCTTTTATTCTTAATAGAGCCTCTTGTATATCTATAATCTTTATTTTCTTTATTTAACCACTGGGAATGAGGAGGGGAGGAAAAGAGGAGATGAGAGGGCTGTAATTTTAAGGGGCATTTGATTCATAAAATCAAATGGGGTTTGTGATTCCCAGAAACAGCTTGGAAAGCTTGTGAAACCTCAATCCCCCCGGATTCTCCCATTTTCTTTTTCAGTGATTAAGATTTGCAAAATTATTTTTTTGCTTGTAGTGAAACCCATGTGGGTTTTGTAGTCAGACAGATCTTCATGCAGTGGCTGGATGTCACCATGGTTCCTTCAAGGAGAAAACATGTAAGCACTGGCCAGTATCCAGGTGAGACCTGGCCAGCTGTGTGACTGAGCATTTCGGAGAGTAACAGAGACATTTTGGCCAGAGAAGGTAAAGTTTATAGAAGGAAAAAAGCTGATAAAGAGGCAAGAGTAGATCCATCCTGGGATCGAGCTCACAGAACCCGACGCTGTGCCCCCAGGAGGGTGCCAGCCTGTACCCCGAGAATCTTGGAGGTGTGTTCATGTCCAGTCCTGTACCATGTTTTTGGCTGTCACAGAAACTCCCTCCCTGCTGTTCAGTGACGGTGGAAATTTTGGATGGGGATTGAACACAGTTCCCACGAGTTTTGGTGCAGGATCTTTTATAGCCCCACTGTGTGTCGGTACAACAGCTTGTACCTGCATCCTGTAGGATCTTACACACAAACTCAAAGTGGGATATTCCATGTGGAGGCCAATATAAATATACTGGGGAAAAAAAGCCCCACGTGGTGCAGGGTTGGAGTGTGAGTGGCTGATGCTGACAGAAACCATGTCACATCCTGCTGCATTACTTCATCCCAGGGAAAATAATACTCCCTCAGTTTTGCCAGGGGCTGGGAGTCAGGTTATCTGCTGTGAGCATGCCAGGGTGGAATGGAAATGTTTCCAGGGAAAGCTGGCAATGTGCTCTTCACTTTGGGCTTTGATCTGGGGCACACTTATCGGTTATGCCACTGTCTCACCTTTTCCCTGGTTCTGACTGTTCTGCTGCAGTTTGCTCTGGCACATTCCTGTGGCATCACAGACAGTGATGCTGAGGCACCAGGGCTTACAGGTTTTTGGGAGTCAAGCTCTTGGACTTTCCTGGGTGCGCAAAAAGAAATAAAACCTCTGGGTAATTGTAGTACAGAATTTAGGAAACAATATTTGTGTCTTGTATTAAAGGAATTGGCTCCTATTCTGGTGTATTTTATCTACCTCAGGGTACTTACATAGCTAAATATACCCATTATCTGGGAATCCCAGGGTCCTTTGCCTCTTTACCTCCTCTTATCTCCCAGAACACACAGGGGAAACTGAGCCAAAGTGAGATTAAAGGTGTGTTTTTGTTGCCTGAAGTGGAGCTGTTTGTGCTTCCTCCGATGCAGCTGAAGTGCCGCTGGTCACTTTGGCTGGGTCTGACATCCTGGGGTGATGGGCCCAAACTGCTTCATGAGTGGCCTGGAACAGAATAAAGGGTAGAATCATGGAATGGTTTGGTTTGGGTTGGAAGGGGCCTTAAAGCTCATCTTGTTCCATCCAGGACACCTTCCACTATCCCAGGTTGCTCCAAGCCCGGTGCAACCTCGCCTTGGACACTTCCAGGGATGGGGCAGCCACAGCTTCTCTGGCCACCCTGCGCCAGGGCCTCACCACCCTCACAGAATTTCTTCTCCAAATCCAGTTGCTCTTTGCTGTGGCCCTGCACCATCCACATTCCTGTGTGAGCAGTGCTGCAAACACCCAAGTTCTTTGCCATGGAGCTCTTCCTAATGAAGTGGCTTAAATTGTGTTTTGTTATGCTGGTAAATCTGTAGAAAAGAAACTGGCCTGTGGCTTGGGGAAAGATTGACCTTAGAAAGTGCTTTTGACTTTTAAAAGGGTATCTGATAAATATTTCTGCAGATTTTAGCCGGAGCGTTCCCTTATCTGCCTGCAGTGCAAACAGAAGGCCCTTCTGTCTGCATGTGGCACTGTATGGCACAGTGTGGAGGCAGAGCTGTATTATCTGAAAACAAATGAATTACAGCCATGTCAATATTTTTTTAAGTGGGGAGGGAGAAGGGACTGGGGTACATTATGACTTGGATACGGGGAGCCAGATTTCCCTAATGCATTTCAGTGACACAAAGGAAAAGACAATGTGCTATTTAAGAACTGGATTTGTTTTCCTTCTGTGCAGGATCACCCATAGCAACTACATATGTGGATAAATGTTTGGTATAGAAATGGCCCTTGTGGAATGCTCCAGTCAGTATTTGAAGGGTATTTGGACTTCTGTTTTTATGAGATTTTAATACAAGCAGTTGCACAGTCAGTAACCCCTGATGTGGCACAGGGGATTTGTAGCAAGACCTTGGGAGGCTGGGGGAGTTCAGTGCTGAGGGTGACACGGAAAAATGCAGTTATACTGTCATTGTATCAAGACTTTTCTGCCTTTATTTATATATCAAGACCTTATTGCCATTTTAAACACTGTGAGAATAGGAACTTTTCAAATCCCACTCAGGAGCCGGGTTACTGGTTGGACTCGATGATCTTGGAAGTCTATTCCAACCTTTAGGGTTCTAAGTGGACTGATATTTAAAGTACAGATAGAGGATAGAGTTTCCTTTCTCTAACTAAATATCTCAGTTATCAGTGTTTCTAAAACACTAAAGAAATCCTGGAATTATAGAATTTGACCTGAGTTACAGACTGTGTGTGTATTTTCCTGATTTATTTAAAAAGGAGCAAAACAAGGATCATTATGAAGTTTCTCACGCTGAAAAAATGGGGGAAAAAGGCAGGAAAGGCTGAAAAGTTGCATTGCTTCTGCTGATCATCTCCTTCGTGGAGATATTCTTCAACTGTTGTAAAAAATAATAATATTGTCTCAGAAAATTCTCAGCATATTCTCACTTGAAGCGAGGAAGACACCGGCTCTGATTCAGAGCAGAGGTAGAACCTGGTTTTCCCATATTTCATGTGGCCATTCCAGGTAACAACTATTTGGAAGCCAACCCAAAAATTCCTTGTGGAGCTGCTAAAACACTGCAGCAGCAATTTGGGCCAAACCACTGGGTTTGTGTGGTTTCCAGTTTTCATGTTTGCTCTTTTAAGACAATTTTAATCAAAACCCTCTCATTTAGCTCTAATCATAAGGGCATTTTTAAGGGGCTTAGATGGATTTTTTGGAGCCCAAAGGCTGTGAGGAAAGATGTGACAATATTGCAGTAACAGTGAATTTCACCCGTCCTGGTCTGGGTCGGGTTTCAGTCGTGGCTGAACAGAGCTTGGCTTTGTGCTGCTTGATTTTGGAAAGGACTTGTCCTGAGTGTGTGTCTCGTCCTCACATGAAAAAATGACGGTTATGCTGGGGACAAGGGTAGTATTTTACAACGTAAAATACATCCCAACCCCAGGCTTTTGGAGCTTTCTGTTCTGTTTTGGAGGGTTGCTAGTCTACCTTAAGTTAAAAAGTAAAACAAAACAAAAAGCAAAGGTCTGGAAACGAACTTCCTTGATTTCACAGTCCCCCCAAGACTTTGGTGTTGTAGGAGAACACATTGCTGGATTTTCCCTGATCCTCATTAGCACTGTTGTCCAGTGTGTTACTTCTGGGGAGGGGTTGTAAAGGTCTCTAGATGGAGGGAAATAATTCTCTAACTTGTGTCATGTATTTATGGTATAAGTGATTTCCAGCTGTCATGGAATGAGTTAAATGTAATTAAGTCAGAAAACTGACAGGTGAAATTGTGACTCAGTTGTCCTTCTTAGGATTTTCTGAAAGGGAAAACTGCACTTCTGTCACACGGAGCAAGTGTGTTTCAGAGTCTGGTATGGTCTTGTTTTACTTCAAAACCTGCAGCATCTGGTGGCCCAATGTTGTTTTTGTGTTTTCCTGGGAGCTGGAGTGGGAGTTGGTGGGTGTAAGGGGTGGAATAAAGAACGAGTCACACGTT
This sequence comes from Pseudotriccus pelzelni, assembly GCA_035584735.1. Classification (NCBI taxonomy): domain Eukaryota; kingdom Metazoa; phylum Chordata; class Aves; order Passeriformes; family Tyrannidae; genus Pseudotriccus; species Pseudotriccus pelzelni. Next base: position 1,818,698 of record JAWMRA010000005.1, on the reverse strand, counting down.
TCATAGCCAGTTAACATCTGAGCTCATCTCTGAGGTACAGGAGGTTCCCCTGTGCTGTAAAGCCTTTAATTAGAAGGGAAATCCTATTTAAAGGCCCATAATGTTTCTGTGGTCGCAATAAAACATCTTGTGTAATCGGGTAATAAAACCTCGCTGGGCAAATCTCAATCTCGTTCTCATTTTGTTCTTTTGCTTCAGTGCCCAGCTGTTGTTGATATTCCTTAAGCAAATCCTGCTCCTTGCAGTTCGTGCTGATGGGAGACCAAGGGAAGGAGAAGCAATGAGGGATGTTTCAGATCCTAATGGCTCAGCTCTGGGCACAACTTCAAGCAGGTTTTCAGTTTATCTGCCAGCCTGGCTTTTCAGTGGGCTGAAAAAGGAATTAAGATGAAACACCTGAAACATTGCAGTAGTGAAAGCTCTGGTTGCTTGTGGCAGGAATTATTCAAGAGAACAAAAACTGGTAATAACAATAATAATAATAATAATTGCAGTCTTGCAAACAAAGCGTGGGTCCTGGCAGGGGAAGCAGCGGCTGTGGCTCCATGGGATGGGGTGGTTTCCTGTCCTGGGCTCTCGTTCACCCACATGAAGAGTCATCTCTGTGTATATGTAACCCCCTTCTTCCCACAACCCCTTTCCCATGGGCAGTTTGGGCTTCTCCTCCCCTTTCAGATGGACTCAGTGCCAAGCCTTTGATTTGTTCCCTGGTGAGACATTCCCAGGCTGGGATCTGGAGCCGTGTGCTGGAGCATTGCTTGTCCCTCAGCTGGGAGCTGGGCTGCAGAACTGCCTTCCTTCAGAGAGTCACAGAACCCCGGAGTGTTCGGGCTGGGAGGGACCTTAAAGCTCATCTCGTTCCACCCCCCTGCCACGGGCAGGGACACCTTCCACTATCCCAGGTTGCACAACCTGTGCCAGAGCCTTCCCACCCTCACAGGGGAGAATTTCTTCCCAATATCCCATCTAAACCTTCTCTTTTTTGATTTGAACGCATTTCCCTTGCCCTTAATCCCCTGTGTACCTTTAGATCTTCTGATGACTGTTTCAATGACTGTGGGGTGTTTCTCCTTTGACTCTGGATAATGTTCCAGCTCCCTTGGCCTGGTGTTCCTGCTGGGAGCAAGCTTCTCCTCTCCCAGGGGAGGATGAGCGGGGGCACGCTTAAAGGGGTCTGTCTCGTGAAAAACACTTGAAGATCAGCAATTGAAAGGGACATCTTTGACAATCGTGTAATCATCCAGTGTCGAGGGCGCTGTGAGCCCCATGAGGAGGGAGCTGTTAAAGCCCAGGTGAAACGAAGTAACAACCCTCATTCCTTCATGCAAGGATGTGTCAATCATCCCAAACTCAATTTAAGAGTTTATTCCAGGCTTGCACAGTCTTTAGGAGAACTAGTGTTGGGGCAAGTGTTTATTCAGTCAAGTAAAAAGATTAAATTTGGGAATAATTCTGTATTGACCCAAGGTGTTTCCATTACTGCAACACGGCATAAAACCTTGGCAATGAGCTTTCCTGTAAGGGTAACATCACTGCTCAGCCATCCTGTGTGGAGTTACCACTCACTCCCAGCCTGGGTAACTTCATCACACAGTCATTAAGTGCCAGGGAGAGGATTATAAGGTGTTACATTATTTATCCTGATAATTGAAACCAGTCCTGGCGTTGCAGCTTTGGCCGTTCAAAGCAATAACCCTTCGACTTCAAATACTGGGAAAGGAGTTAATCAGGGATTTCTGAATGTGTCAAGTTTATTGATCTTGTTAACAGGAAAATACGTGTGGTTACCTGGGTGAGGAAGGAAAGCAGTTATCATCTGAGCTGGGATTGGTTGGGTGCTGTCATTGATGCCTGAGACAACAAAGATCGGTGTTGAACAAAAATTAATGACTGCCGTAGTTTTCCAGCCAAATTTCTTGTGTGGGTAAATTTACTTTAAACAAATAAATCTCCTCACAGTCCTGATTTTGCTGGAAGTGAATGGGCACATTCTTTTGCCACAGTTGTGCCCAGCAATTAGCACCAAGAACACTTTGCAAGCCAATCCCCTTTCAAGCTGCTTTAGAGACTGGGAGGTTTTAGAGGTGAGCAGAGACCCTGTTAGTCCCCACTAGAGAGGCTGTAGGGTGTGTTATGTCCCACATCCGGTGGGTTTGAATTAACTAGGGCATATATATATATATACACTTGGGGGGAAAAGTGTCATGTTGATTCTGCCTGTCTTTAACTTCTGAACATGCTTTGTGCAAATGCCTCTAGAAGGTTCTAAATATACAACCGCTGTTATCTTTGCAACTCAGCCCCTGACTTCGCCAAAGCCAAAGTGCAGCTGAGAGGTCTCTTTTCTGTAGCCTCCTGGGAATTGCTCCCAGCTCTTGTTACCACCTCAAATCCTGGCTTGTTTGGGCTTCATTTGAGCCATTCCACAGTTTTGTCTTGGATGCATAAAGTCAGCAGATTTGGACCCACTTGGGTCTCCTCAGGATGTGTTTGAGTACCAAGAGCGCAGGGGGTGCACGATGGGCGTGAAGAGTTCATAGAGATGTTCTCTTTCACAATTCCTGGATGGAAGCTGCCTTGACCTGCCTGTATTGGAAAGATCTGGCCTTAGTAGGTGCTTTCTAAGGTCTTCTTTAGCTACTTTTGGAGTAGAAACCCTTTTGTTGTATTTATATGATAAATAAATAGATCCCTTTAATTTTGTGTCATTGGTGACAGTTCAACCACTGCCATCCTGAGACACACAAATATGAATGACAGTAGAAACTCTTAATCTTGGACTTAAAAGCATCATAAAGGCTCTTCTGCACTGTTTGGAGCTATGATGAGGGGCTGTGACTGTGTCGGTCTGGTCTCAGCTGTGTGGGCATGAACCCAGAGGAACTCCATGGGTTTCTGTGGAGCAGCTCTGTATTTTATCTCAGTGGGACTCAGACAGGACTGTTAGTCCGTCCTTGGCCTCTAAGACACTTTTATGACACAAAATAGGCAATTGTGGTCTTGCCAAAATGACGTTCCTTGGCAGGATAGAAGGAGCAGTGGTGTGGGAATACCAGGATTTCCCTTGATTGTTGGCTCACACAGAGTGCACGAATTGCTTTGTTACATGGATGATGTTTGTGCCTTTTAAAGAATGCTTGGCTTAATCCTCATTTAATTGTCTTGTGCAGTTGTAAAATGCGTGTTTTCTATGACAAGCCCACGATAAAAGGGAGTATCGATAGGAACCAGCATTCCACCTGCTCAGAGATAAAGAGGTTGATAAAGTACAACTGCCGGGACAGACTTCATTAAAACGAGGTTCTAGGAACAGTTCTGTTATCTTAAATATTTGTCTAGTGAGGAAATGCATTAATATCGTGCATTTCATGCATTTAAGCTTATCAATGCCAATTCATTTCAGATTTACAGCTGAAATGGTGCCACAGCTCAGCCAACCATTCCATGTAGGAAGTCTGGCAGACAACAGTCCTCTGAATATAATTTGCATCAAAGTACCCGAGTAATCCTGTGTAAAATGTCTTAGAAATTTGTGAGCCATTCACAGTGGCAAGTTAACATAATTACTTATCATAATGCAAAATTCATTGGAATTACTATTCTCAATTACTGACTCGTTGGAATAATAAAAAAACCCCACTAAATAAAGCAATTGGGATAGTTTGATGTGTTGATAAATATCAATAAATTGCATATCCTAAAATTTAGCCAGGTCCAGGAAAAAATGGGCCTTTCTGCCACATGAATCAAAAAACGTGGTGCTTGTTATGGGGGGTGAAAAGTGGGGTTTTTCCCCTTGAATACCAATTACTGACTATAAAGGAGCTGCAAAGGGGTGTTATTTTACATGTTTTTTCAAACACCTCCTGCAAAGAAATTGGGCTTTTCTTTAAGTGGCTCAGAGAAATTATTTAAACTTGTAGAGTTTCGAAGGGGTTGGCTTTGCAAAATTAGGTGTTTCCATCTTTATTCACCACAACAAAAAAAGAAAAAGAGGTTAAAGTGTCCTTAATAATTCCTTTAATGCTGCTGCCAGAAAACAGGCAGGGAGATGTGTTGCAACATATTCACTCCTTGAGGACAACAGCAGGAAAAAGCAGTGACTGCCTTTTTTTTTTCCCCTAGAAACTAAAGTTTTGGAAGGGATTTGGCCCATTTCTGAGCAGAAAACTGCCATTTTCACACAGGTCTTGGTTAAAAGCAGGATCTCCAGAATTTACGGCTTGGCATCCTTCTGAAGGCTCACCAAAATCTGAATGTTTGGACCCTAAATTCTGAATGTTACAGCCCAGCATTCTGCAATAGGACTGCTTTGGTCAGGGTGGGTACTTCGGAGAGAGGTGAAATGCTTTGAAAGAAAACAAACAGGTCTCCCTGCCTTGTCCAGTTACCACCAAGGGATGAAGGGAGGGCTCTTTGTTTCCACTGGAGGATATTGTCACTCGTGTTTGTTGTCTTAGGAATGAGTTTCTAATCTGCAAAGCGATCTTTTTCACCAGCCATTCCCAGCTTGATATGACTCCTGATGCCCTTCAGAGCAGCCTGGCTGGTTCCCAGCTGAGGAGCCTCTATCTGTGTGTGTCTGTCAGGAGCACAGTTTATGACAGACCTGCAGGTTCTGTGGACTTGAGATGTTTCCACAGCTGTTAGACCTGCCCAGCTATTTCAGTAAGACCAGCTGCTCAGATCGGGTTTGGATTTACCCCCAGCCCAAGGTGGAGGTTGATGCTCATAAACCAAACAACCCCCCGCAGAGACAAATGCTCTGTTCCCACCTTGACATCATTCCTAGGAGGGCTGGTTGGAAAAATACACTACGTTTTTTAAAGGAGTCTGGAATTTCGTACAATCATAGGATCGTTTAGGTTGGAAAAGGCCTCTAAGGTCGTCAGGTCCAACCATTCCCCAGACAAGGCCATCACTGACCCATGTCCCCAAGTACCACATCCACACAGCTTTTAAATTCCTCCAGGGATGGGGACTCCAACACTGCCCTGTTCAAAGACTGGACAACCCTTTCCATGAAAAAATTTTCCCTAATACCCAATTTTGGCCCAGCTTGAGGCTCTTCCCTTTCATCCTGTCCCTTATTCCCTGGGAGCAGAGCCCGACCCCCACCTGGCTCCACCCTCCTGTCAGGGGGATTTTTTTTTTTTATCTGTGAAATAAAAAGACAAGTAAACCGCTAATTTTTATAAGTTTGAGCTCATGGTAGTTACTGTTATTTTTGTAGTAATTGTGGGCTGTGGTCGTTATTGATGGGTGCAAATTTTTGGTCAAATAATAGTTCTACCAAGCTAAAGTTATACATATTATTTTTAATTAACTTGTGCCCAGGCATGTGTTTCACTTTTAATTCAAGTGTCACATTTGGGAAGTCTGTTTCTCATCATGCTTAAGGTTAAAATATTAGGTCACCAGAAGAAAGAACTATTTGAGGCACGTAAGACAAATTAAATGTTAGAAGGAAGGAGAGGGGAGGGAGGAACAGAAATAAAGCCGTGACTTCAGAAAATAAGGTAAAGGAGGAAAGAGCTGGTGAGAGATAAAATGGGCTGCAGAAGGTCTGAAACTCATTTTGTAGTGTTCAAAATTACAAGTTTTTGTGTCAGTTTGGAACAGTTCAAAGCTGTAGTTGCAGTATCCTGAGGCCCAGGAAGGAGCAGGATGTTGCTTTCTGGAAGAACTCTCTCCAAAGCAAAAAACAGTCTGCAATAGCTTTAAGCAGATCTCTGGAGAATGGGAAGTTTAGATGTTCTTCCACTGGAGAGAAAGAAAAACAATACATAGAATGGAAAAATAGCGTGAAAATAAATGTAATTAATTAATATAACAAATAATAAATATAATATTAATGAATTATTACTGTATTTAGATATTCAGATATATAACATTGTCCAAATTATATGGCGTAAAGGTGTTTGCATCTTCCTAAGAGCCACTTTAGAACATTAATCCTTTTATGTTTCCTTATGCTACATTCGCCCTGCTGATGTCAGGTGCCTCTTTTCCCTGGAGTTAATAGTATTTCAATCAAAAGTGAGCATCACAGAAGCTGAGAGAACACTTGGGAATACCCACATTTCAATAAACGTCTCATTTAGGTTCAGATTAAATTATAGAAGCATATAATCTCACACAGTGTAAAATATTTTTAGAAAAGTTAGAGCAAGTCAGTGAATTTGTCATCTTTTGTAAGAGTATTTCCTCTCTCTCCTCTGCCTGTCTTGTTCAGTGTCCAAGGTGCAGGACATGGATGTGGATGGGATATGGTCCAGTCCCATCCATCCTTTTCCAAAGCCCATTAGCCCAATGTCCCTGTGAGGCCAAGGGCTCTGGTATCACTCAGGGCAGAGCTGATTTATGGGGTGAAGCTGATGATCATTCCATCAAAACCTCCTTATCTGGAGCCTAATGCCCAATGAGAGGTGGATAAGGACGCTGTGTGTGAGATCCCTGCGGCCCCGGGGGGGAGTCCGGGAGGAGGGAGTGTTTTCCTGGGCAGCAAAAACGTTTGGTAGAGGAGGCAGCATTTAGTGCCTGGAATCTTACCTTGCTTGACTGCTCTTCTAAAATATCTCAGGCTTTTTTTTCTTTCTGCATCCAAAAAGTTGGAGGAGCCGACCTTCCAAAAGTGGCCTTAAAATAGCTTTGTCAAACCAAACAGAAGTGTGGGGGGTTTCCTGCCATTTCCAGAACTCCGAGGGGATGATTAGCAGTTCATCTTGAATAATGGTGTAAGAAATGTGCCAGGAAAGATCCAAGTGCTGTGTCCAGGGTTGTTCCCTAACCAGCTGCAGCTGCCGAGCAAGCACAGCACCCCCTTCTGCAGGGAATGCCCCTCGGCCTTGCAGGAGTTTTCTTAGCAAAGGGAGAATTCAAGAGTTTAGGAGGAGAAAACTAGTGAATCTCAGAGCCCATTTATTTAATTTCATCAGTGTTTAGATCAGATATTTAGACCTCAACTCCCCTAAAGCAACACCCTCCATAATCCCGGGTTTAGGTTGGAAATCTGGAAGTGCGTGACTTGGTGTTAGGCAGGGCCCTTTGGAGCAGCTCTGGAGAAAGCACAGGAGTGTCCCTCTGATCCCTGTGGATCCCTGGATGTGCTAGCATGTCGGGAGCTGAGCTCTGCTCACACTTCTGTCCTGCACTCCCAGTTTTCCCTGGAGAGAAGAGTATAAAGCACTTGGTTGGTAAAACAGCATTTCGTTCTTGTCATTATTATTTTCTAGGCAGCTCTTGCCTCCCAAAATGAGTCGTTCTTGATAGAGACACTAAAACTTCCTTAGGATGCCAAAGGAAAACAGGCAGTAATTGGTTGGGGTTGTCCTTGCCAAGGGATTCATTGCAGGAGAGATGTACTTTGTGGAGCTCCCAGGGCTGTGGGTGCTGCCAGGGTGGGTTAGTAGGAAACACGTGTCAGTGATGTTTGTGTCTGTCACAGCCCGGCCTCCTGTCAGCGCCCAGAGCTCCAGCCAGGAGTGATATCCAGCCCTGAGGAAAGCTCAGACTGACATGTTTGAGGAAGTGTAGGATTTGGAGGGGACCAGGAAATTTCATCTGTCCCACTTTTAGTGGAGAACGGCCCTAATGGCCTCAGCTCTGGGTTGGGCCACCTGGTGCCAACTCATGTTCTGATCTGTACAAAGCAGCATCCCAAAGCCACAGTAATTTTGGGTGCTTTATCCATCACGTGAATCAGACATCAGTCTGGAATGCCAGGTACCTACTAATTAAAGTAGTTACTGAAGCAGATCATGTTTGCATATTGATATTTTTTAATCATAGAGTCCTAAAATGGTTTGGGTTGGGAGGGACCTTAAAGCTCATCTTGTTCCAACCCCTTGCCCAGGGCAGGGACACCTTCCACTGGACCAGGTTATATTATTATTATTGTTGTTATTATTATTATTATTATCCAGTGGTGCTCATAATGATTTCAAAGGACACCTTTATGAATTTTTTACTCTATGCCCCTGCTTTCCCAGGGAACCCTTTCACCCCTGTGACATTAAAGGTGTGTCAAACAGCAAGAGTTTATATTACCCAGAACTTTTCCTTAAATTACATGGAAGTCTGGGCAGTTCTTTTTGCAAAGCCCTCACATTGCTGGGATATTATTATGAACCAGAGCCAATATATTCCCATTTTCAAAGCAAGGCACAAGCTTTTTGCTCTCTGGAAAGTATGAGAGAATATTATTCATCTGTTTGCTTTAAGGGATATCTGCCAAGTGAAAACCCTTTCATTTGATTCTGTGTGAAGCTGGAACACGACTATGGAACAAAATCTAATTTATGTAACAATGTAAGGATAATTTATGCAGCATGAATGGGGATGTATTGGTTATATGTAACCATAAAAATAATTTATTGACACACCTTTTAATTAATGGCAGAGTTTTCTGGAGTGTGTTTCTTCTCTCTGTGCTGTCACCTCTCAGGAGACATTAGGAACAAAACTGCCCTGAAGTTACACGGTCCATAACCCAGGTTTAGGTTGTAAATTTGGAGTAATTTTGGTGTTAAGCAGGACCCTTTGGATGCAGCTCTGGAGAGGGCACAGGAGTGTCCTTCTGATCCCTGTGGCTCCCTGGATGTGCCGAGCTGTTGGGACCTGAGCTCTGCTCACACTTCTGTCCTGCACTCCTGGTTTTCCCTGGAAGAGAAGAGTATAAAGCCCTTGGTTGTCTGAACTAGGCAACATTGGCTGCCTTTTCCCATCAGTCCATTTTCCTATCAGGACTCTGCAGTTGGATATAAATTATTTAGATGAACAGCTCTGACTAGTTCAGTGCTATGGTGCTTTGGGGTTTTTTAAGCAAGACAAAATACACTTTTCACTTTGCAAGTGAAAAATGTCTGGAGAGTCTTCACACAGAGCCAGAGCTTTTCCATCTCCACTTGGTAGAGCTTGGAGATAATACAGCATTTATTTGCTTTTGCTCTTCAGATTGGATCCTGTCCATAAACCAGGCTCTGCACACACCTCTTAATCCCTGCTGGCTTTAAGGCATCTTCCAGTGTCACTGGGCCTTAGGATGCCCCTTCTGTGGCTGATTTTGTTAACCCCTCACATTCCTCTGTTTACATTGCTGTCACTTAGAGATTTACTTACCAAAGTAATGGTGATCCAGTGATCCCACTGAACCAACCTACTGACAGAGCTAAGTGTGAGCCTGAGTCCTGGCAGGATGGTGTTGGAACAGGGATCAGAAGGGAGGGCAATGCTCCCAATACTCAAAGCATTTGGAACTTTGTTCATTTGTTTGGCCATTTTTGCCCAAGATATCAAAATTAGGTCTGTATTCGTGATTCTTTCTTGTTGGGTACTCACTCAAATCCTTCTGAAAGCAAAAAGGGGAGAAAAGATGGAAAGAAAGAGATAAAAATCAAGCGAGGGCAGAAGGGAGAAAATGAAAAGAGAGAGAATCCATGGGGTGTGGTAGAAATGACCACACAATTACACCATCTTTGGAATATGTATTTTTCATTTGTTGGATTGCAAAAATGATCTCACAAGGTCCAGTTTTTCTGTTAATATGTTAAAGCCTGGTTACAAACCTTTTGTTAAACTAAGTTCTAGTTCCTGCCACGGGCAGGGATGCCACTCTCTATCCCAGGTTGCTCCAATCCCCATCCAAACCAGCCTTAGACACGTCCAGGGATGGGGCAGCCACAGCTGCTCTGGGCAGCAGATCTCTCCTGACATGGCCCTGTCACTGCCTCCTCTGTGATCCCAGTGCAAAGTCAGAGGTTTTGGGTGTGGACTCAGCCTCCTGTAAATTTTGTGCAATCAGATACTCAGACACCTGAGAATGGTGTAAATTTAATCCTCTGTTCTGTTATTCCATTAAGCCAGAAGTGTTGTCCCAGGGGGAACTGCAGTGGGATCTGAGAGGAATGGGCAAGCTCCAAGGCAAACATCAAGGCTAGAAATATTTAAAGTGTCAAACAGAAAACAGAGTGGAAACCAAATCTTATAAGAAATAGTATTAAAGCCCTGCAGTGCTGTATCAGCTGTTGGTCATTAAAATCCAGCACTTTCCTTTGTCTTCTGTAGCCTTCACCGAACAGTGTCTGGGGCTTTGAGGGGTGCAGGCAGTGGGAGAAGTGTAAGACAGTTGAGGGGCAACACCCAGACCCCAGAAGCTGCACTGTGATTAGGCTGGAATTGTTCCCACAAGCTGGCACCCCTGGTTTTGACCTGCTGACTGCTGTCCTCTCTACTTGAGCCAGAATTTGCTCAAGAGATTAGTCCATCCACAGTCAAAAACCCCTCCGGGCTTGGATTGACTTCCATTTCATTAGGACTTAATCATTAGGACTTAAGCTTGTCTGTAGATGTTAACACAATAATTGCTGAATAAAGCCTAATTTACATCCTGTGGGAGCCAAGGGGAGCCCTCCTTTTGCTGTGGGAAGAACAGGATCGGGACTGTGAAGCAGGTACACACTGGAGCAGGGATGCTGTGATTTGCTTACACAGAGCAGGTGAGGGATGCAAAAAGTGGGCATTAAAAGCTCAGCCTTGATCCCAAGAAATTGATATCTGTGCTTAAAGCCAAAGCAGCTGCCTCTTGGCAGCAGGAGGTGGGGAATGTGTTTAAGCTGTAGGAGCCCTGCTTGCTTTTGTTAGCTGGGTTTGGATGGGACATCTGGTGAGCAGAATCTGTCCAGTGGGAAAGGGTGTTGGAGAGCTGGTGATTGCTCCCCAAAACTTGTGTGTTGTGGGGAGTGGTGCCTCAGGGAGTACCTGCTGGCAGCTGCACTGGCAGCAGCATTGGCTCCAGGGAACAGCTCTGGGTGCCCAAGGACCAAAGGGATGCACAGGGAGGCCTGAGATACTCAATCTAAATGTTTCCATCCTGAGCCATCTCATGGAAAACAGTGCAGGAGTGAGGGAGGCATCAGGAAGAGATGCATAGGCAAGAGGGGATTTCGTGTGACCCTCAGCAGCTGACAAAGAGTGACACAGCGACAGAGGCAGGGAGTGGCCTTTGTTCACTGATGACATTGTGCCAATAACTTCCCCACAGCGATGTGTTACTGCCCTGGGATCAGGATCCTGATGTGGGAGCTGCTGTTCTGATGAACATCCCAGCCCAGTACATCCCTTCTTGTACCCCCATGACCCGCAGCTCTGGGAGCAGAGACCAGGACATCACATTCTCTTGGGTCTCAGGGATCCTCCTGTCATACTTTGATGCTCCAGTTCCTTTCCTTTGATTTATCCTTCTGCCCCATTAAGGAGCTGATTTCCGAAACAATTCTGAGTAGTGCCTGCTCTGTAGGAGTTCCTAATCTCCTGTTTTCCCTCTGTGAATTCCCCTGGCATGCAGCCCCAGGGCAGAGGTGCTGGAATCCAGGCCCTTCATCTTTAATCTTCTCCTTCTGAGGTAATCTGCAAAATCCTGCTCCTCGGGGCATTCCCATCCAGGTAAACTGGTGTCCCTGCTCACTCCTAATCTTTGCTGCGTGTAGCTATTGCAGTTAATCCTCCTTCCATTCAAAGGTGAGCCTTTGTGTAGTCCCTGAGTTAAATTCCGTAATAAATTTAGCCTGGAGAAAATAATAAATGAATAATTAATTCTATCCTATTGGGAGATTTGGTGGATGTGGTTTGTGTCCCTGGTTGCATCTCAGAGCATCTCTGTTGGCTGAATACAACCATTAACTGCGGCAGCTCAACCCACCGTGGCGCTGTTAATGAGGAGTTTAATAGGCAGTTAAAGGTTGTGCTTTTGCAATCCAGTTTCCAGTGGGCTTGGGAACATCTTGGGAACATCATCCAATGAAGCCTGGCCCCCTTCCCATTGATTTCTCAATTGTGAGATGCCTGTGGAAGGAGGTTTCCATCTCTCCCATCCCTCTTTCCCACCCCCCTGTCTTCACACTCATAAATTACTGTGGTTAATTCCTGGTGTTTGGCTTCTCCCTGTGAACTGGAAAGCGACGCTGCGGGAATCCCGTGGCGCTGCTCTGGAGCTGGTAGCTCGGGAGTGCTGAGAGATGTTTGGGGTGTCCTGGAAGGCAACCCCAGCCCTTCTTCCCACTAATCCCATTAGCTGGTCCTGGCCGCTGTGACAGGGACCAGCCGCTGGCTCTGTGAGCCACGCACACAATGAATGGGCCACTTCAAAGAGGATAAATGGAATTTGCATTTCCAAGCTCTCACAGCCAAAATCTTCAGGAGGGGATGAAAGTGTCTTTTGTTAAACTTAATGGCAGAGTTGATTAAAAAAGCTCTGATTTTTCCCTATTAAGGCATAGGGTGATTCCACTGTTCGGCTTTTGGCATCTGGGGGAGGATGAATTCTGCAAAAAAAAAAAAAAAAGGCACACAAAGAAAGTAACCTGTTGCCTCCCAAGCTGTCATCGTGCTTAGGGATATTCCAGTATCCTTTATCCGATTTTGAGAGCCATATAGGAGCTGTCTGGGGTGGGTATGAATAACAAAGAAATTATCAGCAAATTTTTGTTAGGCATCTCCTTTCACGGGGCCCTCAGCAGAGCCCAGAAAATGGATCCCAAATATCTGAGTGCAGAATACCTCCACCTGGATTCTCAAAGCAAGGAGGTAAAAGGGCTGGTTCATGCACCCTAAAACACCCCTAAAACTCTCCACTGAGTGCCAGCACAGAGCTGTGGATTATCTGTTCAAAATAACCGGGTCTTCAGAGGTTTAGTAATTTCCTTTCTTTACTTTGTTTGAAGAATACTGGCAAATAATTTCCCACCTGGATTTATGTATTAAATGTCTCCTATATTGCCTAAAACAAAGCACCTAATGAAAGAAATGTGTCCATTTAAGTCCTGTCTTAGCCTTGGTTCTGTTTCATCACTAAATGTTACCACACATGGAAGGTTGAGGGAACATTCCCTGTTTCAAGGGTATTATCAGTGCTGGGAGAGGTTGCATTTTCTGTACACACTTTAAATTCTGTCTCTGCCAGCATCGCTCTTCCTGCTGTGTTTATCAATATCAAGTACAAGTTTGGTTCAAAAATAAAAACCAATATGTTAGCTGCTTTAAATAAACATAAATATTTTTTTCCAGGCAATTTAGGCTTCTTCTCTAATCAAGGCTGGGTGTGTTCTTGAGTAGAACAGGAATATGCAAAAAGCATTAATTTCATACAACAGGAATGTATATTTTGGCTGAGCTGAAATGCCACTAATACTTTTTACCAGGCCGATGAAGATTTTTTTAAAATTACAAATATTCAAGATCTTGTTGAATATAAGGCAATAATCCTTATTACTTTCAACATTTCACAAAGACTTTTCAATATCTCACAAAGAGTTTTCAATAGCTCACAAACGAGCCCAAAGTTAATAGAAGGAAATAATCCTCATCTTCACTTTGGGCTGGTTGGTGAGGCACTAAAAACTACCTGCAGCAGTGTGGGAATGTTTGAATGTTAAATTCTCCCGGGCACAAAGCCCGTGCCAAGCAGTACCTAAAGACCAAATAATCCCTTCTCCGAGATCCTTCCTGGAAGGGATGGCGGGTCCAGAACGAATCGCGAGCACAAATCCTGGGAGCCCCTCACCTCGGCCTCTCCCCATACAAGAGCCAGCTCCCTGTGGGGACATTCTGTTGTGGGGTGGCCTGTGAAATGTTTCAGCCCTTTGTGTTCCTGATTGATTTCAGGGATGAGTATGAAGAGGACGGGTTCTGCCAGCCCTACCGGGGCATCGCCTGCGCGCGCTTCATCGGCAACCGCACCATCTACATGGAGTCCTTGCACATGCAGGGGGAGATAGAGAACCAGATCACAGGTAGGTAAACAGCACTTTGGCTTCTTCCCCACAAAACTGGTTCTTCCCAGAAAGCTGCTAGAGTTTTATTAACAGCAATACTGTTTTTATTTGCTCTTTATTCCCCTTTGCCATGAGCTTTGCCCTGGACTCTGCCTCGTGTGGTGTCCGTGGAGGGAGTCACCTGGAGAGTGACAATCTGAACAGTCTTCATGTCTCTGCTCCTCCTGATCCCCAAAAAAACCTAAAAGCTAGTTTTTCAAGGAGAAGGAAGGGCTGTGTATTTACAGCTTCTGGGAGGCTCATAGCCAGGCTACCTTGTGCTGCTGTTACCCAAACAGATTTTGAATGACATCAGACTTAGCTGATTTTACGTGGTGGGGATCATTTAGGTGCTGAAAAAGGCTGCATAAATAATCCAGCAGGGAGTGTTCCTCCTTTGGATTTTGTTTAAGGAACTAATTTTCATTGTTTTTGTGGGATGTGCTGATGTGGAAGTCAAAAAGAGGCCTCATAGATATCGTGATACATCTTTTCTTTTTAATATAAATTGCCCCTGGCCAGATCCCATCCATGGTAATCATCTTCTCAATATTCAGATTTTTCTTTTGCTGTCAGATTATCCCAAATTTCTCTTTGTTCTTCCTTTGTCCCCAAGCACTGTCAAGCATCACAAAAAAGGCTTCTGCATTGCCCCCAAGAAAGGCCAATGGCTTTTGTACAGGCAACAGTTCATAATCTTACAGCATTCAGTTTGGAGAGTCATTTGGGATTGTATGAAAGTTGTCATCTTCCACAGAGGAACTGGTACTGTCATCCTGCAGCCTGCAGGCATTTGGGTTTTACCTGTTCGGCAAGAAGCATCCAAATATTACAAGAACTTGCAAACTATTAGAAGTTATTTGGAGGGGTAAAAAAAAGAATAATTGGGTTTGGGCTTTTGGTAATGTGCTTAGCATTAACTCTGGTTTGAAAATCAGATGTATTTTCCTTGTCAGTGAAATCAGCATCATTAATAACTTCTGGTGTAATTAGTGCTGTGTGTTTCTGGAATCATCACCTGAACCTCTGAGAATAAGAGGTGCAATGGGAAGTGAGGTGAGAGCACAGGATCGACATTCCCAGCGGTTTAAGCGCAACCCCTGTGTGTGTTTTCCAGCTGCCTTCACCATGATTGGCACCTCCAGCCATTTATCAGACAAATGCTCCCAGTTTGCCATTCCCTCGCTGTGCCACTACGCCTTCCCCTACTGCGACGAGACCTCCTCGGCCCCAAAGCCTCGGGATCTGTGCCGGGATGAGTGTGAGATCCTGGAAAACGTCCTGTGCCAGACAGAGTACATTTTTGCCAGATCCAACCCCATGATTCTAATGAGGTTAAAGCTGCCCAACTGCGAAGATCTCCCCCAGCCAGACAGCCCCGAAGCCGTCAATTGTATCCGGATTGGCATTCCGATGGCAGATCCCATCAATAAAAGTAAGTGAAAAATGTCTGGGTTTCCATGGAAATATGGCCTAAAGAACTAGCAGTATAAAAATAAAAATATAATGTTATTATATATTTTATAACATAATTATATTTTAGAGTGTATAATTATTATATATACTGATATATTTTATAATCTATAACATATAACATATATAAATAGAAATATGTAATATAAGGAAAATACTGCTGGGCAAAGGTTGGCTGTGAGGGTTTGTGCATTCAGGTTGGAGGTGGTGCAGGGCATTGCCAGCTCCCAGGTGCTGTCCTCTCTTAATTCCCAACCCTTCTCCTCCAGCTAGTCCAGGGTGTAGGAATTCAGCAAGACTTCTTCAGGTCATTTCTAATTAATGTGAATTTTTTTCTAATTAATATAAAGTAGGAAACTCTGAAGTGTGAGCATTTGAATGCTGAGGAGCACGGGTGGCTTCATCCTCCCTGCCCCTCCCGCTGCAGCCCTTGCATGTCAAGAGGAATGTTTGTAGGGGCTGGATCCATGGCTGGCCCTGCCTAAGCCAGCCTAATTTTAGGCACTGGCTGAGCTCACTCTTTGATCAGGCTGGGCTGCAGCCTGTTCACAACCCTTACACATCTGAATAGTCAAATATAAAACATGGCTCCCGCAAATTCTCTACCTTCCTATGAAAATAATGGCTGCAATTCAGGTTCCCACTGTAGTTTTTATTTCTTTTGTGTATCTTATATTAAAAACGCTCAGCATAAGCTGTTTTCATTACAGAAGCATAAGCTTTAAATCCTCCCAGGAATGCGAATGCAAAGCAGGCCCTGCGTTAGAGCCGCAGCAAACTGGGAGCCCGTGTTCCCAAACTGGGTTTTCCCGGCCCTGGGCCAGCAGCAGTTTGCTGGGAGATGCTGGCAGCTCATCCCTCCATGTGCTGCATCCATCTGCCTTCGCATCGCTCTGTTGGGTTTCTGTGACCAGGTTTTGGTAGCATGGGGGCTCCAGGCGTGGCTTCTGTGAGAAGCTGCTGGAAGATTCTCCCTTGTCCTGCAGAGCCAATGCCAGTGGCTCCAGGATGGACCCACCGCTGGCCAAGGCCGAGCCCGGCAGGAATGACAGTAACGCCTCTGGGATAACATAGTTAAGAAGGGAAAAAAAGCTGTTGGGCAGATGAAAATTGCAGCTGGAGAAGAGCAGAGTGAGAACATGTGATCAACAGTGCAGACACCCGGGGGCCTGTGACCCGTGGGGAGAGGAGCCCACTCTGGAGCAGGTTTTCCTGGCAGGACCTATGGCCCTGTGAGGGTCCCACGCTGGAGCAGCCTGTGCCTGAAGGACTGACCCCATGGAGAAGTGACCCACATTGCAGCACTTTGGGGAGAACTGTTGCCCATGGGATACACTCACACTGGAGGAGTTGGGGAAGGACTGTCACCTGTGGGAGGGACCCCACAGGGAGCAGGGGAAGGACTCCAACTCCTCTCCCTGAGCAGCAGCAGAAACAACAAGTGACCGTGATCCCCTTCCCATCTTCCTGCACTTCTGCCAGGGGGGAGGTAGAACTTGGAAGGATGGAAGGGTGGGGGAAGGTGTTTTTAAGGTTTATTTTACTTCTCATTATCCTGCTCTGATCCTGTTTGTAATAAATTTAGTTAACATCCCCACTTTGAGTCTGTTCTGCCCACAATGATGATCAGTGAGTAATCTCTCCCGGTCCTTAACTCAGAAATCCTGTGTTATATTTTCTCTCCTCTGTCCAGTTGCAGAGGAGAGCAAGAGAATGGCTTTAGTGGGTCAACCCACCACAACCAATAACCATTGCTTTGGCTTATTTCCCTTTCCAGACCACAAGTGCTACAACAGCACGGGGGTGGATTACCGGGGCACGGTGAGCGTGACGCGCTCGGGGCGGCAGTGCCAGCCCTGGAACTCGCAGTACCCCCACACCCACACCTTCACCGCCGTCAGGTACCCCGAGCTCAACGGGGGCCACTCCTACTGCCGCAACCCCGGCAACCAGAAGGACGCCCCGTGGTGCTTCACCTTGGATGAGAACTTCAAGTCCGAGCTCTGTGACGTCCCGGCATGTGGTAAGTGCTGACCGGTTTTATGGTTCATTTTGGGGCAGAAAGGGGAATGGTTTTCATAGCATTTTCATGGAATATTCTAAGTTGGAAGGGACCCACAAGGATCAAGTCCAGCTCCTGTGTGAGTGGCCCATATGGGGATCAAACCCATGAGCCGGTGTTGTTGGCACTGTGCTCTAACCAGCTGAGCCGATCTCAGGGTCACGTCCTGCCAGATGGGAGGTCAGGGGGATGTGCACGAAGTGTCTTTTTGGAACCCATGAGAAATGAGGTGTAGGAAAGGCCCACTGCAGTGTTTGTAATTGAAGGCACAACATCCCTGCTCCGAGGAGACCTTTGAGCATTTACTGACCCTGCAGCTGATAAAGTGGTGCCATGAAAATAATTTCCCAGGGAATACCTGCACGTTGGTGGCCCAGGTGTCCCTGACTTTCCAGGTTGCTGTTGCAATCAATGCAACTCCTTAGTCCAAATTAAGTCATACAACCAAAGAATCCTTTAGGTTAGAAAAACCCTGTAAAGACTTGGAGTCCAACCATTCCCAGCACTGCCAAGGCCACCACTGAGCAGTGTCCCCACACACCACATCCACATGGCTTTTAAATCCCTTCAGAGATGGGGACTCCAGCACTGCCCTGGGCAGCTGTGCCAGGGCTGGGAAACCCTTTCCATGAAAAAATAATATCCCCAATACCCAGCCTGACCCTCCCTGGCACAGCTCGAGGACATTTGCTCTCATCCTGTCCCTTGCTCCCTGGGAGCAGAGCCTGACCCCCACCTGGCTCCCCCCTCCTGTCAGGGAGTTGCAGAGAGAGGGAAAGTCCCTCCTGAGCCTCCTTTTCTCCAGGCTGAGCCTGCCCAGCTCCCTCAGCCACTCCTGGTGCTCCATAGCCTTCCCCTTCCCTTCTTTGGACACTTTCCAGCCTCTCAATGTCTTCTTGTGCTGAGGGGCCCAAAAATGAGGAGAGGGTTCAAGATGCACATGATCCAGCCCAGACTGTCTGCCTCTCCCCTGATCTCCTCTTTCAGTAAGAACATTATTTAGATCCCATTTTGGCATTGATTCCCATCTTTTCATTAATTGGAAAAGACTTTGGAGCAGGCTCAGAACATGTCTCACTGCAGGAATGTTCATAACCATAACCAGAAAACATTTAATTTGGTTCTGGCTGTAGAGCAGTAACATCAAAGGTATCTCCTTTCCGAGGGGAAAGAGTCTATTACTGTGACAACTTGTAGGCAACATAAAATTTTGTGTGAAACTTTGTACCCTGAGTTTCCATAACATTTCTGGATGCATTTCTGGCGTGTCCATGGAAACGTGTATTTTTTTCTTGGCATGTTATCAGTGTTTTTATTTGTACATGCAGATAAAACAATTCGGAACCCTTTGTTTAGGTCTTCCATCCACTTCCCCCATTTCTCTGAAACGCAGAATCAAATGAAATCTGAATCTCCAATTTTTGTTTGTTTTGCAAAATCAAAATGCAGCCAGGGCAGTTTGTAAACACAAACTTAAAATACAGCTTAGAGGACCTGGCAAGATCATCTCTATTTTTCAAACAAGGTCGGAGCTGCTCTGGCAGTGCTGGTTTAACAGTTGGACTCGCTGACCTTTGAGGGCTCCTCCAACCTCAGCAATTCTGTGATTCTGCTTTTTGGTTTTAATTACCAAAACCTCTCACCACTACGTGAACTGGTCCTCATTGTGCAGCTGTTATGTGGCTTTATTATTTTAAAGACAAACAGGGCTGTATCAGGTGAGTAGTAATTTAATTGTTAAATGCTAATCTGCATATTAAAACCAGAGTCCCATGTCGGATTTGCATTCTGCTGGGTTTGCACTGGCTGAAAGAGCCATTTCAGGCACATTTTAATCAGCATTGTGTATTCTGCCTCACCAGGACATGCCTAGATGGGAAATGGATTTAATTAGGGTGGCTCCCAAGAAACCTATTAACCTAATGAGGCTTCACGGCGGGGGCTGCTACTTAATAAGAATAATAATTCCCTTTGACTGGAGTAGCCCAGGTGATGAACTGGTGCCCAGGTCTCTGCCTGCCTCGTGCTGCTGCTTTCTTTTCCTTTCTTCAACTGTATCCCACGAGCTGCCATAGATTTGTTTCGTATAAGTTTGTCACCCTGATTACAGGGAGATGTGAAACACAGAGTAATTCGACCATGAGGCTTAGCAAAGACAAACCCAAGAAGGTTTTGAAGGAGAGGGAAAGGGCAGCGATTGTGTGTCTGTGCTGGAGAGCTGCCAAAGAAACCCACAGTGGATCCACGCTGGGCTTCCACTGGAGACAGTGAAAGCACACTGGGCGCAGGGAGAAGGTCATGGGGACGGGACTTTAGTCCTCTCCTGTTTCCCAAATGCTGTAGAAATACTTGGGCTACCTCTTCTCTCAATTAAAAACCAGATGGCACAACTTAATCTAAAAAGAATGGTCCAAGAGGAGTGTGGGAGGAGCAGGACAGTAGGAGCCTGTGAGAGGAGAGGGGGAAGAGTGGTTATGCAAAGTGACATCCAGAACCATTTGAACTTTGCCTCTGTCACAATTTGAGTCAGGCCCAAGCTTCAGATCAAGTTCATGTTTAATTAAGTGCATAAAAGATATCTGTGTGGGCCGCTGAGCACTTGGACAAATCCAGCCTGGAAAACACAGACAAACAAGCTGGAATGACTCTGTAGAATAATAAAACATTCCCCATCATCTCAGAATCCTCTCAGCCTGATACTGCCACAGGCATTCCCCATCTCCATTGTAAACAACCAGGCTACAGCCACCAGTCCTGCAGCTCAGGGGGATCCTCCAAGTTCCCTGGTGTGTTAATCCGTGTGTAATGATACCCTAAGCCTTAGGAATGCTCCTGGGAAGCAGCAGAGCAGGGCAGGCATCAGCAGAGCGGGCGCTGGAAAGTCTGTCCTTGTCAGCACCAGCGGGTGCTGTGTGAGCTCCTTCCCAAAGCCTCTCCCCTCCTTCCCTCTGAGCAGCATTCCCTGGGAAGCCAGAGCCAGTAGTGCCTGATGTCTTGGGCTGTGGCAGAAGGGGGGCTCATGTTTCTAAAATTAGTCACTGGGGAGAGACCCAAGTGCAGAGGGAGCAAATATCATGTGGAGCATTCACACTATGTCAAATCAACCAGCTTCCCAACCTCTTCCAGATCCTTCTCTTTTATCCCTGCTCTTGCTTTCCTTTCAGCTCACTTTGCTGTGTCCTTTGTGCCAGTGTTTGCCACCCTGCTCAGCTGACACTCAGTATAGAGTTGGTAGAGGGGTGGGTTTTCCTATTAGCCCGTTAATCCTATTAAGACCAAGTCCTTGGGAAGATTTATTTTAGGATTACATTACAGCTTTTGTCTGTGTTTGGACTTTTTGAACCCCTTTCCTGATTGCCTGGGGTAAGCCCCAGGACCGTTCTCTCAATTTTTGCCACTTCTGGGCATTTCCTCCCATTTCCCACGTGTTCTCCCTTTCTTCTGCTCTGGAGTCCCTAATTGTCCTGTTCTTGCACCTAAAACTAACTAGGGAATCAGTTTTCAGCTGCACATGCTGTTTGTTCCGATGCCTTGGGTGGCCAGAGAAATGCCGGGAGATGTGGAGAATAGGAGGCTGGAAATACGTAGAGGGATAGAATTACCCTTTTTAATGGCTCCCCACATGTTTATTGGATTAAGGAAACTACAGCACCAAAGCCTAATATACATATTAAAATTAGGAGCCTGTAATCCCACCAGAGCCTTTTTTCAGAATTATAGAATGGCCTGAGTTGGACCTTAGAGATTGCCTAGTTCCAACCCCCCGCCAGGGGTAGGGACACCTTCCACAAGCTTCTGCCATAAACTATTTTAGGAATTAACTTTTCTGTGGATCTATGTTAGACCAGGACTCCGTTTCACCCTGAGCAATGGCCACCTCACTTCGTTCAGCTGCTTCCTGACCATCAGCAGGTTTGACCAGACAGGCTGCTGGGACATTGTTCCTGGTCGTTTTGGGTCCTTACAGACCAGATTATTTTTTCTCCTACTATTAAGGAAATAAAACAGCAATCAAGGTGAATTGCAGTAAAATAAACTGGATGTTTTATTCTTTTGAACACTCGAGCCAGGGATGTATTTGACTCTGTGGGGCGTTTCAGTCGTTGTTGGTTTGTTGTTTTTTTTTTCTGAAACAGATTATAAGGATTCCAAGGAAAAGAATAAAATGGAGATCCTGTACATCCTGGTGCCAAGTGTCACCATCCCCTTGGCCATAGCCTTGCTCTTCTTCTTCATCTGCATCTGTCGCAACAACCAGAAGTCGTCGTCCCCTCCGGTGCAGAGGCAGCCGAAACACGTCCGAGGGCAGAACGTGGAGATGTCCATGCTCAACGCCTACAAGCCAAAGGTGATCCCACATTCCTGCTGGCTGGACAGGCAGGGAGGGAAATGCTTGAAACAACTCAGTGCTGAAATACTGAGCTGGTTTCCAACTTGTGATTTCTGTGATCTTTGTAAGGGCTTTTCTCAGCAGCAGCGTAGCAAGAGTGGGACATGGAGGCAATTCCTATGATATTCCTGTTATAGGAATAGAATTCCTAATATAAATCCTGTAGTAAATTCCTGTAAGAAATTCTTGTATTTATCTAATTAATTTCATTATTTATATATTTTCTAGAATTAATGTAATTTATATAATTTCTATTCCTATATTATTTCTACTCCTGTAATTTATATAATTTCTTTATTTATTCAATTATTATTTATTTTCATTTTATTATTACTTATTATTTAATTTTATTTATTGATCTTAATTATTATATGTTTAATTAATTTGTATAATTAATATAACTCCTATATTATATTCCTATAATTCCTGTATTAAATTCCTGTCATTTGTCCTTGTCTGGACAAATAGAAGCTGGAGGGTTTTTTGTGATAAAACAGGCAACCCTTTCCTGAAGCATCTCTAAAATGCCTCATTGAAGTTGGAAAGCAGTGCTGATCTAGATGTGGTTCAGCGTTTCCTCAAGACAGTATTTTCACGGGTCTGCTGCATCCATGCAGCACTGAGCTGAAATTCCTTTGGAAAGACCTGTTCCTTGTTTTTTTCAGGCTTCCGTTCTCTCAGTTAAAAATAAATGACCAAACCAGCTCAAAGCTCTGCCTGCAGCTCTGGCCAGCGTGGCTCTCGCTGCTGGTGTTTGGCTTTGCTTTAGTCCCAGGTTGAGGAGGAATTCCTTCAGATCATTTCAGATTTCAGGGTGATTAACCTCGTGCTCCTTGTTTAGTGGCAGGATGTGCAAAGCCGTGTCACCTGCTCAGGGCTGTGACTGCCTCCTGCCATCTACAGGCAGAATAATGCCCTGGGAGTGCATTCCCCTTGTTTTTCTCACCATGCCCAAGTCTTTCGGACTGGCTGATCCGTGTGGGTCCTTCCAGCTCGGGATATCCTGTGGCTCTTCAAGAACTTGATGAACTTTGTTCTTTCCGAGTGAAAAATCTATATTTACAATGAATTAGAATAGAAACTGGGCAGACTGTGGTGTGTGAAACAGTCAGGCATTATTTTTGATAGAGAATGACAAAGCAAATTTAATTCCAGTTTGGACTTTATTGAGTTTCAGCAATGTGAACTTTGACCTTTAAGTCTTGCTGGAGTTGGTTTTTCTTCAGCAGTTCTAATAATTCAGCATCAGGAAAGGTTACACTTAGAACCATAGAATTACAGAATACTTTGGGTTGGAAGGGACTTAAAAGCTCATGACATTCCCACCAGGTTGTTCCAAGCCCTGGCCAGGTTTGGTGTTATATTTTAGCTCCTCAGTCCCCCACACATACCAGCCCAGTGAATTTATCCTCATTTTCCTTTAAAGTTCTTAATCTCAACTGTCACGTACAGCTTGGAATAGCTTTCTATCATAATGTTGGTAATAATACAAAAAGCCCCCATTTCATAAGTGTCAAAACTACACCTTGCATCCAACCTCCGTGGAATACCTTGTTAAATTTGGATTTGCTTCTTGCTCCCTTTTCTAGTAGGTATTTTTGGGACAAAACTGGTTAAACTGGAGACAATGGGGATATCGGCATGATTTTAATGGGGTCATAATTCCCACCCATCCTGCTGACAAACACAAAATGGGAAAACAACTTGCCTGGAAATGTTTGCAAATACAGACCATTTGCTTTTCTTTTTTATTTTCAAGTCATGTGCTGCAAAAGTTTTCCATCTTATTTCTGCTAATTCTGGATTTTCCCACTGAGAAACTCAGCTCTCCCTGTCTCCAGAGTTTTGATTGCCTTTCAAACAATATTTTAAAATAAAGGAAGTAGAATCTTATTTTTAAATAATATAGCCAGTATTAATGTCAACTTTGGGGCAAAACACACTTAGGCTTCGAGCTCCAGCGGAGGGAGATGTTTCCTTGGATAAATAGAAATGTTAGCATTTCCTCCAGTTTGAAGGGATTTTAATTGCCTTCAAAAAATATAATAAATTAGGGTTGTCTTGTCATCCGGCTGATGAGGAGGTGGAGGGGGTGGACTTCCCTCTCCCTGCTCCCCCTTTCCTTTGGCCTCCTGCCTCTTGTGTATTTTACACTTCCCTACGTTTTGGACACCCATGGATGACAAATACTTGTCAAACAAAAACTGAGCAGATTTATAATCACTCCACTTGAAATGAGTCCTTCTTGCCAAAACTTTATGACTTCATTTTCTTCCCTAGTTTTCCACTCTGTTGGTTCAAACAGACGAACCCAGGCTCAGGTCAGACAGAGGCCATTTCACTTTCATTACTAAAATATAATTTACAATATACCAGACCTAAACAAGTTTTAGCCTAAAGGATTTATGTAATATAAACCATCTGTTTCTCAACAATATAGCTAATTTCCTGCCATCAACGTACAGTCTACTGGCTGACTGCTTAAATGGCTTTATTATTATCATTATCATTATTATTATTATTAATGCAGTGTTTGTCTAAAAGTCATAAGTGATCACTGTAATTAGAATTCACTTATGCTAAAATGTCATTTTTCTGTGATTATTTTAAATGCCAGTTCTCTCCCATATTGCCACTGTAAAGCTACTGTTGTATCATTTCAGGAATGCAAGTGCCAATGTTTACACTGATTTACAAACCCCAATTTAGATCCCAAACTCGTTAGCCTTAAATTACTACCTGTGGCTTTACTGAGGACCCTAAAGAGTGGGTTTGGGTTCGGGTGTTACAAGTAGAAGTTTATGCCTGAGAATAACCCTGCTTCTTTATGGCCTGAGAGTGAGTATCTGCAAACAGAATAACAACAGTGTTTAGAAGTTTGCCTTTCTTTTTTGACCACTATCCCAGTTTTGCAGATGACTCTTGTCCTCCACGTTTCAGGATAGAACATTCAGTCAGGTGTGAACGGAAGGAGTCTGTGCTGTACCTGGAAGGGTTAATAGCAAAGTCGAGGGAGAATTGGCTACAAGGACATAGTATAAAAAAAGATAGGATTTTTTTCTACTAAAACTTTGGGCCCTGGCCCAGAAAACACTTGAGCATGGACCTCTTAGAGTATGGGAATTGCCTCAATTCCTGAAATTAGTCACATTCAATTTGAAGTACAGGAATGCCCAAGGCCAAGTATATAAATGCCTGTGCTGAAACGCTGATGGTTCCTGCATATATCTGACACTTCCTTCTTGAACCTGATCCTGTGGAGAGGGTAAGAAGGAATTCTCAATTACTTTTTGGAGCGCAGTGCACCGAGATGAGATGGTGCTTTCGTGATGTTGGGATCCTGCTGTCCCTCAGGCTGTGCCTGGCCCGGGGCTGATGCTTTGGCCTGGCATCTCACAAGGCTGAGCAAGAGCATTGCCAGAAAGGTTTGTGGCCCACGGAGCTCCTGTGTTTGCTTGGCTTCCAGGCATCTGCACAAAGAGATATCTTGCTGAATGTGTTTGCAGCCCTGTTTCCCTGATGTGTTCTTGCTGTGGTTTCTTTACCAGAGCAAAGCCAAGGAGCTGCCTCTCTCAGCCGTTCGCTTCATGGAAGAGCTGGGTGAATGTGCCTTTGGGAAGATCTACAAGGGGCACCTCTACCTCCCAGGCATGGACCACGCTCAGCTCGTGGCCATCAAGACCCTCAAGGACTTTAACAACCCTCAGCAGTGGGCAGAGTTCCAGCAGGAGGCCTCCCTGATGGCCGAGCTGCACCACCCCAACATCGTGTGCCTGCTGGGCGTGGTGACGCAGGAGCAGCCCGTGTGCCTGCTCTTCGAGTACATGAACCAGGGCGACCTCCACGAGTTCCTCATCATGCGCTCGCCCCACTCCGATGTCGGATGCAGCAGCGACGAGGACGGGACCGTGAAATCCAGCCTGGACCACGGGGACTTCCTGCACATCGCGGTGCAGATCGCGGCGGGCATGGAGTACCTGGCCAGCCACTTCTTCGTCCACAAGGACCTCGCCGCTCGCAACATTCTGATCGGAGAGCAGCTCCACGTGAAGATTTCCGACCTGGGGCTTTCCAGGGAAATCTACTCGGCGGATTATTACAGAGTGCAGAACAAGTCCCTCCTGCCCATCCGCTGGATGCCTCCGGAGGCCATCATGTACGGCAAGTTCTCCTCCGACTCGGATATTTGGTCCTTCGGAGTGGTTTTGTGGGAAATATTCAGCTTTGGGCTTCAGCCCTACTACGGGTTTAGTAACCAGGAGGTCATAGAGATGATCAGGAAGAGGCAGCTGCTGCCGTGCTCCGAGGACTGTCCCCCCAGGATGTACAGCCTGATGACGGAGTGCTGGCACGACCTGCCGTCCCGGCGGCCGCGCTTCAAGGAGATCCACGCCCGGCTGCGTTCCTGGGAGGGGCTCTCCAGCCACACCAGCTCCACCACCCCCTCCGGTGGGAACGCCACCACCCAAACGACTTCCCTGAGCGCCAGCCCCGTCAGCAACCTCAGCAACCCCAGGTACCCCAACTACATGTTCCCCGCCCAGGGGATACCCCAAGGCCAAATCGCCGGGTTCATCGGCCCCCCGTTACCTCAGAACCAGCGGTACATCCCCATCAACGGATACCCCATCCCACCGGGATACGCTGCTTTCCCAGCCGCCCACTACCCCCCACAGGGCCCTCCCAGGGTGATCCAGCACTGTCCTCCTCCCAAGAGCCGCTCTCCCAGCAGCGCCAGCGGATCCACCAGCACAGGGCACGTCACCAGTTTGCCGTCGTCGGGATCCAACCAGGAAGCAAATATCCCTTTGCTATCCCACATGGCAATTCCCAATCATCCCGGGGGGATCGGGATTACAGTCTTTGGAAATAAAACTCAAAAACCATACAAAATTGACTCCAAGCAGTCTTCCCTGTTGGGAGACTCCAGCATCCACGGACCCAACGAATCCATGATTTCGGCGGAGTTGTGAATAAGCGGGGCCTTTGTAAATAGAACTATTTACAGCACAAACTAGAAAATCGTAGAAAAGATTTATATGCAAATATTTTATTAAAGATTCCTCTGGTTGTTGAACAGACATTGCAGGAAGTATCTTCTGTGAAGTTTCACTGCTTGACAGGATGGGCAGAAACAACCAGGGACAGATCCTTGTGGTGGGAATACTCAGCCTTGGCAGTGGACACGTCATTTCTCTGAGTGCCACCAACAATTCAAAGAGGGGAAAGGGGGAATTTTGTTGGTGTTCTTTTTTTTAAATAAAAACATTTTATCATACGCTTTTTCACAGCTTTTTAAACCTCCAATGTGGTTTAAATCACAGAAACTTTTTTTTATACTGAAAACATATTTTAATATTTGTCTCTTTTTGAAGGGATGCAAAGATTTGGAGATCCGCTGGGTGTGCAATTTCAGTGCCAGTGGGTGGTAAAATATTTGTAAATGTTGCAGTCGAGGATTGTGTTTCAAATATGTGATCTGAGAGCTGAATAAATCACTTCAGGTAGGATTTTGGTCCTTCATTAAGTTGGGAGTCTGAGCTCAGATTCAGACCAAAAACCGTCATTTCTCTGACAGCACAAATGCTCGAGTTATCAACTGGCAGCCTACAGAACTCATCTGCTGCTGGTTGCCAAAGACAGCTGGAGTTCTAAGGAATTACCTTAAAGGAAGTGAAATTAAAGGCTTTTAATTTCAGAACCTGAATCAACGTCTTCAAAAAATAACATATCGTAACCTAATCGTTCACACAGAAATTTTATCTCCTTTTGTTGCTATGCAACTGTGTAATGGAAAAGCTCCAAACCCCAATTTTATAGACGACAATCAGTTTTCCCTGGAATATTTATTGTGCCATTTCAGTGACTCTGACTCCAGTAACCCTGGAAAAAAAAAGGGAGACTCACATTCCATCAGACAGCAAATCCATCGATAGCAATTGTGTCTAATAATGTGATTTGTGTTGACTTTCCACTTAGAAATACGTCATTTGTGTAATTACTAAAAACCCATTCAGGTATAACCAATCCAGATTCTTCATTTGAAACCACTTTAATGGGTTACACACGTGCTGTGTACGGTACAGTTTTCCACAGACTCTCTTTTTGTACTGAAGAGTATTTTTATTGTACACGAAAACAATCTTTTGCTCAGTTGACAATGTTGTATGATATGACTTTGGTTTTATCTTTTTGCACAAGAGTGTGAGGATGTTTTTGTACAGCAGAAGTGAAAATACATCTCTGCGTTTTATATCTTGGTCTGTTTCTTTTTATTTTTAACCTGATGTAGATGTTCTTGAAATATATTCTGGTGATATTCAGCCACTACCTTATACAAATATCTTTCTTTGTTTTCACTGCATGCTTTTAATCACTGTATTACTTGATGATTGATTTGTTAATTATGGGCATTTCAATTAGGCGAGCATGAAAATGTAATAACAAAGGCTATTTTATAATTAAGATATGTGCATTTTTGTATTTCACATGCCAGAGATGATATTAAACACTGATTATTTTATGCTGCTGTTTATTAAAACATTGTTTTACCATAAATGTACCGCTATTTCCTCCCTCTTGGGGTGAGGTACTTGAAATGTTTTCTGTTCATCAGGGAGTAAAATGTACTCACGGGTTAAGAACAGTCAGTAATTGTGTAGGAAGGACTTTGGTGTCTTCTGAGGTACTTTATGATCCTGAGGTATCAGCTCCATATGGGTTGAATTTACATCTGGCTCAGTAATGGAAATATGTTACGTGTCAGCTAAAATTTGGGTTTGACTGAAGATTCAGACAAGGACAAGGGGGAATGAAAAAAGGAGGTTTTGATTTTAAGACAAAATTGTTGGCTGTGAGGGTGGTGAGGCCCAGCTTGCCCAGAGAAGCTGTGGCTGCCCCTTCCCTGGAAGTGTCCAAGGCCAGGTTGGACGGGGCTTGGAGCAACCTGGGCTGGTGGAAGGAGTCCCTGCCCATGGCAGGGGGTGGGACTGGATGGGCTTTAAGGTCCCTTCCCACCCAAACCAGTCTGAATTCCTGATTCAGCAACAGCACTTTTCCTCTCATGCCCGTGCCACTCTTCTCGTGGAAATCACACTTTTCCACCCAAAACTTCCAGCTGATTTTTTATTCACTAAGATAATCTGGGCTTTCCCTACTCTCCGTAGCAGTGCCTGCTCTTGCATCCCAAGCTTCCTCCAAATCCTGACCTCGTTCTCTGTCCAGCAGGACTTGCCCACCAGCCCCGAGCTCTGATCGGCACAAACGCAGTTGCTGAGCAACCGGACGACGTCCCTGAGGCGAGATTTGGGCCCCGAAGCTGCGATCCGTGCGAAGCTGAGATGGCTTTGGAAAGGCAAATCACCCCGTGCCCTGCACAGACCGCAGCGTGGCAGGAGGGTGGGGTGCAGGGGGACGTGGGGGAGTCCAACACAAGGCTTGGGCGTGCCCTTCCCAGTTCCCTGCGGGGTAATATCTCTGGAATGAAGAGTAGGTCCTAAATAGGTCTCTGGGAGTCCATCCCAGGGGTTGAGCAGGCTTTTCCCAGTTCTGTATGGGATGATACACCTGAAATGGGGATTAGATCCCTGGGAGTCTAAACCAGGACCACGTTCTTCCCAGTTCCTTATGGGATGAAACCCCTTGAATGGGACTCAGGTCCTAATTTCCTATCCTGAAGAAGAAGCAGTGGTGTCATCCGTGCAGCCCTGGCACTTTGGATGCCCTTGTTCCAGCTGAGCCTTAACTTACTGAAGGGATAAACTTTATGGGGAGGGTTGTGCCAACTCTGAAATAGCTTTTGGGGCCATGAGCCAGAGCAAATCCGAAGGTTTTTGGCTGCTGGGAGCTTGACTTGCCGTGAGGGGGCTGCTCCTGTGAGCATGAGGCGATGAGCAGAGCAGTTCACCTCCGGTGACGGGTCACACGATGTGACAGGAAGAAAGATCAGACGAGCCACCGCACAAAAAAAAATCCTCTGCGCTCCAGGAATGTGGACTCTGCGGATGTTTGGCAGTTCTGTTTGCACGGGCACTGGTTTTGCTGTGTTTGGGGTTAAAGACTGGGGGATGTGGGGCGGGGTTTTATTTTCAGTGAAGCTCCTCCTGGGCCAGCACGAGTGGCTGTACCTTGTGGCGGTGGTTTGGGGCGGTTTGAGCATTTCTTTTTAAATTTATGAGCAGGATACCTGCAGCTCCAGGGGCAGGAATTACCTGGAGAGCACAGAGGAAGGGAAGAAAAGCCCTGAAGCTGTAACTCTTCCCACTGGGATTGAAGGCAGGAATGTTTGTGTTGCCAGCGGAGCTGCAGCCATTTGTCATCTACAGGTGGAAGACTTGGGAAGGAAGAAACTCCTCATTCTCCTGTAGTTCTCAGTGCAATTGGCACGTGGCTAAAACCTCCCTTTCCTATGAAGTTAAGTTAAAATTTTGAAGTTGCTCATCCTTTGCAAACCCCCCCCCCCGGGAATTCCGTGTCCTTCCCAGCTGTTCTTCCTGCCAGCTAAAGTGGCACAGGACTCCACACTGATCCTTCTCTCAATTCTCTCGACAAAATATCACAGATTAATTAATATGGGAATAATTTCAAGAGGAGGAACTCAGAGCTGTGCCAGGGGAGGCGGATGGAGCTGGGCACAAACCTCTGTGCGGTAAAACCTGCTCGGGGAGCTTGGGAAGCTCGGAATGAAAGCACAGCTGAGTTTTTCCAAATCACTCTGCTAAGAGGGTCCCAGCTCTGTGGAAAAAAGCTTCAGTATTAATTGGGATGCAGGTGTCTTCCTCCTCTCTGTTCCCAGGCCTCCCTCCTGAGGCTCCTTGGCTGTTCCCGTGCTTTCCTCCTCCGGCTCACGGGATGTTCCATCCAGAGCGGTTCAGCTGTGCAGTGTCAGCTGGGAGGGCTGCAGGAGATGTGCCTGGGAATAAAGGAAAACTCCAGAATTAGGGAAGAGGAGGATGTTGCTCCAAAGTCCTGTTTGGCTCTTGAACCCCCCTGCAGAGGGGTGAGCACTTGGAGATGCTCTTGGTGTCCTCGGGGAGAAGTGTCGTAGTTGATCCTCTCTATTAATTAAATATAGTTTCACCAGTCAGAGAGAGAGAGATTAATTACACACTAATAACTGTGTAACTCTTCTGTTTCTGACCACAGAGGACTAATCCCAGAAAGATATTTTAGGAGCTGGGATAATTCAACAGGAGTGGCAGGGAATGTGCTGCCCACCATAACCTCAGCGCTGGGCATGTTTGCTCCCAGCAGCTGAAACTGTTGTTTACACCCTTTTCATCAAAGCAGAGGATCCTTCCCAACCCCCCTGCAAGGGTCCCATGCCCTCAATAAAATATGTTAGGATATTTTAGGACTGATTTGTCCAGGGGACTTTTTTAGGACTGCTCTGCCCTGGGAGTGTGGTGGGGGAGCAGGTGCTATTTTTCATACTGCTGAATTAAAATCAAATATGAATCCCACACGGGTATGTGGATTACAGGTGGGTATTTCTGCCTGAAAAGGGGTGGCACCTCCACTCAGTGTCAGTGTATCCACCCCCAGATGGTTTGCAGAGCTCTACGTGTGGGTTAACTCACAATGCACCTGGGGAGCAGCATTTCCCTTCATATCCACAGATGAGAAACACTTCACATCTCTCTTTTTCCTCAAAGGGAGGAAAACGCTTTCCTTAGCTTAAAAGAAATACTGTTAAAGCTTTTAAAACTCCTTTTGTTCCCTGCTTGTTTTGACAATGTGTTTTTGGTGTGTTTTTTTTTTTTTTTCAATTTTTTCCCCCCCTTGAAATTCTAATTCTCTGCTGAATGCTTTGTGCAGGACTTGCTTCAGTTTTGGGAAAGCTGCAGAAACTCAGCTCCAGGCTGATATTTGAGCATGTTCGAGTCCCACACGGAGCCAGAGCGGGGCAGGCAGAGATGGATTCCAGATGTTTGCAGCCGTCACGTGGCAGCAGTTGATTTTGTAAGTAATAGAGTTCCCTGAGTATCTGATTTTGGCAGCAATCCCCACTTTTGTCTAAAGAGAAACGGCGCAGGAAGTTAGAAAGCACAGGACAAAGGAGTATTTTTAGCAAACTCAGCTGTGAAACTGCAGGGAGAGGCAGGATCGGAGGAGAGGGGTCGGGACACACCGAGGGCACTCGCTCAGGTTCCTGCAGCTCAGGGCACAGAATAAACACTCCCTTCCTTCCCAGCCCCTGCCAGCAGCATTTCATCAGGAGCTGTTCCCAGAGCAGCACTCGGATAAGTTGCTGTCCCCGAGTTTGCCTCACCCTTTCCTGGCCCTGCCTGTGGGTGCACCAGGACCAGCAGGGCTGGTCATTCCCAGTCCCGACCCAACAGCTTCCTCACAATGGGTTTGATGCTGGTCCTGTCACTGAAGTGACATCTTCTGACAACTGGGCTTGTTCAGTGCAGGTCCTAAAATCCCAGGATGGTTTGGGTGGGAAAGGACCTTAAAGCTCATCCAGTTCCCACCCCGACACCTTCCACCAGCCCAGGTTGCTCCAAGCCCCGTCCAACCTGGCCTTGGACACTCCCAGGGATCCAGGGGCAGCCACAGCATCTCTGCCCAACCTGTGCCAGGGCCTCCCCACCCTCCCAGGGAAGAGTTTCCTCCTAATATCCCATCTAAATGGACCCTCTCTTACTTTAGGTCCGTTTCCAGAGACGACACCCAGCTCATCAGCAGGGCTGGGATGTGCTGGGCACTTCACTCCCTGATAAGCAGCTCTTCCCCAAATCAACACTGACTTCCCTTTCACTGTTTAGTCTTGTGGTTGAGCCCAGACTCAGACCTAGTCCTTGTAGGCTGCTGTCCACACACAAGTTGTTCTTGTTGTTATTATTAAGGATTCATTTTCCTGTGTTGCACAGACTCTGTCCCAGTGTTGGGTCACTCAGGAATAAATTGGGGGGAAGTTGTGCTTTGCTTTTCTTGAATAACAGCAGAGATTTTTTCTGTGGAGCACCAGCAATCAGGTGGAAAAAGGGAGAGAGCTGGGGGGGTTCACCTGGAGAAGAGAAGGCCCTGGAGAGACCTTTGTACCCCTTCCAGAGCCTAAAGGGACTCCAGGAGAGCTGGAGAGGGACTGGGGACAAGGGATAGAGGGACAGGACACAGGCAATGCCAGAGGGAAGGGAGAGATGGGATACTGGGAAGGAATTCTTGCCTGTAAGAATTACCTCTGGTGGCTGCTGGGTATGAGGAGCAGCAGCTTTTTTGGAGATGGGTCTGTGCACAGAGGGGTGATTTTTTATCAATTCTTCAAAGAAGGAGCTCCTCAGCCACACCCTTCTCTGCTGAAAAATCCCCCAAACCTCTGGGAAAGGGCACATTCCGGTGGGGAATGCAGCCCCTGAACACCCTGCCATCCATCCCACCTGCTGCACCGCGTGAGAAACACGAACCACGACCAGGGCTCTGGGGATTGCAGCTGATTTACGTTCTCCGCACGTGCTGTGGTGGGAAAGAGAGGCCTCAGAGCCAGGGCTGCAGGTGGACGAGAGGAGCTGTCAGAGCAGAGCCAGCACTGCCCGCCCCACGCTGTGTTGCCGTGCAGGAGGCGGTGGAAGTGCCCTGCTGGGTGTGGGGATGCAGCAGGGGACCAGCAGTGATGGGGATCTGTCCCTCCGAGAGACAGGGTGCTCCTCAGGCACTGCTTTCCCAGCTCGGTGCCATCCTGCTGGCAGAGCTGCTCACCCAGCACCTCGTGGCGTGGTGGCACCTCGTGTCGTGGTGGTGGCACCTTACGTGGTGGTGGCACCTTCCACTGAGCTGACACCTTTCACCCTGGTAGCGCCCTGAGGGGTTGGTGGCACGTTCTCAGAGTGTCACCTCGTGTGACAATAACGCCTTCCACCACAGTGGCACCTGCCACTGTGAGGGGCGTGAGACACTGGAACAGGTTGCCCAGAGAAGTCATGGATGTCCCAAACCGGGCTGTGCTCAAAGCCAAGCTGAGCAACCCAGTGCAGTGGGAGGTGGATGGTCTTTAAGGTCCATTCCAACCCCTTAACACTCTGTGTTTCCGTGATTTCCACGGTCACAGCAGCACCTTCCATCGTGGAAGGTGAGACAAGGCCACGCAGCCAACCCTGAGCAGCAGGAGGAAGGTAAAGATGGGAGAGCAACAAAAGTTCCTCGGAGTTCAGCCCCTCACACGGGTTTTTCTTTAAAAGGCGCTTATTCAACCTGAACATTCGTCGTCTCCACGCCCTGTCTGTGCTGGCCTTGGGGGAATAAGCGGAGCCAGGAGGTGGAACAAGGGACAAAATAAAGTGTGCTTGTAAAAAATGCCTAAAACCAGGGATAACGGAGGATGTCAGCTCGATTTTCAGAGCTGGCTGGAATGTCTCTGTCCTGAGATGTCCAAGGAAGGGGAAGGCAGAGCACGAAACGCTTTGGGGGATTTTTGCTGTCACCTTGTTAAAGAAACTGATTTATGATATCCATTTGAAGTAGATGGAGCTATTTTATTTCCCACATGTGATAAAGCGTGGGATTTTAGATATCAGGAAGGGATAAAACCCAAAAGGGAAATCTCCACTTTTTTTTTCTCTCTTTGTGTTCTAGAAAGAGAGAAAATGGGGTGAACTGGGCTGCAAAATAATTAAAATGGGCAGAAAAAGGAGTTCTCTTCAGAGTAAACTGTAACCTGAGGAAGAATGTGCCACCTGATGTTATGAGTGTGGTGTGTTCAGCTGGCATTCCTGTGAAAAACTGGAGTATCCTGCACATTGGGGAGCAGCTGGAAGTGCATAACACTCTCCATGCTTTGGAATTTATATCCCTGTATCCCTGTGTGTCTGTGTGATGTACCTATCCATCCCTGGGTGCCCAAGCATCTCCCACAAACGTGCTTCTCCTTTATCATCCATCCCATGGGCTTAACATGAGCTGCTAAAGGACGTGTCAGCTATTGGGAAGACCCTCGTTCCACAAAATGTAGGGCAGAG
The DNA here is from genome assembly GCA_035584735.1 of Pseudotriccus pelzelni. Taxonomy (NCBI): domain Eukaryota; kingdom Metazoa; phylum Chordata; class Aves; order Passeriformes; family Tyrannidae; genus Pseudotriccus; species Pseudotriccus pelzelni. The sequence goes on along the minus strand of JAWMRA010000005.1, from coordinate 1,784,009 downwards.
CTTGAAAACCACCTCGGTGATGGGCCACCTGAGGAAGCTGGTTTATGCACTGGAAGCAGAGCTTTGAAATCACTCTTGGAGTGGAAGGTGCCCCTGCCCGTGGCAGGGGTTGGAAGAAAACGAGCTTTAAGGTCCCTTCCAACCCAAAATATTCAGTGCTTCTCTGAAAGGAAACCCCCAGCCCCTTCTTTGACCCACCTGCAGCGTGCCCCGCCTGGGCAGGGCCGCGGAGTCTGGAGGTGGTCTGGGCTCTCCCAGCCCTCCCAGTAAAGCTCTGGCCTTGCTGGAGGTGGTGGACCCACAGATCAGATGCTCCAGTGGTGTTTTCCGGGTGAGACTCAGAGGGATTGGCTCTCCACGTCGCGGATTTCAGTCGTCTGCTGCTTCAGCAAAATGGATCCTGCCGGGGCAGATAAAAGCAAGTGTCATCTCTCCAACACTCCAGGCTCTGGGGGAGGGAAACGTGTTCTGAACTGCTGAACTAAGCAGCACAAAGGGGCACATTTGAGAGGCCTGTGCTTCTCCTGGCCACAGGCAGGAGACTCATAACAAAGGCTTGGGCTGGAAGGGACTTTAAATCCCATCCAGAATGGTTTGGGTGGGAAAGGACCTTAAAGCTCATCCAGTTCCAACCCCAACACCTTCCACTAGCCCAAGTTGCTCCAAGCCCTGTCCAACCTGGCCTTGGACACTCCCAGGGATCCAGGGGCAGCCACAGCTTCTCTGGGCAACCTGGGCCAGGACCTCCCCACCCTCCCAGGGAAGAGTTTCCTCCTCATCTCTAATCTAAACCTCCCCTCTTTTAGCTTAAAACTGCTCCCCCTTGTCCTCTCACTGTCTGTCCATGTTAAAAGTTCCTCTTCCTCTGTTTTACAAGCCCCCCCCTTGTGAAATGATGATACAAATCCCAGATACTGTGGAGGTTGTGATGTGAAATTCTGGCATCAAAGTGGAACAGGTGCGGAGCTGATCCCAGCACCGAATCCCAAGCAGCAGCGCTGGAACCAGCAGCAGCTGTGTAACAAAGCAGAGCATTGCAGAGGGCCAGCTTCCCTGAGGATCTGCTGGTTTGGACGTGGGAAGCTCAGGCTCAATGCTGGAAAGGCTCTAAATGTGATTTTCCCCCAGCTTTTCCTGGCGAGCAGGTTCTCGGCTTCCTGCTCGTGGCTCCAGCTGAGCCTGTCCCCAAGCTGCACCCACGGCCACCCACCCTTTGCTGTCACACCAACCCAACATGCTGGAATAGCATTTCCTTTCGATATCCAGGTGGGAAAACAGCTCAGGGGTTTGCTGGCAACAGGCAGCAGCAGCAGACAGGTGGTTCCTACCCCGTACGGACACAGTCCTCAGCTCCCTATCACCAAGGAGAGATTCTGTGTGTTTACTGACCGAATTACTGGCTGATGAGCAGAGTATAAAAAGAGGGCAGAAGGGCAATGGCATATTAATACTTTATAAGGTTGCGAAAGAAGCCATAATGATTATCTGGCCTGAACTCCTGTGTAAAACATGCCTGGGGACTTTTCTATTTGAACTAAAGCTTTAGGTTTAGAAGTGAGGGGGGAAAAAAAAAAAACCCTCTTCAAATGAGAAGATTTCTCACCGGTTGTTTCAGTGCTTAATAACCTGCACCACTAAAAAGGTGCTTTTCATTCAAACCTGAATTTTAATCTTGCAGGCACCGGGTTGTGTGTGCTTTCATCTGCCTGGCCAGGGAGCCCTCCATTATCACATTTAAATTCCAGAAGTAATTAGAGGCTGCCAGCAGATCCTCTCTTAACCTTCTGTTCGTTAAGGAAAACAAATTGAGTTCCCAGCGCCTTTCATTATCAGGCGAGATCCTCCACCAGCCCTGTGGTTCTCCTCTGAAACTGCTCCAATTTAATGATTTCCATCAGTACTGGTGGATGCTGCCTTCCACCCACGGCATCCAGGGGGTCCTGGCCACGGAAAAACCAGTCCAGAGTCATTCCCGTTGGAAACAAAGAAGCACCATGGAATCCTGGAATGGTTTGGGTTGGAAGGGACCTTAAGGATCATCTGTTTTCAGTCCCCAGCCATGGGCACAGCCAGCATGGAAGGTCACACTGGGTGTCCATTAAGGAAACATTTATGTGGGTTAAACTGATGGATGCAGATTCTATGGATTAAATGGGTGATGCAGCTTTGCCAGAAGCCTGGAATGCTGCTGGTCTTGGAGCAGCACTGGTCTGGTGTCCCTCATCTTCAAACCATGGGGCGTTCTGTGGGGAATGGAAGCAACCCGGGGGGCTTGGCAGGCTGGGGGAATGAGTCCTGGGAAGAAAGGCTTGGAGCTCTGCTGAGGGCACGGAGTTTGGGTTAAAAACATGGCCAAGAAGGAAAAACACCCATCACGAGGGCAGGACCACCAGAGGGTTGGTTGTGTCCAGCTAAGGAATAAAAAGACCCATCATGAGGGCAGGACCACCAGAGGGTTGGTTATGTCCAGCTGGGCCACCTCCTCCTGCCAAAACCACCACTGTCACCTGCACAGCCACCGAGGCAGCTCCTGTGCCATGCCCAGCCCTGTGCCCAGGAATGAGGGAATTCCTGCTGGGAAAAGAGGAGGTTTTGCTCCGAGTCGCCCCTGCCCTCGTGGGTGTCCCGCGTTCCAGGTCACTCGTGTTTGCACAGGGCAGAGATTGATCGATGGATGAATTAGTGCAGGGGAAACATCCCTCTCCGATGTGCCACCGGGGGAACACAGTGCCAGCCAGCCCTGGGCTGGTGCCTCGTTGTCATAGAGACCCCGGAACCGCAGCTCTCCCAGGAATTACACGGATCATGGAATCACAGAGTGGTTTGGCTTGGAAGAGACCATAAAGATCATCCAGTCCCACCCCCTGCCATGGGCAGGGACACTTTCCACTAGCCCAGGTTGCTCCAACCAGGCCTTGGACATTCCAGGATGGGGCAAGCACATCTCCTCTGGGATACAGGTCTATAATCCACGCCAGGGATCAACGGGGCACATCCAGCATCTCTGGGCCCACACAGGGAAAAAGCTGAAAGCGGGGAATTCACTCCTCCTTTAAAATGCAGATGGTGTCATTAAACCCAAACCGACTGAAAGTAAGGGAAAGAGAGGCATTAAAATGGAAACGAGTCTCTGCGCCCGTGCTTTGATATGATGAGAAAGATGATAAAGGCTGAATTTTGATTGCGGCTCTCCCGGCGGGAATCGCCACCGACACGGGCACGGCGGGGACTTTGGAGCCTTTGGGGCTGCTCGGGGACACGCTGGGACCGCGAGGATTTAGGGCAAGCAGAGGCTGGGCCTTTGTGTTTATGCAGGAAATTAATGAGGCTGCTCGAGAGGGTAAATTTTCCACCCTGTGGAACTGCCTGGGGAGGTTTCCATGTGGGCCTTCCAGTGGAATTGGGGGTTCCGGGATGGAATTCCCAGAGAAGCTGTGGCTGCCCCTGGATCCCTGGAAGTGTCCCAGGCCAGGTTGGAGGGGACCTGGAGCAACCTGGGCTGGTGGAAGGTGTCCCTGCCCATGGCAGGGGGTGGCACTGGATGTTCTTTAATGTCCCTTCCAACCCAAACCATTCCACGGATCTAAGAGGGACAGGAGCCCCCAAACCCTGTGTAGCCCCAGGGCAGCTTTGCTATTTATTCATCCTCCTGCATTTTGGTGCTGGAGAGCCCCCAGGTTCAGCAGGACTCTGAGGAGGATCCCAAAACCAGAGTGGAACCCCTGTCCCTCAGCCAGGAGCAGCCACAAAGCTGGATTAGGACAAGCCCCAGCAAAGTCCTTGGTGCTGGATGTAAAAATATAAAGTAAAACATAAGATACACCAAGAAACGAGAAGGAGAAAATGTGCCCTCGACAAAGAAAAAGCAGAAAAGGTGTAAAAAATAAAATAAAATAAAATAAAAGGTTTTCTACTTGCAGTAATGCAAAAAAAATCCATTTATTCACATTGCTGTGTAAATGATACACATATTTATCAGGATATTTATGGAAGTGTCTGTCTCTCAGCAAATAAAGCGCTTGCAGTGAGGAGCTTTGACTGCTCGAGGTTGCAGGGAATGCAACACTTCCAAACCTGGGACCAATAATGTCTCAGGGAGCTGCTTAAAGGTCCTCATAAACCGAAACACGGCACATTATTTATATAGTACATATTGGTACAGCGTGTTATGGCAAGAGTTTATAATAATTTATTAGGGGAGAAAAAGCTATCGCGATTAATAATTGATTCTTTATAAATAATGTATCAAGAAATGCTGCTTTGATTTAAAGCCCGTGCTGGTAATGTATGCTAAATTCTGGTGGCGGTTGATGGCAATAAATCCAGGGAAATCTTGCATATTTGCATCCAGTTCTGCTGGAGAACTGCGGAGGGCAGGTGGAAACCTGACGGAAAAGGGGATGGTTTTTATGGACTCGCCAAGGGAAACAGGGATTAGGAAGTGGAAAAGTGCAGTTCCTGCAAAAAAAACATCATTAAGGGATGAGGCATTTTGATGCATGTTTGTTTTGGTGATAGAACAGGAGGTTTTGAACTGAAGGAGGGGAGATTTAGATTGGATAGGAAGGAATTGCTGGCTGGGAGGGTGGGCAGGCCCTGGCACAGGTTGGGCAGAGAAGCTGTGGCTGCCCCTGGATCCCTGGAAGTGTCCAAGACCAGGTTGGAGCAACCTGGAATAGTGGAAGATGCCCCTGCCCATGGCAGGGGTGGCACTGGATGGGCTTTAAGGTCCTTCCAACCCAAACCGTTCCAGGATTCTGTGAAGTTGTCTCTGCTCATTGCTGGGCTTGGACTAAACGGCCTGTAACGATCCTTCCAACTCAAACCATTCCAGGATTCTGGGATTTCGCAGCTGAAGAAGTTCACCAGAATCACTCCCTTATAAACTGCTCTCCTTTAGTGTTTACAGACAGAGATTTTTCATCCCTGACCCTCAAGCACCTCCTCCTTCTCCCTTTTCCTGCACACACGTTTATGTTCTGGGGATAAGGCAGGAATGAGTGAGAGAACGTGAGAAAGTGCATTACACTTTTCCAGACGCTCCCTGAAAGCAGCTTTCTCGTAAAAACTGACACTTTCAACCTCACAGATCTCTGGGTATGTCAGTAAATATTGACAGCAATTTGTCAGCAGAGATTATGAGTCAGCTCTGGCCTCGGATTTACAAAGCAACTTCTCATTCATTTATTAAAAACAATAATCCCCATTAGTCTGTAAGGCACAGGCTCTGCACGAGCTGTAAGACCAGATGGAGTCATTTAATGCCTTTAAACTGTTGGATTGGTGACAGGTAGGACGTGGAGCGGGAGCCCAAACCCCCATCTGTGCTCACACACCTTCCCGGGAGGTGATGCTGAGGCAGAGGTGAGAGAAATTCGGGATTGCAGAACATTTCTGGGGCTGAGAGTGTGGAAAGAGCAGAGGCTGCGGGTCGTGGGCCACAGGCAGCAGGAGAAAACTGCATCACATAGCAGGACTGGGTCACTATTAATAAAAAAGGGCTATTTTGTGGCTGATTTCTGCGTCCTGGTGTTGCAGAATGAACAAACTTGGGCGTTGAAAGGAAGGAGAAATGTCTTTCCTTGTTTTTCCTCATTTTGCTGAAATACTGCTTGGGATCTAATCCATCCCTGCTGTTGGCTGCAGTGCATTAGCCAAAGAAAGCTGAATTTTTATGAGCCATCACATTTGCCCAGTGTTCCTAAGAGCTTGTCAGTACCTAAAACTGTGTTTTTAAACCATTTGACTAAGCCCCTTTCTCTCCCCAGCCTTCAGTCTCCCGTGGTATTATAATATAAGTTTCCTTCCCAGTCTCCCAGGGCTGACAAGACTTTAATTTCTAATTTAAAAACTGAGATAACATTTATTCTTAGCAAAATGTGCTTGGCTGTAAGTCTGCCAGGCTTCTTTGTACAAAATGAGGAAGGGAAGGGGGTAAAAATGACTGTTTTCATTTCGAAGACATTCTCCTGTAAAACATGGGAACATTTCTTCCTACACTGGTTCAGCTGATGAATTCATCATCTCTGCACTCCCAGAACTTGCAAATCATAGAATCCTGGAATGGTTTGGGTTGGGAGGGACCTTAAAGGACATCCAGTTCTACCCCCTGCCATGGGCAGGGACACCTTCCACCAGCCCAGGTTGCTCCAAGCCCCATCCAACCTGGCCTTGGACACTT
>JAWMRA010000005.1:1752831-1773466 GCA_035584735.1 Pseudotriccus pelzelni | reverse complement strand
AGTGTCCAAGGCCAGGTTGGACAGGGCTTGGAGCAACCTGGTCTAGTGGAAGGTGTCCCTGCCCATGGCAGGGGGTGGAATGAGATGAGCTTTAAGGTCCCTTCCAGCCCAAACCATTCTGAGATTCTATGATTTCTTTCCTTTTTTTCCAATCACCAACCTTTCAGTGATGCTTCCCCTTCCCCTCCAACTCGCCCCTTTGCCTTGGCTGATCATGAGCTGCAGGTTGTCTTGTTCCCTTGTGGGGGAATCATGTTTCCAATAAGGAAGGCTGACTGATCCATCAGCTGGGTTGTGTCCTGCCCAGTGGGCTGGCTCTGACTGCAGGGAAACATCTGAGGGTGTTGTGCTGTATTTCTTTCCCCCAGCTTTTTTGCAGATGCACCCAACCCAGAATGTGATCTCAATTATTTTTGTCATCATCAATGACAGTTGTGATTCATCATCCAGTTTGGTTTTCTTGCACATAATAACTTCTCTGGTGCAGAAATGCACTTCAGCTGCACATCTGTCAGCAAACCATGGCTCCTTAGCCCAGTAAACAAAAGACCCTCATTTATTCTTTCTAACAAAGACATTTTCTAAAATAGGCTGTAAATATTTGGAATGAGCTGTGTTGCTGTGTGATCTTTATACGCCTCCCAAATATCTCTGTCATTATGATCCCTACTGGAGGACAGATTGAAACACGAGCTCTCTGTGTCATTAAAGAACCAAGTAAGAGCTTCAAAACACTCTGAGGATGTAGAGGGTGGTTGTTCTTAGAGCACTTTAAAAGTTCAACTACTGTAGTTTGACTCTAATTGCTGTGTATCTACTCAGATAAATAATAAGCATTTTAATGGACAAAAGAAATGACCTAAAAAAGCCCAGTGTGTTGCCTGGGCTGTTTTATAAGAGCTGGAGTTCCTGAAGGCCTGCCTGGCCAAGCTCACATTGTTTCCAGCCAACGCCGCGTCCCTTCCCTGTGTGTGCTGAGGTCTCAGGACAAGCACAGCCAAGTCCCAACAGTTTTTCCCTCCTCCAGCACATCTCTGGGATGGGACGTGGCACCGTTCTGCTCCAGCCACAGTGCCCTCACCCGCGTGGTCTGGAAGATTTAATATGTGGGCACTGGAAAAAACCCCTAAAAGTTAATTGGTTTTAAACATGATACTGTAGGAAGAAAAAAAAAGCAAACCCCATGAACATTCAAAACATGGCAAAAGGACAGGTTGACAGTTTCTATTTAAATAAAATGTTGTGGCTTGAATAATTTGGAGTAAAGCCAATAAATGAGACACCAGTGAGTAAATGCTGGGTCTGGGTTAGAGGGGGCAGTAGGATCCTCTGTGGGTTTTGCTGGGTGATGCCACTGACACCCCAGGGACATCAGTTTGAGATTGTGGAGAGCAGAGTGGGACTTACTGGATGGGATTTATATGATTTTTTTACTGCAGTTGGCAAAGTCAATCGACTCAAATATTTTCCAGTGGAAATTAGATGTTTTCTTGTCTAAGCCATTTAGAAAAACCTCTTTTCTATCCATTAGTAGTTCTTACTTTTTAAAAGGCAAATCAAAATTTTATTTTGGATTTCATTGAAAATAGGAGGGTTTTGTTTGGGAAACGCTGGCTCAATCCCTCTAGGAAGCTGGAACTGCCATCTTTCCTGTGTCCATGCTCCTGGTTTGTTCTCCCCATCCCACACTGGTGGCTTTTCAGGGAGGAGACCCTGGAGTATCTGACAGCAATACAGCCTAAGTTGACTTACTGTGTTTTTTCTAAGTATCTAATATGAATTCCTCTTGCTGTGAATTGAACTGATTTCTTCTAGTTTTATGCTCAGCAGACACAAAAAACAGTTGATAATGTTCTTCTGTAAAGTAACCTCTGAGGGTTGTTACTGTCTTTTATCTGCCTTCCATTTTTTGTGTGCAGCAAAGTCAACACTTCCCAGCTTCCCTTGTGAATCTTATTTTAGGAGTTTATTATCGTTTCTCTGAACCTTTTTCCAGTTGTCTGTGTGGGTGCAGAATAACTCTATCCATAGAGATATGACATTCCCCCTTGGAATTAGACTGGCCTCCTTGGCGGGCCAAGCTCTTGCATAAATATTACAGCAACGCTCTGCTCATGCCTGGCCCAAAAGCAGGATCAGTGAGTAGCTGCTCTATGTTGCAAAGCTCCCTCCTCCTCCTCTCCAAGATACTCAAAGTCACTTCTGGTCTCTTCATCCAGCGTTTGCCTTTTGGGAAGTGTTTGCACATCAGGAGCAGCCCAGCAGAGGGGGTGCAGGTCTCCCTTTTAAAAGAGTTTAGGGATGGTTTGCAGCAAAAATGCAAATTGCATTTGCGTTTCTGGCTTTCTGCTCTTGTACTGCCAAAGTCTCACTTTATAAAACAACACTGGAGCTTCACACATCTCCCAGTGGTTACTGTCAGCCCTGTGAACATTGATTGAAATATTTGCTTTGTCGATACTGGGAAGCAGAGGTCCCTCATCAATGTTTAATCAGTGCTTAATGGGGCAATATTCCCTGTGACCTGTGATAGTGCTGCTTGAGCAAGAATTGCAAAATCCAGCCTTCGGAGAAGAGCTCAGTGACAGGGCAGGCTCTTATTGTGTGTCAGAGACGTGCAGCTGATAAAGCAGCTGAGAGCAGAGGTGAGCCTGAGGGACACAGGCATTTGGAACCTTTTCCAGAGGCCAAGAAGTAATTGCAGGTTTTGGATACGTTCCTCCCAGTGAAGTACTCCCACCAACAAAGCTCGGTCTCTCTTGCTCCCTGGGAGCAGAGCCCGACCCCCACCTGGCTGCCCCCTCCTGTCAGGGAGTTGCAGAGAGCCAGAAGGTCCCCCCTGAGCCTCCTTTTCTCCAGGCTGAGAGAGAGCCTGTCCAGCTCCCTCAGCTGCTCCTGGTGCTCCAGCCCCTTCCCCAGCTCTGTTCCCTTCTCTGGACACTCTCCAGCCCCTCAATGTCTTTCTGGTGGTGAAGGGCCGAAAAATGACTCCAGGATTTGAGGTGTGGCCTCACCAGCAGAGGGGAAGTTGCCCTGCATGCACTGCAAGGATGGCCTGCACCCTCAGCATAGAAATTCAGAGTGTATCTCCATTTTAAAGTTGGACTTTTTGCTCATTATTTATATTGGTTCCTCCATGGAATGGGAACTCCAAGCTTTCTGCCAGCTAGTAATAACATCTTGCACTTTCAGGGTACCTCTCCTCTGAAGATCTGAAAGTATTTTTAAAACACTAGATAATTACGTGTGAGGACACACCACCTATCAGGGAGGGAGATGAAGGGATAAAGCAGCAACAAACTTCCCCCAGTGCTGGAATCAAGCCATGGTTTGGCTGGTGCACAACCAGGCAGGAGTGGGGTGTTTAACATGATGGGGAAAAAAACTCCTAAGGATGGAGTCTGAGAGCTGCATGGGATTCCCCCTGTTAAAATTAAAATGTATCAGGTGGCTTTGTGACATCTTTGAAGTCATATTTGCCTTGCTGTTTTCTCCCTCCCAATTAAAAGGAGATAAAGAGATGTCAGGATGGCATCTCCCACCCCTAGTGGAGGGCTCAAAGCTTCCTTCCATGACGAAAACTGTTATTTTTGCACAGAAAAGCTGACTCTGCTCATCCCTCTGTGTGGCTGAGGTAGCTGAGCTTGGGGACTCCCCTCACTGAGCTCCAGTTTGAGGAACCTCCTCCAGACCTTTCCTTGTTGCATTAGGAGAGTGACCCTGAATATTGTGGAGCTTCACAGGGCTCAGTTCAGACTGAACATTCAGACATGGATCAGCTTTGCTTTCCAAAGACATTTCTTACTGAATTGTTGCCCCAGCTTAGAAAACCCCAAATAAGCAGTTTGGAGCTCTGGGTAATAAGATGGTCCAAAACACACAACACCAAACATAGTGAACACAAAACAGAAATAAACCCCAGCCTCCTCACCCATAATCATAAGCTGTAACAAAACCACCCCAACCACTGCTCTGCCCCAGCACTTGTTTTCTATCCACATACAGACTTGGATTCCGCTTCCCCAAAATTCCCCATACCCCTCAGACCAGCTCTGCACTGTGGTTGCCTCAGAATTGTGTCTGATTTTTTTTTTAATTTGTCTATCTGTTTTGTTTTTTTTTTTTTTTAATTTGTGTCCATGCTTTTTTATTTGTATGATTTTGTGTATGTGTATATGATTATTTTTGTGTCATTTTTAAATTTATTTATCCATGTGTATGATTTTCAGTTTGTGTGTCTGACTTTTTTTTTTTTTCATCCTGCTATTTGTTGCCAGGACCACAGAAACACAGGGATTGGGGACTGGACCAGGAGGGACTGTGGGCGCAGGGAGGCCAAGCCCTGGTTTTGCAAGGACCACCTCATCCAGTTCAGTGAGCAGGGTTTTCTTCCATTATCCATCCTTTTGGGTAGATGTTCCAAAATGTTCCGGTGGCTAGAGATGGTCTAACCTCCTGTCTAGGTGTCTTTGGTCAATTTTTGCCCATATGATCTTTGTTCCCAAACACAAATAACTCTTCTCTCCTCCTCTCTCTTCTTTCCTTGGGTGTCACCTTCCAGATGCTCTTCCTAGTTCTATCTGTTGACTTCATGCAAGTTAGAGCTGATTTTTTTCGATGCATTTACAGCACCTGCTCACAATGTTTTGAGAACTTCAACGTTTTTTTGGAGAGGCCCTGACGTTGTGCCTCCCATGAAGCACATCTGCAGCTTTGCTGTCTTCCCACAGTCGTATCGGTTTCTTTCAAAAATTAATGGATTTTCTTCCATTTGAAAATGTGACCCATTTGTCTGAAAGTCAGACAAATTAATGTACAAGTGCCAAAGTCTGTATGTCAGAACTGCACTTTGGATGGCCCATGGGGTCACTTCCCAGCACATGCTGGGTTCCATCTCATTTTCTTCTCATTGCATCACCTTGGTCAGTAGATGTGCCGGGGTGATCCAGGCACCTTTTTTTGATCCTCCTTGTTTTCACTGTCTCTGCAGGATATATTCATCTATAATCATAAAGGAATTCGTATGAGGAGTGGTTAAGGGAGCTGGGGAAACAGCCTCAGGTTGTACCAGGTGAGGTTTAGGATGTGAGGATCCTTAAATATCATCTCATTCCACCCTCTGCCATGGACAGGAACACCTTCCACTGGACCAGTTTGCTCCAACCCTATACAGCCTGGCCTCGGACACTTCCAGGAATGAGGCAGCCACAGGTTCTCTTGACAACCATCCCCATCTAATTCCTGCTCAGCATTTTGGCTCTGCTCAGTCCCACGGCTCTGTGTGCTCCAGGACTCAGAAATCTTCCGAAATAGTCTACTCCAGTCAAACCAGATGAGCTGGAAACATGTGGAAACCTCTGGTACCTGCTGCAGGCCTGGCCAGCCTGACCACATCATGGCAGGGCGCCCCGGCACAGCAGTGACCCCTGGGGGGGCTTTGTTCTCCAAAAAAACAGAGCAGAGGGAGGGCTTTGAAGCCACCAAAGCTCAAAATGCAGACTTCATTTTAATGAAATTATGTCATCTTCTGTGCTACATGCCTTCAAATGTTGTGATTTTTACTTACATATTTTTAAATGAATTTTTCCCCCCCTCTGTGGGGCCACTGACCTCCCCCACCATATTGCCTCCAGATGTCCAGGAGGGAGCAGGGAGGGCAATCCTTGTGAGTTCCTCTGGCAGAATGCTGGTCCCTCTTCCTGTGTTGCATTTTCAGTCAGAGTAAATGAGCATCATCCACAGCCCCCATCAGAAAGGTGGTCCCACCACCTCCATCCCTGGCTGCTCCTTCCCTTTTCCCTGTGAGCCATCTTGGGAAACAAATCAGGACCTAAATCACTTTTTTTTTTCTCTCAGTGGTTTAAGTTTAATCCAGAGGGGTTGTTTTATGTTGGATTTGGGTCACTGAGGTGACCTGCAGGGCAAGGAGAGGTATGTGGACCGATGTCCTCTGGGCTGGTGGCTCCAGTGCCAGATAAAGCAGGAGAAATGTTGGCTGCCAGGCAAAAACCCTTCAGAGAGCTTTTAAAAAGAGAAATAACTGAAAATCCAGCAGGTGAGAGAGTCCTGTGCCCGCTCCCATCCTGCCTTGTGCAGCATCCCTGGGTAGCAGAATTTTGCCAACATGAGGCTTTTCCATGGGGTCTTCTTCTGCATCAATATTCCTGGCTGCTTCTTTATTTCCTCCAGATGGGCTACAATAGTTTCCCATCTTCCTTCTTTGGTCTTTTTATCTTTTATTTCAATCCAAACAATTTCTGTGCTTCTTGCCAAACTCTATATTGTATCACATTCTTTCCTCCTTCAGACACAATATCCTCCTTGACCCAGGCTGGCACATTTCCACCTGCCCTGTTGTGTCTATTCCTTCTACAAATTCTTATTTCAACATTAAAAGCAAAGCCAGAGGGACATGAAATCCTGCTGTCCATCATGCCAGTTACATAGAGTGTCCCTTGGACATCATGGGGGCAAATTCCTGTTCTCTAAAGCTCTGCAGTGCCCAGGAGGGCTGGACTGGGACCATCACTTTATTTTGGTACGTATTTTGTTTAAGCATCCCTTTTAAGTGAATCATCTGTTTGCATGTACACTCAGCCTCTGTTCCAGGTTGACTCCTGCAGTTGTGTACATCTGCATCTGCCAAAAAGCACATTTTAAACTTCTCAGTTGTTTCTGCTGAGCAAGTCAGGACAGCGTTTAATTGCGTGGCTGCACCTCTGTCTCCCCACTCCCTCGACTGGAGAGCAAAATTATCTTAATATTTATTCTAATTTGTTATTTCTTATCTTCAATGGCTAGGAAAAGAACCTGTGAAGACCCTTTTTGAGTATTTCTATGCACTTCTTCAATTTTTCTAATGTCATCTCTGCATACTTGGGTCTTTGCAGGTAAAATATATATAAGTGTGGTGAGGCCCTGGCACAGGTTGCCCAGAGAAGCTGTGTCTGCCCCATCCCTGGGAGTGCCCAAGGCCAGGTTGGATGGAGCTCTGAGCAACCTGGTCTGGTGGAAGGTGTCCCTGCTCATGAACTTTAAGGTCCCTTTCCAACCCAAATCATTCTGGGATTCTGTATAGGCATAAATGAAATCAACTGCTGCTACTGAGGAGTATTTGTGGTACTGATGGTTCTGTCTCATTGTCATTCCTCAGCAGATCTGAATTCCAGGTGATGGTCCCATTCCACCATGGTCCTTAATTTAACAGACTGTGCTGGATTTCTGTTTTCTGGTACTTTAAAAAATGTATTTGAGGTGGACAACCCAAAAGAGAAATGAAAAAAGGGCAAAGTATTCCATTATCCCCAAGAAAACAAAAAAAAAGAAACTCTCTGCTGATAAGTTCAAACTAATTTGACTAATAAGTCAGAACTAATTGAAACAAATCATGACACTGGAGTAATTTACTCTAATTTACTGTCATTTTCAAGTGAGTGCCTTGGAGTAGTTAATCTGGTCCACAGGCTTGTGAGGGCTTTTTTGAGATTAATTATGTGCAGGGAGGAAGAACCCAGTTTGACTCTTGATATTTATGAATATTAATGAGTTTGCACTGGTATAATTTGGACAACTTAAAATAAATTTGATATCTGTGTGACAAATCCTTAACGCAGAACTAGTTCCTCTAAGTGAAGGCACATTTAAACTGTCCTTTTTTTTGTATAATTATTTAAAATATATTTACTTTGCACAAGCTAAAATTTTTCCCCCATAGAAGAGCCTTTTTCGCCTGAGATAATTTGAGTCTGTTTGGAGTTATTGAAAATGTTTTAATGTTATCTGAGCAGCTTGGAGTCGGGGTCCTATTTTAACAGACACTCTTTCCACAAGAGAAATGCAATTGAAATTTGCTTAATTGCTGAATAATAGATAAGAGAAGTGAAGAAACTAATGCTTTTCTGGACTCAGATCCAAGGAAGCACTGGCTAAAAGATGGACTGTGATCTGTGGCTTTGCTCTGATGTGTCTGAGGCTGTGCTATCCGTGGCCCCATCTTAATTTGTCATTCCCACTGGAAAGCAGGCAAAGGGTCTGCTGGGAGATCTTTTCATTGCTGCTGTTAAAAAAGGCCATTTTCTTTGCAAGCCATTTGTCTCTGCCTTGTTTCTAACAGCAGGAGGTGTGGCTGCACATGTCTGTCATATTTTAAAGGGCCACTGGTGATAAGATGATGAAAAGAAGGCAGTTTCCTTGCAACCACTTGAATCCCACCAGATGTGTCTATCCAGCACAACAAATACATCATCCTACTTTTTATACCATCGTTTCCAGTAAGATTGTAGGGTACAAACATATTCTGCAGAATTCTGCAGTGGTTGTGCAATGCGGTTGAGTGGATAGCAGTGAGTTCCCAGGAACATTCTATACAAGTCACCTATTCCTCTACCTTTGATGAATCAATGGCAGTCAATTTGCAAGAGACTTTGTGCAAGTCCCCACCAATTTTCCCAGTGCAGAAACATTTATTTCCTCTTCATCTGTTAGTAGGTAGAGGCAGACACCTGGAACTGCCCACTCTTCATGACTCATATAAAATAATAACATTTTGCTTTGATTAGGGTAAAGATCATCCCCATCAGTGGAGTCCCTGAGCCCCCTCAGTGACAGAATGACTTGCTGTGTGGGTGGGGGAAAGCAACAAATGTGGAAAACAAGAGCTAATTGAAGGAAAAAAGTATTTGTGGCTTAAAAAAGTGTTTGTGACTTCACTCTTTCTGCACCTCCTGTAGGATATGAAACATGCAAGTCACAGAGAGCCTGAATTGTGACCCAGAGGGTTAAATGGAACACAGCTCACCTTTGAATGACACAAAACTCTTCCATGGTGGGCTTATTACAGCCCTAACGTGATTTTAGGATGGATGGAGAACACAGCAGGATTCAGCTCATTGAACATTCACAGCATGAAACAAGGTAGGTTTTCAAGCTGGGCTTGAGACAAACCCACAAACAATCCAGACTTCGTGGTTGCCATAAGGCCCCTCTACATCTGTGGTGGCCACACTCTGCAGAACAGACCCTCTGGGCTGGAAAATAAGGAGTCTTTTCTCTTGAAGTAAGAGGATGCCACACTGAGCCTACATATCACAGAGTCACAGGATAATTTGGGTTGGAAGGGAACTTTAGAAGTCATCTAGTCCAGCCCTCCTGCAATAAGCAGGAATGTCTCCCACTAGACCAGGTTGCTCAAAGCCCCATCCAGCCTTGAACACTTCCAGGGATGGGGCATCCACCTGTTTTGGCAACCTGTGCCAGTGTTTTACCATTCTCACAGTATAAAAACTTCTTCCTTATATCCAGTCTAAATCCACTGTCCTTTATTTTTGTGCCATTACCCTTGTCCTGCTGCAACAGGCCCTGCTAAAACTTTGTCCCCATCTTTCTTAGATGCCCTCTTCAAGTGCTGACAGGCCACAATAAAGTCTCTGCAGAGCCTTCTCTTCTGCAGTCTGAACAATCCCAGCTCTCTCAGCCTTTCCTCATAGGAGATGTGCTTCAGCCCTTTAATTATCTTTGTGGCCTCCTTTGGATTTGTATTTTTGCCACATTTTTCATCTTTAATGGTAAAATCCCATATTCTTCTTGGATAGGATGTCCTTCCTCCAGGGCCTTCAGACACCTCCAAAGCAGGCACGGATCACACTTCCAAGGGAAGAGAAATTATAAGCAAAGTCAAGCTACAATTACAGTCTGTATTGCATTTGCTGTCAGCAGCCAATCTAATAAATGAACCTTTTAAAATGTTATTATTGATCTTTTCTACCCTCTGACCCTACTTTTGTCTTCCTTCCCGAGAAGGGCTGCAAGTAATTCCCTGGGACACTTAAATGCAATCCTCTGACTAGAGCTGTTTCATATGTGTTAGATCCAACCTTCAGGATGAATAACTGGGGAAAAAAAAAAAAAGGGTCTGTTTCTTTACCATATTCAGCTGTTCATTAGGTGGTGGAGCAGAAATCTGTGATAAGAATCAGAAGGCAAAGCCAAACTGTTAAGTATTGTAATCCTGATGATGGAAGAGAAAGAAGAAAACCAGCTGGAATGTTTCACTCTTTGTTTCTTTAATTAAGCCTAGAATATATTTATTGTGCAGCTCTGGAATATCTGGAAATATTTACCAAATTGTATTCAGATTATGGTGTCAATAATCAAATTAAAAGAAGGAGAGCAGAATGGATTTAGAAAGTAAAAGAAATATCTGATTGGCAGATCCATGTTTAACAGAACAGCACTGAACTTCAGAGACAGAAAAGTTGTTTCTTCCTAGTTTGCAAAACTTATTCTCACCAGCACTTGTGGTGGCCATGAAACAAAAATTTTACATCCCAGACTCCAGAGAAGTGATGGGGATGAGGAGGTTTTCTTTCTTGCCCTCTTTGCTTCAATTAAAAGATAGATAACCGAGTTTCAGCCCTCAAAAGGATTTCTTCAGCAAATCTCAAATAACGGAAGGGAAAAACCAACCGTAAAGTTTTATGATCTCTAGTCTGAAGTGAATTGTACACAAAATTTCAGTTTATTTCTACATGTTTTCTCTTAAAGTCTATCACTAATAAAAACCCTAAAGGTTCAAACCTATAAGGACTTGTGAATGTGTCTCACTTTAGGTCAGAGAAGTGTTTCAGAGAAGAATCCACTCCCCAGCAGCGGCAGGATCGGAGTTTTCTGTTGGTACTTGCTGTAACAACAAAGAAATAGCAATGGGCAAAGAGTAAGCCAAAAAAACCTGTGGAGGCGTGGAATTACACCCAGTGTTCATCAGATATGCAGAGATCACTCTTCACTCTGCTTGTTCATTGTCTGCAGCACTTAAAACAACAATTTTGGATGAGCATGTCCGTAGGCACGACCTGGCACCATCACTGACAGTGACAGTTACTGGTGTTTTCAAGGGAAAGCTTTAAGAGCAGGTAAGTGACTGGATCCTCTGGATTCATCCCAGAGGGGTGGTTTTTGACTGTTATTAAACTAGACTATAAATGAGGTCTTTAATTAACAGGTAGACCAAGTAATTTAGAATATATAATTGTATTGTGAACACAGACATAAAAACCACTCTCTTTGATGGCTTCTTTCTTTCTTTTTTTTTTTTTTTTTTTTAATTTGGGGATACTTCTGCAGTTGATCAGCCAAAAATTTAAAAGTCTAAAGTGAGATCAAAATATAGCCAAAACATAGCAAAGAGATATATCATAAAAATGTACTAAAAGTTGTGACAAACCAAAAGGCAACACTGTACTCTGAAGAAATAATGACTCAAAAAAGACAGATATGTTGATTTTTCTGAATTTTGGTGCTTGTTTTACAGTCTGTCACTGATTCACTCTGATAACATTCCCCAGGAGGCAGCAAATTCTACCTTTGCTGCTACCTCTTTCAACATAGAGATATTCAAGCCAGTCTTTTTGGCTATTAGAATATGCATTTCCTTTACTTCTGTAGGTGCTAATGAGTGGCCAAATTCCAAACCACTGAGCTGGGTACACTGAAAATGTAACTACCTGCAGATGGTGTCCTTTAGGCATTTATTTAGGTGCACGTTAGGTATTCCTAAAAATGTAATAAAAGAAAATTCCACTTAGTGACTGCCTAATTTCAGAGCCCATAACCAGCTCAAGGTGTTCCCAGGGCCATGGTGTGGATCTTGTTGCAGCCCTAAAGAATTCCAGATGTGCTGGGGCAGAGGAGGAGCATGGCCGGGGTTTGATACCAGGCACAGATGAGGGTGTTCATTAGGAGGGAAAGAGCTCTGGATTTTGGCCTTAGTTGTTGAGATTGTATTTTAATTGATGGTTGTTGAAGATAAAATGCAGAAGAGGAGCAGAGCCCAGTGTCTGGGCTTGGAAACTTGGCTGCTGGGTGCTGTGCCTGGCTGAGGTGGACACCTCTGGGTGTCTCCTGAGGAGATGATGATGCACCATGGAGGTGATTATCACAGTGAGAGTATCACAGTGATTATCAGTGATTATCGCAGTGAGGGGAGCTCCACCCTGCTGGAACTTCAGAAAGGGCTTCCCAGAACAGTGGGAGATGGAGAAAGAGACCCAGGTGCTGCTGAACATGCAATCCTCGGTCACAGAAACGCTCCTCAGAGACCTCCTCCATGAATGCATCCCTCATCCAGGCAGGCTGGTGGAACCTGTTAGACAGCACACCCTCCCTGCTTGCTTACAGCTCTTCCCAAGCTTTGTTTATGTGCTGGATTTGGGAGGTTTAAACCCCTGGTGTGTGAGGATGGCTGTGGTGGCCAGGGGGGACACACTGCTCCACTCCCAGGAGCACACTGCTTGCCCTGCCTAATTAGAGAGCGTGTCCTGGGAGACAAAGATCTTGTCAGCCTGTTTACAAAGTGCTCCACAAACCATTTCAGGAGGTCTAGCAGGAGTTATTCCTTCTCCCTCCAAGCCCTGGGTGACAGGGATATTAATAGCAGTGCAATACCATGTTTAAAGTGTCTGCTCAGCACGTAGAGGGAGATTCAGATGAGGGACCTCAAGGAATTCCCTTGACAGGGACAGCTGTGATATATTCTGTTTCCCAAGTGGCAGGAGAGAGATGGGTGGCTCTCGTGTTCTCCTTGTCACCACTGTAAATACTTCCATCCAACCCATCTCACTGTGACCCTTTTGGTCCTGTGGGAAATCATCCTCTTATGCCCTTACAAAGTGCTCATGTTTGTGTTCAGTCCTGTGGCAGGACATGGAGAAAGGATAACTACACCTCATCACAGGCTGTGAGTCCAGGATGGCGTGGAAGGTAAACCAGAAATTTTGCTTTACTCAAATAATCCAAATCAAACTCTTTTAATTTCCAGAATGAAGCCAAAGGAAAAAAAAAAAATTGATGCTATGAATTCCATGGCATCAACATGAAGATAAAAGAAGAGATGCAACAGGAAGATAAATAGATTAGAGTATCAGATTTATTACGAATATTGCCAGTAGCAGTGCCTGTTCCCAAGGCTCCCTGCCATTTCCCAACAATAAGATCCGGGTTTTCAGGTTGGGTAGTGTTTCTTTGCTCCCTATTTGTGCTGGAAAGCTCTGAGCTATTTTTTACTTCAGGCTCCAAGATATTTAGCCTGAAAGGCTCAGCCATTTCTGCAAACGCGGTTATAGAAAACGAAAAGCAAAGTTGTTTGGTAGAGAAAAGAGAAAAGCTGAGGTTGTTTAAGTTTTGCCACGCTGGCCAAGAGTATGTTCTTTGATCCACCTATGAAAATACAAATTTTGCCTAATTATGAGTCTCTGAAAAACTGTTGCTTACAAATAATCAGCAAGTCTTTGCTGGAGTTTGGCAGCTCCAAGGGTGGAAGCATCCTGTAAGAAGCCAGTGATTATCAGAACTAAGGCAGAGGTGCATGTTTTTCACAGGATCAGTAAAAAGTTTGATGCTGAATTTAGTGGTCCAATCCTGTGCTCTTTGTCACCTGAGATACGTGATGTCAGCAGCTGTTGGAGCCTTATGAAGGTTGATGTGCTTCCTGAGGGTCTACTGTGGCATCTGCTGCTGAGGGAAATGTGCACTCAGTCCAGTGCAGGGCACTGAGGATGCAAAATGATATTGAAATTGAAAACAAGGTAAAAAAAAATCAGGGGAAGGCCTTTGATGCTACTTTTTGAAATGTTTTTCAGATTATCCTAAAATTATAGAAAAAGTACAAGTAACACAGTATTTTGATTTCAGCAGTAATCTCACTAGCAGTATCTTTCTGATCATAGTTGCTCTTTCCGTTCCTTGTGTGTAGCTAAAATACAGCACAGAATGAGAAGAACCATGGAAGAATGAAGAAATCAAGAAGTGGGAATGAGAAATTTGTATCCTTTACTTCACAGCAAGGGCATGTCCTTTCACCCATAAGCATGAAAAAGTGCTTAATTATCCATATGGTCTTGATTCAGGAGAGAACCATGGGTGCCCAAAGAATTCCAGAATATCCAGCATGTTTCAAATGGAGTTCGCTTCTTGTGGACAATTTGCTTTGGGTTACTGCCTGGCGAACCATGAACCTTTGGAATAGTCTCCCGAGGGAAGTGGTGGATTCCTCATGTTGGATGCTGGGCCATCTCATCTAGACTGTGCTTTTGCTGTGAAAGCTTGGACCAGATGATCCTTGAGGTCCCTTCCAACCTGGTATCCTATAATTCTGTGATAATGGAGTTGCCCCCTGAACTGTGCTGCTAAAAGAGGTTATCCCAAATATCATATGGGCAAAGGAGACAGGCTGCAGTAAGGAAAGCTCACCAGCAACCAGGGTGAGGTTGTGAGCCTGTGGAACCACAATTTCTGGAAGCAGCTCCAGCACACTTTCCTGCTGTGTGGGAAAGCGCAGCCAAAACCTTGGTAATGTTCAGGTGTGGTACAGCAAGAACAGGATGAATGCTCTGACGTCTGCTGTGCCTGGTGAACTATTAACACCTGAACAGGCTGTCTCTCTCTCAGGTAATTATGTGATTATATGAAGGTCATGACTTATAAATTGTCATGGACTGCTAGACTGGTTTAAAAACCGGTAGCAAAGCCACCATGCCATCTGCTTTTATGGCCGTAATAATCTGAAACTGTTGGACTGCAGCTTTCCTGCACTGTCTAGTCATCACCTCTACACTGGGGTAAATTTTGTCTATTGTTTTTCCTGTGTCATGAACTTCTGTTGTAGCACCAATCTCCCACAGTGGTGTTTTTTTTCAGGAGAAACAAGATATTCTGAGATGCTCTTGTGCCCAGACCCTGAATAACTAACAGGTAAGAAAATGCTGTGATACCAGAGAGCTCTACTGGGAGAGATTTATGGCTTGGTATCCCAGTTTCTTTCTCTGAGGATTTCAGGAGC
Organism: Pseudotriccus pelzelni; assembly: GCA_035584735.1. Taxonomy (NCBI): domain Eukaryota; kingdom Metazoa; phylum Chordata; class Aves; order Passeriformes; family Tyrannidae; genus Pseudotriccus; species Pseudotriccus pelzelni. The sequence goes on along the minus strand of JAWMRA010000005.1, from coordinate 1,758,633 downwards.
AGCAAACCAAGATCCTCATGCCCTTCCATCAGCTTTCAGCTCCTAACCCATCCCTTCCCCTGGCTGTCTCTTCCCCATGGCAGAGATGCCTCTGCCTCTCCCCATGTTTAGCACTTTCTTAAAAATTTCAGCCCTGTGATGTTGATAGTTGGAAGCTTAGGGTTTGTTTTCTTCCTGACATCATCATTGGTATATTTAGTACAAAATTTCATATAAAATTAGAGAGCACAGCAGTTATCCTGTGTTCAGCTCTGCCGCTCACATCAGGCCCCTTCAGCTGAGCTGTGCAGCTGGGCACAATGCTCACTTTGAAATCCCACACCACACACGTGATGGCTTTCATTAAAAATATTATCTGGTGCTGATGGGGCCATGGAAAGAACTCCCTCATAGACAAACTCACAGACCCGGCTGGGGAGGGAGGAGACCAAGGCACATTTTCCATTTTCATTACTGGTTGTAATCTATAGGGGAATGACTGATTAAGTGGGCAGATGTTGCTCTGAGTATGAGATAAAACTTGGATTTTAGAGACTTGTAGATCCTAACCCGTGATACATGGGCACATACAAGGAGTACAGACCTAACAACAGGGTTATACAAATTCACTCCCAACCAGGAATTAGTGAAATATGTTCAAGGAACTGTTATTTCTGACGCATAACACAGTTTGTCATCTGCATACAAGAAAGCAAGCTTTAGAGAAGCAGTTTCCAGACACATTCATCAATTACTACTTGAAATATTCCACACTAAATCAAAGAATGGGAGTTGCTACCCTTGGCTTAATCCTCAAGTGTCAGTGTGCAATATGTAACTCCCAAGAGTGAGCAAAGATCAAACTTATTGGGAAAGCAACATTTGTAGCCAAAACTAACACAAAGATGTAACTTGCAGAGGAAACATTTAAAGGCATAATGAAAGGATTGGGAAACTAAACATGAAAATCAACAAGGGGAAATGAAGCCCTCAGACTTGGCTTGTGTGCTGATGACCACAATCTAATTAAGGCAAAGGGGTCAGATGAGAAAGTAAAACAAAACACATGAATTGGGAGATACAGGAGGAGGATTGTAGCAAAGCAAAACTTCCATTTTCATGCAAACTTTCATTTTCTCTATTTTTAATCTGGATTTCTACCAAGGGATTAAATTTAGTCTTTGCTTTGAGGTTAGACAGGAGAGCCACAAAGAGTTTCTCAGTTCCTCTCTTGGTGGGGGACTGGGTGTTGCTCCATCTTCACAAGGATGTTACTGGATGTACAGTTTGCACATGACCAGTTAGTGAAGGGCTACAGACTGAGACAGAGGATCAGGCAGAAAGGATGAGGCTGCCAAACTTTCTTATAACTATCTTATAACTTCTTGGACCACTTTTTGTACAGCTTGCAGGCTTGAAGATTGGCGTCATAGAGGAAGTGCCACTTTCAAGGAGATTTTCCAAAGGTCAAACCATGTCTTTTCAGTGTATGGTGCCCCTGATTTGCTGGGAGAGCACAGGGGTGTGGTACAGAGTGAAGCAATCACAATATCCTGGGGGTACCACAAAACAGACCTCTGTATTCATGTGGATCTGTAAATACAGTTAGATCACTTTTCAAAATATAAATGAAATATTTATCCGCAAAGCAACTTTAGAAGATATATCAATAATGTCCTGATCCCTGCAGAGGGAGATACACCATTAATAAACCATGTTGAGTCATACACTACAGAAATAGAGCTTTTCTCTGGGGCCATCACATGCACCAGCTATTCTGGAGACATCTCACTTGTTCTGTTTCCCAGCGTTGCCGTATCCTGACCTGCTCGGCATCTCTGTGTGCTGCTGTCAGAGCAAGTTTACTCCCACCATGCTGCTGGGATTTATATCTGACATATGTTCCTCCTCTTCTCATACTTCAGCACTTAAACTCCAGGTTCAGTCTTTCCATGCTCTGCAAAAGAAAAGGGATGTATTCCTAGCGTGGCCACATTTTTGGAAATCTTAGAGGCTGCATTATTGATGCCTGCCGGCTGTTTGCAGAGCAGAGCTCTTCATCTTATGAGTCCTTTTCCTCTCCAGCCTCCAACATGTATACACTCCACTTTTGGGCATGCAACAACCCAAGCAAGGGTGACCTTCCTCTTCTCCAGGGCTTATTCCAAAGCAAAACAACAGGATGAGGGGAAAGAGCCTCAAGTTGTGCTAGGGGAGGCTTAGATTAGATTTTAGAAAAAACTTATTCATGGAAAGGGTTGTTGAGCCCTGGCACAGGCTGCCCAGGGCAGTGGTGGAGTCACTGGTTCTGGAAGAGTTAAAAAAATATGTGGATGTGGCACTTGAGAACATGGTCTAGTGGTGAACTGGGTTAATGCTTGGACTTGATGATCTTGAAGGTCTTTTCCAACCTAAACAACTGCATGATTCTACAATAAGAGGAGACAGTTTTAATCCACAGCGTGTGAAAGACCAGCCTGGTTTGAGAAGGTGATAAACACCGTGTTGTCTGAATTGTCCTGTGACTCCAAAGATCGTAGAATTTGAATTCTGGGGGTTTTTTTAGACACTCTCTTTTCCCCATGGCACTTTGGAGGGAGGTTTTTCCTCTCTTCCGTTAAATATTTTGACATGTGAAAGTGAGCGTGTGTACAACTCATTTAGAAATGGCCCCAGTGGTGGTTGTAACTCTGCATCGGGTCTGCTTCCCACATCACAGAGCAGCTCCTCTGTGCAGCAGGGTGGAAGGAAGGGTTGCTCCTGCTGCTGTGCTGGAAGCCGGTTTGCTCCTCTGGGAAGGCACAAAGCATATGGGAACTCCAGGAGGAGTCCAGGTTTGCCTTGAGGGCTGTAGAGTAAACGAGTTCAGGTTGTACATGAAAATGTTAAACCTGTTCAGTCGGTTCCCTTGCCATGAGCAGGATCCTGGGGCTTTGGAACCAGAAGGACAATTGCCTCATTCATTTCCTGAGGTTAGTTTAAAAAAAAAAAAAAACCAAACAAAAAACAAGACTATTTGTACTGTTATCCTTGGGATTTCATGATGGGGTGCAGGAATGGGATGACTTGGAAACCCTTGGAGCTGCTACTGCAACTGGCTACTGACTGAGCTCCAGCTGTGACCTTGATGTGATAATTATGTAACAGAGTTTACAGATATGAAGTTCTTTTTTCAAACATGCAGCTATAATTAGAAATAAAATACCATTTTAAAAAAGTGTAGTTTAACCGAGATATTGAAAAACTACTTGGCTTTTCACTATAATTTAAAACCTTTGTGTCCTGCACTAGTGAATCCAATAAAATAACATAAAATGTAATATGAAAATGACTCGTGCTAAGAGCAAATTTGGCTCAGTTTTTCTTCTCTCTCTCTCTCTCTCTCTCTTTTTCTCTCTCTCTCTCTGTCTCACTCAGACCCAGGGAAATATTCCAACAGAACTCCAAAAGCTTCAGCACAATGGAATGAAAAGTCCTTGTCATTAAGGCAGCAAATGCTATTTAAGCTTTGGAAATATGAGATACCAATTAGGGCAGCTTTGAGAGGCATCATTTTGGTTTGGATTGTTTTGGCTAAACCAGAAATCCTCAGAAACACTGAATAAAAATATACTATATTAGACCCATAAATCACCTAAATGCACAAAAGCCAAGGATAAACTGATACAGTAAGAATTATATTGAACTCATTGAAATCAAATTAAGGAGAGTTTTGCTGATGTCCCTGGGAGGTGCCAGTGGATGCTCCCTATCCTGCAGGAGAAGGATTCAGGTCTGACCCAGCTCCCATCCTTGACAAGGTGGGATGGAGAATCACTGTTGTCACCAATGCCTGGGAGAGGTCAAAAATACAACCACTAAAGCAGATAGAAACCACATTTCAAGCAAAGAAGGTATGATTACAGTAAATAATATGTTGTGTTAATGCCTGGATGAATTGTTGGCTCATGGAATTTACTGCTACAGGACATGCGTGGCTCGGGTAGGAGTGAAGTGGATATTGAATCTATCCAAATCTGTGGATCAGATTTATTTAAAAATGACATACACCCTGCAGGGTTATGATATAAAATGGAGTTAATTACTGAAGAGTAAATTTAGAGGATATGTATTTTGCATGTGCCTAGTATTTGGTTCTTTGAGCTTGTTGACTGCTGATCAGGAACGTCTTCCAAGTGCCACATCATGGGAATTAGTCTTTCATTCCACAGATTTTATTCCTCATGTGTCTTTTCTTAATATACAACACAATGTGCACACAAGGCTTCTGTTCTTAGCAGTGAGGACAGAAGGTGTAAGGAAGACAAAGGACAGGCTGCCCAGAGAAGTGATGGAATTACCATCCCTGGAAGTGTTCAAAAGGTGAGTGGTTGTGGCATATAGGGTTGTGGGTTAGTGGTGACTGCTGGGTTAGTGGTTGGACTTGATGATCTTGGAGGTCTTTCCCAATCTTAATGATTCTATGATTTTAAGATGCTGCTACGTGTCACTGGATGCAGGGATGCATCTGCTTGCCTGCATCGAGCTTTCCAGGGCTGACAGGGTTATGAGCAGAGGGTTGGAATGGGATTTCTCTGCATCATCCCCAACATGTCTTTTGACAAGGGCATGAAGTGACAGAACAAGGGGGGATGTGCCAGAGGGCACAGTTAGGTGCAATATTTGGAAGAAATCCTTCCCTGTGAGGGTGGTGAGGCCCTGGCACAGGTTGCCCAGAGAAGCTGTGGCTGCCCCACCCCTGGAAGTGTCCAAGGTCAGGCTGGATGGGGCTTGGCCAACCTGGTCTAGTGGAAGGTGTCCCTGCCTATAGCAGGGGGGTGGAACAAGATAAGCTTTAAAGTCCCTTCCAACCCAAACCATTCTGAGATTCTTTGATTGTCCTACTCCAAAGGGGATGTTTCTCAAGGGGTATCAGCTTATTATCTCCTCTGTGCTGCGCTTCCCTGTATGGACATCTGTGTGTGCCATTGGGTGGGTTCAGCTTTGCCAGAGTTCCATTAACTTATTTATTTGTTGTCCATGTCTGTTGCATGACAAACATTTCCTCAAGGCTTGACACGAGGCTGAGCTGTGTGGAGCCTCCTGGGGATGGACGGCTTTGTGCTCTGGGTTGTGAGAGGAGACAGGGACATTGAGCATAGGTTTAAAATAAAATAAATATTAATTAAAATTTTAAAAAGGGTTAAAAAAAGTTTTTAGAAAAGTAAAAAAAAACAAACCAACAACCCAAAACCCAAAAAACAACCAAAAAACCCCCACAAACCAACCAAAAAGGTTTAAAGAAAGGGGGAAAAAAGAAGGCGGAGCACTGCCTTTGCGGAACACGCTCCCGGCCGATCCAACACACGCCGGTCCGGGTCCCCAGCCCGTGTCCGGAGGGTACCGCGGCCTCCGGGGCGGGGCTGGCGCGGGGGGCCCGGCCCGGCCCCCGCCCGCAGCGCGGCGGCCCCAGACGCCTCCTCCCTCCTTCGCTCCCTCCCTCCTTCCCTCCCTCTGCCCGCGGCGCCTCCGCTCCGGCCCCGCCGCTCCCGCTCCTCCTCCGCGCCGCACTTTGCGTCTCTCCTCGGCCGCCGCCGCTCGCAGCCGGGCCGTGTGTGCGGGGCCGCGTCCGCGGAGCGCGGTGTGTGCGGGGCCGTGTGTGCGGGGTCCGCCCGCCCGCCCGCCGTGCCCTGCATGGCCGCCCCGCAGCGCTGAGCCGGGGAAGGCGGTGCCGGCGGCGTTCCCGCGGCGCTCCCGCGGCTCTCCCGCAGCATGGCGCGGGGCGGCGGGCGGCTGCAGCCCCGGGCCGCCGCTGCTGCCCCGGGCCGGGGGGGCCGGGGGCCG
>JAWMRA010000005.1:1735292-1752731 GCA_035584735.1 Pseudotriccus pelzelni | reverse complement strand
GCCGCTCGGCCTCCTGTGCCTGGCGCTGCTGGGCGCGCTGGGCGCCGCCGAGGCGGAGTTCTCCATCCTGGACGAGGCGCAAGTCCTGGCCAGCCAGATGAGGAAACTCGCCACCGAGGAGCTGAGGGTCGTCACCATGCAGGTACGGCCCGTCCTGGCCCGCGCCTCGCCTGGTTTTCTCTCCTTCCTTGCCTCCCTCCTGCACACGCTCTTCCCGATTCCTGCCTTGCCCTTTCTCTCTCCATTCCTTTCTTTCTTTCTTTCCCCCCCCATCCCCCCCTCCTCCAGTTCTTTTCTTCTTCGCAAACTTTCCTTCCCCTCTGTGCGGGCTGCTCCGTTTCCCCGAGCCCGGCTTCCCCGAGCCCGGCTTCCCCAGCCCCGGCTTCCCCGAGCCCGGCTTCGTCTCCTCTCAGTCCGGCTTCCCTGAGCCCGGATTCCCCGGCTGCCCCAGCCCTGCTTCTCCAGCTCCCAGATACTGTCTTCCCCCAGCCCTCCTCCTCCAGCTCCCACATTCCGGCTCCCCTGAATGTGCCGAGCCGCCCGCCCGAAGGGGAGCGGGGCTGGAGCGACGGGGTCACGGACAGGCTTGTGTGTTATTTGCAGTTTACACCATTGAAGCGGCCAAAATCGCTCCCCGCAGCCCCGGAGGAGTCCGAGCCGGGCTTGGGGCTGAGCCGCCTCCCGGCCGAGCATCCCGCGGGCAGCGCAGGGAGCCGTGTCCTGCCCGGGAGCTCTGAGATCGGGGTGAAGCGATGCTTCCCGGCCTGAGAGTGCGCCCGGATAAGTTTATTTAGATGCTGAATTCGCGCCTGGGTTTAGGGGAAAGCGGTGGCGAGGAGCTGTTTGTTGTTTCTGGGGTGTTCTGCGAGGGGCTGGTGGGACTTGCAGGGAGTGCTGGTACCTGCGGTACAGCAGCGGCTGCCCACCCTCTCCGAGGGGGGAAAAGTGAAATCGAATCCCAGGCGGCTTTCAGGGGAAGGTATGGTCAGTAGCAAATGCAGTTTTAAAAGCCTCCCAAATTGAAAAGGAGACACTTTCATAGGATCAGCGGGGGTCTCTACCCAAATGGCCTTTTATCTTCTCTAAACTGGCTGCATTCTCTCACCTCTGGACCATCATTGTGCTGGGCGGCCTCCTAGGGCTCGTTTTGTCCGGGCAAACACTGAGCTGTCTCTTGTCCTTGATGCCAAGAAGACAGGGATTTAAATGACTTCACTTAACAAGGTACATTATTGATGTACTGAATTCAAGGAAGTCACTTTTTTCCCCCCTCTGCCGTGCATATACATGTATGTATTTCCCCTCAAAAGATATAAGCATAATCCTTTGCTTTGGTGGAGTCTCTGTTCATGCAAATCAAGTCAGTATAATTGCATTGCTAAATCTGTGTCTGGTGTTAAAAAAAAATCCTAATATGATCGTCTCAACATGTATTGACTTAAGGCAACTTATAAAAATATACCTTGTTACTGTGCTTTGATGCACAAGCTGACTTTAGGATGAGCTAGATTTTCTTTCCTAGAATTGTACCAATGATCCAAGTTTGGGAACAATCTGGATGCCAGTGCATGGGAATGTAAATAATGTTAAAACTGTGTTTACTATTAGCTGGATATTTAGGGCCCCAAAGAAATTTAACTGGTAGTTAAACTGACACCCCTTTTCAAACTGAGCCCTATTTTTATATGGTTCAGATTTTGGCTGTCTGAACTCCCATCACGCTAATGCACAGCCTGTCCTTTGCTCCCCCCTGGAACATTATTACAGCTGTTTAAGATTAAAAACCGGTGGGAACAAATCTCCCCTGATTTTAGAAGCTTCTTTGCTGACCTCCTACAGTAGAACAAAAAGTGTTATGATCTGTATCACTGCAGCTCTTAAAAGCACCGGATTTTAAGGCAGAAATTTCCTAAGCCTGCCCATCAGGGCTAGGTGTAGCTAGCACAGAATTCCCCCTTTTCCCACTTGTTCAGGGCTGTTGGTGAGTGGCGGTGGCCTGGAGGGCACCTGGTGCCGGGTGGTGGGTTACCTGCACTGCTGCCACACTGGGGATGCTCAGGATGTCGTGATGGGGCAGAAAGGAGGAGTGTGGGATTTTGGAAGGAGAGCAAGGGCACTTTTGGACTTTACCTAGATATAAATCCAAGGATGTTGTCCTGGGTTTAGGGGCTAATGTGGAGACAGGGCCCGAAAGAGGACGTAGTGAAAGGAAGTTGTGGTAGAGAGAGGGAGGGTTGGTGTCCAACCATTAGTGAGCTGTGGTTTTATTTAGTTTCATAAATTGTAGAGGAGGAAGCAGCAGGATTTAATGCTTCCCTTGTGTGCTCTCTTCATGCTTTGGTCCTTGCCAGTTGTGGCTCCCACATCTGCACATCCTGGTAATAGGCAGGAGGTGGTGTCACCAAGGGTGGGAAAGGGAAACAGAGGAAGGATAGGTCTGAGCTGGAGGTGGGCAGGAAGCATCCAATGACTGCAGGAGCAGGTGGAAATGCTTAAATAGAGTGAAGGTGGAGGTAGGTTGGGGTGTGTTTTGAGTCTGAAAAAAGAGGGAAATGTGGACGGAGCCTCCAGAAGTGCAGGAAGGGAGGATCAGGTGGCATTTCGAGTTCCGACACTAGAGGAGCAAGTGGAAGAGGTAAGAGGAGAACCATGGAATCTGTGAACCTTAAATGCCTGTGAAAAGGGGCAGGGAGTAATGAACGTGGAAGTTGTGAGATAGAAAATAGATTAGATTTCTGCGTCACTGCTGTAAATGAGATCCGTCCTCTCTGTGCAGTGGCGACTTCCTGCAGTATATTCTTCTTCGGCCAGTGCTTCGTGTAATTAGTCAAACAGCAATAAGGACTTAGTGTTTCTGGTAAAGTCTCATTATTTTGCATTGTTGGGAGGAGTGAAGTACATGTACATCTGTGCTGTACCAGGCTGAAGCTACAGGAAGACCGAGGAGGAGGGAGGTTTCTGGTGCCAGCCAGCACCAATCTGACAATTGAGTTTGGCACTCACACCACTGCTTTCTGTTTACAGGGACTTGCATGAGTGTGGTATGTGACTGTTACCGTTAAGTAGTGCTTTGATTTCCTGCCTACAGAAGTGCTCTGATTTAATCTATAAATTTATTCCTTGAATGGTACTGCACAGAGCAGCTGGTAGTGCAGTCTAGGTGACAACTCGTGAGTTACATCATTTGCTGAATGTATTGTACAGCAGCACAACAGTTTCTTATTTAAATGTCCAGTTAGAATATGCATATTTGTACCATACCAAATCTTCAATCAGTGAGGACACATGTCGGGCGCTGCACAGTGTGGGTTCCTGGGTGTCTCTGTGTTGCCACCCTGAGTGTTATCTCTCCAGGAGTGGTAAAATATAGAAAGTTAATCAATTGTCTGACTTCCTCTGTTGCAGTCATTAATCATTGTTCCCACTCCGTTTGATAGTTCTACCAAATCCACAGTTAACGATGTTGCTGTGTCTTAACATCACACGTATTTTCTTTCATGCATCAGGGTACCTACACATGCTTGTGTGATTTTTTGCTCTGAGAAATGTGATCTGTTTATGGTTCTCCCTGAAGTACATCAGTGCTTTTTCCAAATCAATCCGAAGCAGTATCACCACAATCTCTTCCTCTTCCCTCTCCTGCCTGTGGGACAGAGCATGCAGGAGAAGCTGCTGGTTCGTGGGTTATGCTGCACCTACAGCCACCTGTAACCCTGACCTTCTTTTCGGTAGCTAAAGCACTTGACAGCATCCATATTGTACCAGGGAACACCTGCTGGCAGCAGGCTGCATCCTTGGAATACAGCATGCAATCACACCTCCCCCTGCCAGCCTGAGCTGCTGTATTCCTTGTCATTCCTCAGTAGGAATGCAATCACATCTCAAATAGCCCATGGCATCACTTGCCAAGGGCTGGAGCCTGGTCAATGAGCCTGAGTGACAGTCCTGGAATGTGTTCTCCTGGGCAGAGGCGACACACTGCACCAATTAAAAGTTAAGTGCCCTTTTATACTAAAATTATAACTAAATTGGTGCTTGTGGTGTGACCTGATCTGCCAGTGGAGTTTCACCGTCCCTGTTACCTCTCTGATCCTGGCCTCTCTGAGCTGGATGGAATTACAGAACAGGCTGTTGGTTGAAACAACTGAAATTCTTTAGCTGGGAGACGAAGGCAGGAAAAGAATAAATCAGAACTTTTGAGAGCGTCTTGTTTGGTTTTGGCAAGGTTTACCTTCTAAGTCTGCATGGGGTGCCCAAGGTGAGGACTATTTTTTGAGGGGCAAGGTAACGTTTCCATCTCCAAAACAGGGATATTATACTTGCAGCCAGAGTTGAAAGGATTAAGAAAGGCTTTGAAGATGAAAAGCATTAAGTGCCTCTATAACTTTCAAAATGCTTGTTGATGTTGTCCAGATAGTAACAAAAGTTGTAGGCCCAGAGGGCCTTGAGTATTTTTGAAGGCCACTCTGCCATCTTAATCCTTTACGCTTACTCCGAAAAGGAAACACAGCCCATTCTCATTGTTACTGATCTTGGAGGTTGGAATTAAAAAAAAAAAAAAAAGGCATTTTAAATCTGAAAACCAGCAGTCTGCTGGTCATTTTTTCCCTGTATTTTTTACTATACTAATACATCAGGTGTCGTAGTGATGTGTAAAATAACAACCAGCTTAGTACAGACTTCTGGTTGATTGGCAAGCAGATTATTTCTTTATTTATCTTACTAACTGTTTGTCTGGCCATATGTTTTTCAAGAAGAACAGATTGTGCATGACAGGGAGATGGGGAGATGTCCAGAGGTTTATACGGGGTGCAAAACCATGTTCTTTGAAGATTTCAGTGTGATGGCAGAGTTGCAGTTACCAGAACTGTCCATTTATTTAATCCCTTTGCAGATGAACACTGACAGAACACAGTATTATTTATTTTTTCTAATGGGATGGTCTTCTGGCTAATGACAGTGGATTTAATGCTTAGAAGAATTAAATCCCATTTGAGTTAAATCCCATTGAAATGCCAGAACTGTGGTTCTCCATCTCTGAAATCAAGGGTTTCACACAATTCCCTTCTTATTTATATAAATAGTTATAAATGAATCTGTTGGTGACTGTGAGGTACTTTCACAGCAAGTGCTGTAAAGCACCGGGTCTGAAACCTGGACCTTGTGCACCCTCAGCCAAATCACAGCACAAAAAAATATTTCCTTTCTTTTCCTGTATTATTTCCAGCTCGTTCCCAGCTTGCGAAGCAAAAATACAATAGAAAAATGAAAGTAAGGAGTGCTGATAAGTGTTCGGCTGTACCTTTTTTAGTTTCTTTTAATATTATTTGGCAGTAATATGTGCTTTAGTAATAATTACAGAGCAGAAACCAGCGGAGTAAAACCTCATCTGTTTTCCATGATTATGTCTTAGTTTGAATCCCGCTTCAGCAGCTTTATCCGAGGCTTTCTGAAAGCCCAAGACTGCAGCATTTTTTCATCCTTTTCCACGTGGATTCCTTTTTTTTTCTGGCATGAAACATTTCAAAGAGGCAGCGAGAGGTCCTGGTGGAAGGGCAGCGGGAATGGGAGAGCAAATCTGAATTTTTAATTAGGCTTTGAGCTGTTCCTTCAAAGTGTGGGGACATCCTCAGTAACGTACATCTTGTTGCATCAGCAAAGCCTGACATTTCACTTCAAACAGGGAAAATGCAGCTGTCCTGGGCAGATAAAAGTTGCTCAGAGTGGAGCAGCAAGGTGGGTTGGCAGATAATTAGTTGTCCCCTGCGCTGCCTTTCCTAAGGGTCCTGCCAGTCCTGGCATGGGCTGGAGGGGTTATTAACAGCAAGAAATCCAAGGACGCTGGGAAGTGATTGGGAATCTCTCAGCTGTGGCAGGGCTGATAACACGTGTGCTAGGAAGGCACAAAAGTAAATACAACGTGTGTTAGCTCATTTTTCTTGGCTTAATTCAGCAGAGGAGGAATGGTTAGAGGGGATCTGAGCACAGCAGAGAAGCTGCTCTGCTGACATTGCCTGGCAAGGGGAGGAAAAACCTTGTTGTCAAATACTATCAAGAGCTTCATCTTTCAGACAGAAAGGCAAGATGTGTTTGAGATGGAAAGAAATGTGAAGTAAAAGATTTGTGTGTGTGTTTCCCAGTGATTCTTTTATATCCATATAATAAAAGGGAGTATTAAGTATAAACAGATTTTGTTGTTTAACAGTTGGTGGTTTTGCTTGTCAATTATTGGTGAAAAATTGGCCAGGAAGTGCTTAGAGCCTTGGCAGTTCAGCGCGCTCATGTGTGGAAGTGCCCAGCTATAAGGAAATATCCCAAATTTTTGTATTTCCATTGTCAGGGCGCTCTATAGATTGAACTGGGGTACAGGGCTACCCAAGCATGAGCCTGATTCTCTGTGAAGCCTGAAATGAATTTGAGCTTGTGGGGGCTTTGCTGGGTACTTTAGCAAGGGTTGGACAATGTCCCAGGAATTATTTATTTGTATGCAGTTGGATGGAAAAATACTAAATTTTTGTTTGTTTGTTTTTCTGTACATGGATAATATAACATAATAATTGAAAAGTAAACAACTTATGTATCAGCCTTTGTTTTGCACGTCAGAATTTTGCTTAGGCTTTGACTACTACGTCCTCCATCATAGGCCTAATGCAGAAAGAAGTATAAAACCATAAAGCACAGAGGGCCTGCATTCCCATCGTTTTCCTGTGCTTTATTGTTGTTCAGTAAGACGATGTGTTAATGAAATCTGAAAGGATATCCTTGGGCTCTCTTTTCCATGAAAAACAGGGTACTTACCCAGTGTTTGTTGTGAAGACTTGTCTTTTCTGACATAAAATTAAGCCAAGTCATGGCCTGAATCTTGTGCTATGTGTCCTTCCCTGTAGAGAAATCTGTACAATTTCTCTGTGATAGTTTATGTCTCATTTAGCAGGGAAAATCTGAGTTGACTTTTGAAATAATCATGGTGCCACAAATCAGTAACACTCATTTCCAACCCAATGAAAAGTGTTAATGGAATCACTTTTATCGACTGCCTCTAAGGTCTCTGTAGAGTCTCCCAAGTGATTTTGCAAAAGTATATTTGCACAATTGCAGTAATTAGTAAAAGCAAACTATTCCATCTCTCTTTACCAGCTTCCCAGCCAGAAGCAGCTGATAAAACCAGCTTTTCATGGTGCTGTTGCCCTTTGAGCCTATGGATTTGCACAACTCTGACTGTGTGACTTGAACCAGTAGAGCAGAAAACCCCTAACACCTTTTTGATAAAAAACACTGTAATTTTCCTTCTAGCATGTCTGCAGAACTGTCTAGCCAGTGCTCTCTGTCCAGTTTTGACCTTGCTTTGCACGTATTTCTGCGATGCAGGAGGAATTTCTAGCTATGCTTAGGATTGTCACAGGTGGGAATGAGGCCAGGGAAAAAAAAAAAGCCTTAAAACAGACACATTTGGAAGTTGCCATAAAAGGTTCTAGAAGCTGGAAAGCCTTAAGCAGAATTTCTCGTGTGTTCACCCTGGTGGGGTTATAAGAGTATTTTTGTGGCTTTTTTTGTGTATTTCAGACCAAATTGCATGTGGAGATAAGTTCAGCTTGACAGAGATGGTGTGATGGTAGCACATCAAAGGGCTGAGGTGCTCCCACAACCTCCCTGTCTCTGGTTCAATCCCTGCTTCTCTTCCTTTCAGCAAAGGGACAATTAGAAACATTTCCTTTTTGGCTGTACTTTCACCTCAAAAGTGATACCAAACAAAACCTGGGGAGGTGTTTGTGGTGATGGGGAGAAGGGACAGACTCCCAAAAATAGCTCTGGTAGGAGCCTGTTGGCCTGGAGCAAGACCAGGCTCTGAGCCAAGGTCACAAAGGGCTTACCAGCCCTTGGGAAGACCACATGGAGAGCCAGGAGGGGTTTTGTTCCTTTGGAAAACAAAGGAACCCCAAATTGTGTGGACCAGGAGTGCAAGGGTAGGTTTTGATAGCGAAAGGAATGGCAAGGCAGCAAGAGATCTTGGGTTTAACCAAATCAGAGCAGTCTGCGCCAGCTCTTTCCCAGAAGCTGTGACCCCACGAGGACCAGCTGTGTGATCCCCGTGTGCTGGGAGTTACTCTTTCTCCTTCCCCTGTGCCACGTAAGGGTGGATGGATGTGAAAGCTGGTTGGACAGTGCCACAGATGATGGTGTAGGCACAGACCATTCCATGGCTGCTGTGTCTCAGGCAGTACTGCAGCACGGGATGGTTCAGCTCCCTGATCCCAAAACCTGGCTGCTTTGGGAACCGGAAAAAGCCCAAGTCCTCGGCCTGGACTGGTCATGTTTGACTTGCTGCTAGGAAGAGAAAAATGAGTTATGGGATGGATTTTGGGCTGAAGTAGATGCTGGAATGGTGTATGCGTTGGCAAGCATCAGGTGAGGAGCCCTTTTTGGGAATGCTCTATGACAGGCTCCGTGATATGGCTACGGAATGGTGCGCTTTGTGGGAGCAAAATTAAGTTTGCCTGAAGTGTTTGCTTTCAGTGGTAGCCTGTCCATTGCTAATCAACACGTGGGCTGATGCTGATGGAAGTTTGGTACAGAAGAAAATCACATCCAGGATATTTTTATTGCCTCCTTCATAGTCACTAAACAAGCATGTTATTTTTCCTCCTTTTTTTTTTTTTCTTTTTTTTCCCCTTATACGGGATTTTTAACTTTTGATTCTGGAGAAGTAAACACTGTTTGGAGGGTAAGAAGGAAGCAGGATCTCTCATCATTGCAAGGAGTGTAAAATGAAGGGGAAAAGTCACTTCAGTTCCATGGATCCTAAATTGCAGTTCATGTTTTGTGAGTGCTGGAGGCTGAAGCCAGTGTTTGATCTGTGGGTTCAGTTCCCAGTTGGCAACAGCTGATGTGGTCAAGCCCTCGTGGACCAATGTATTCCAGACAGGCCAAACCAGCATCTTGGAGACACAATTTTTGTGTTGTATGGAAGGATAAAATAGAAGGATTTGTAATGGGAGGATAATATATTTAGCAGGTTTAACAATGGAAGGATATTTAATTTAAATATGATGTGGGTGGCTCAACTTCCTTGGGCATGTTGTTTCTGTAATATGAATTTCAGAATTGTCTTCCATTCCTTTTGCCAGTGGCTCTCCAGCACTGCCAGGTGTGATGTGGGATTTATTCCCTTGGTCTGGCTTGGTGGAGTTCAGCTACGGAAAAAAGTTTACAGGGAAAACTGGAGCAGGCAGGAAGACAGGGATAAGTACTGGGGATGGTTGTGTGTCACATTATGCACCAGTGGTCAGGAGTCTGTTTTTAAAACCGTAAATTCCAGTCTTTGATCTGTTCCATTAAAATTAGAAAATGTTATTCCTGGATACACAGTCTCTTGTGTCTTCCTTGTAGGAGGAAAAAAACCAGAAAGAAATTAATACTCAAATATGTTGCAAGAGGAGGATGAAAATTGCAAACTTCTCAAATTTCTTTTGCTTTTGGTGAACTTCACCAAGATTGAGGTTGCAAATACAAAGCTAATGGCACTTAAGTTGCCAGCCCTCTCGTGAGTAATTGCTTTTTTTTTTTAATTTTAGTTTTGACTGAAATGTAACTATAATTTTCAGTTATAAAATTCTGGCTTCTCCTTTTGAATTCTGCTGCTGATATATTTTACCTAGCCCTAGATCATTTCAGTAGCTGCTCTGAGGGATGTGCTTGATGCTCTCGAAGTTGTTAAATTCAGTTAGTTGCTAATCCAGCTGTTCTTGGCAGAGGAAGCTCTGCTGTGTTGAGCTCGTGCTGGGAACAAGGATTTTGTACCAAAAGTTGTGTTTGATTTCTAAAACTTTATATACTGACATATAGGTGATACCGTATTTTCATTAAAACGGCTGGATGCAAAGCCAAAATTAAAATAACCCCAACATAACCATGATAAGAGATAAATCACTGGTCATTTCTAATAAACAAGTTGTTTCTATTTGGTAAGAAGTTGAATCTAATGAATTTTAAAATATTGATTCACTGTGATATCCTGAAATATAATTTTGCCTCTCCCTTCTCATTTATATATTTATTCAGCAAGTGGTTGACAGTAAGTCTAGAAATACATTTAAAAAAAAATATGTTCTGGTAATTGCAACCTCAGACTTTGAAATGCTGCTTTTTCCTACATCTCCAAGAATAGAAACTCGGCCTCCAAAAATAAATGAAACCCAACGTCCATCGCCATGGTTTTCAGTGCTTGAAATGGTGGATTTCTCTTTGAGGAGCAGAGGTGCAGCAGCTATTTTGGGAAGTCAGGCTGAAATGAATGCAGACCTGCTCTGTGAGGGCTCGTCTGAAACATAAGATCTGCTGGGTGTGCTCTCTGCTCCGTGCGAGTCGTCTGCATGATTTAATAGAGCTGAAAATTCAGGATAAACAAGTGGAAAACAGAAGTAGCTATAAAGAGATAATAGTAGTTTAAAAAAAAGTTAGTAAGAAATGCACTAGTTTGTGATTCTTTGAGAATGTACTGAAAGCTGTTGTCCTTGATGTGCATTTAGTGTGGATGAATACAGTGTAGGTCAGGCTCGTTCCAGGCCCTTACCTGTTTATTTTTAATCCACAAAAAGTATTATGGCACGTTCAAGGCCTTTGACCCCAAACCTTGACTCCTTCGGAAGCACGGGGAATTCTTTGAAGTTGTACATCAAACTCTCTTGTGCAGACCAAAGGTGCAGAGAGGTGGGTTTCTGCTGCCTTGCCACACCCCTCCACCATTTCCTGTCCTCTAGTTTGCTTGTTTTGTGTTGTTTTTGCCATTCCCTGTCTCCTGGCTTTCCAGTACCATTGGTGTCCCGGAGACAATTTGAGCCCTGGATGAGCACTTGGTCCCACTCTGCGTGGCATGTGTGGGGCTGGGGTGGTTTGTTGGCAGCTCTGGTGTGGCAGGTGGGCACAACTCTCTGATCAGCACAAGAAATGACATGGTTGTAATATCCCCTGAAATTTTGATGGAAGATATCCCAGGGAGACTTTTGTCAAGGACACGGAGTGATAGGAGAAGGGGGAATGGCGTTAAACTGACAGAGGGCAAGGTTAAATGGGATATTGGGAAGGAATTCTTGGCTGTGAGGGTGGTGAGGCCCTGGCACAGGTTGCCCACAGAAGCTGTGGCTGCCCCATCCCTGGAAGTGGCCAGGTTGGATGGGACTTGGAGCAACCTGGGATAGGTGTCCCTGCCCATGGTAGGGCGGGGAAGGAGAGGAGCTTTAAGGTCCCTTCCAACCAAACCATGCCGTGATTCTCTATGCCTGGCAAGGAGCTGGATGGGCTCCTAAGGCTGTGAATGTGTAGACCTGAGGATCTGCAGAGCATGATCTGCATGACAAAACCCAGCAGTTTTGCAATTTTCCACTCTTACTCTGTGTCCAGGGGGAACTGGACTGGAGTTTTGCCACTGCTGCTGGGAGACGACATTTCATTTTGATCCTGAAAATAGATTCACAGCCTTTTTGGGATTCTTGCTCAGAAATGAAGTTACAGCCAGTGTTAGCATTTGTCCCAAAGTCCAAGAATATATTTAAAGTATGGAAAGCTTGCTATAGCAAGTCTGTGGCTGCAGTGTGGCTGGATCCAGCCCCTGCAGAGGCCGGAATGCAAAGCTGGCCCACAGCCATACCCACGCCAGGGAGGATTGTCAACTTGTGGCCTTGCTTTGATGATGCAGAAAGAGAAAAGACAGATTTTTGTTTTGTGGGTTTTGTTGGTTGTTTGGGTTTTTTATTTTTGTTTTTTTTATTTTTTTTTACTTTTTGGTGGGCAGAAAATATCTTTCACAGGGCTGGCAGGAATCTATATCTACCTTAGTTATTCATCATCTCAGGGGATGCTGAGCCCCTGTGGGCAAAGGAAAGGGAGGGGAAAATGGAGAAGGAGGATAAAGTGGCTGTTTACTGCTTTGGAGTTGATAAGAGCAGGAGCAATGCTCAGGAATGGCAGCTCACCAGTTCATACTGATGGCACAGTGAAAGAGCAGGATCTGCTCTATTGTTTTTATTTTTTTTAACTTTCCCATTTCCAGTCCAGCAGAGCAGCAATGCCACTCTGCTCTGAGAGATGTTTGGTGGGGGAAACACTGTCAGGGCTTGAATCATCCTTTCCATTTATCCCTGAAGAGTGCTGAAGGCAGAGTGGTTATGGCCTGAGGTGCTCGTGTGCCACCAAACAAATTAAAGCATTAAAACATAGAAAATACACCTTCAGCTGCTGTTGTGGGTACCAGGGCCGTTGGAGTGTTACTGCAGAGGAGCTGTGAAACATTCCCAGCTACTCATTTCAAACCCCAATTTTCTAGTAATAGACTTAAAAATCTCATTGTGTAGTTGAGTTAGTGACTGAGTCTTCACTTTATAATCTCTTTATAAAATGTATGCACATTACCAGGACGTATTTAATAGACACACTGCCCCCATGAAAGGCGCTTTGTGGGACGAGCCTTTTGTGCCTTTCTGGATCTCTCAGCAATTCCTGCGGAGCTTCCCAAGTCTGGCTGACACCGAGTGGCAGAGGAAAAGACCTTCTCCTTTCAGCTTGAGTGGAGAATAATGGGGAGCACGATGGGAGAGGGGGAGGGACCCCGCGCTGGTGTGGGCACACACCAGCCCGGCATTGAACACTCCAGTTCCTCCTGCCCCCAGCTGGGGCTTTGCATTTCCAATGAGCTCAGGGCTTCCCGGGAAGCACAACTGGGTTTGTGGCAACAACAGGACACTGAGATCATGTTTCTCAGCCCAGGTTGTAACTTTATTTCTAGTTTAAGCCGCAGGTTTGTCTGTAGTGGCCGCTTACACGACAGCATTTTATTTATTTAGTATTTTTTAAATTGTGATCTGATGTTGTCTTTCATCTTGTACTTAATCTCTCAGCTAGTGCCGTGGGTTCTTCCTGTCTGTGGTTCTTACTGAAAGAAAGGTTTTCTTTCTCAAAGAATAAGGCTGTAAGGTTGCAGATGTGTTCGATTTGACCTGGCAAACATCTTCACGAGAACAAGAATCTAGAGGATATATATTTAATTTTCAATTAGCAAAAAGAGTTAAACCTCAACCAAAAAAAAAAATAAATCCTGTAATTCTCTGATAAAGCCATCTTTTGCAGTTGCTGCTATTTCATCTAGTGCTCTGTGGGGTTACAAGCAGAAAGAGCTTCACCTCCCTCAAAGACCCCAGAAAATGTACTCCAGAGTAGAAACCTTGGAGCAAAGATGAAGTAAGGGAAGATTACTAACAAAGAAAAAAAACAAAAGCTACACATTTAATTAGGATTATAAATTGGATAGATGTGAGTCCTTCGGAGTAGGGTTTCTGATTTGGCCAGATCACAGAATTGCTGAATCACTGAGGTTGGAAAAGCCCTCCCAGCCCATCGAGTCCAACCTGTGCCCAATCCTCACCTTGTCAGCCAGCCCAGAGCACTGAGTGCCACATCCAGTCATTCCTTGGACACCTCCAGGGGTGGGCACTCCACCAATTCCCTGGGCAACCCCTTCCAATGCCTGAACACCCTTTCCAGGAAGGAATTCCTCCTGCTGTCCAGTCTAACCCCCACACCCCCCCCCCAAGTCTATCCCTGGTGGGAAAGGTGGTTGTGCTCTGTGTATTATTCCAGGCTGGTTGCTGTGCAAGTGCTGCTCACATATTCCTAAGGAGACATCCAGGTGAGGAGGAGCTGGGAGCTGCTGGTGGTTGGGAACCTCCAGACAGATGTGTAGTTCACCTCTGCTCCTTGCCTCAGGCACAGCTGCCTGTCTACATCTGATCCCAGGTGTGGGCCGGTGGTTTTCCAGCTGCGGTCACAGCTGGAGACTCCATCGTGTCAAGAAAGAGCAGATAGGTCTGGTTGGCTTCAGTGGAGCTTCTGCAGGTTCCCCAAGGGTAAAGTAGGTGGTTGTGAGGTGGTTGAGGGTGAAAGCTGAGGGCTGAGCTACACCCAGGTACCTTCAAAGGGGTGTGAAGGGAATTAAATTGGAAAATGCTGCCAGAGGAACATCGTGCCCAAGGTTAGAGTGAAACGGGTGAAAGGCAGGGTATGGGCTCTGTGTGTTTTTCTTGTCTCAGGATAAACCAAGATATTTTGCATTGATGTCATTGATCTGATTGAGAATTTCAGCTTAAGAGTGGAGAAGAGCCTTTTGAGCCAAGTAACACCTTTTTTGCCAACAGCCCCAGCATGAGCTTGTAGCATTTCTCTGTTTAAAACCAGTTTAAGCCCTTTCTAGGTGTGCTTGTAAAGGGCTGTGTTCCAGGTACTGCACATTTTTCTCCATCTCCTCTCACCAAAAAAAAAGCTCTCACAGAAGTGCTATCCTTGATTTAATTCCTCTCTGAGAGGAGTCTATCTGTCTTTCCCTGTTTACCCCCCATTGACTCTTATGTTTAATAAAATGCATTAGCTGGGTGTATGTGCAGCCTTCTGGTATCTTTTCCCCTCCCTCTTTTTTTTCATCAAAAGAGAGGAAGATCTGGCAAAGGACTAAGGCTTTCTTAAGTAATTGAGTGATTTTTATTTCTTTTTGATTACCTTTATTTATGACTCATCTTAAGGATAAAAGGTCCCTGGTTTGTGAACTTTCCCGGTTGCATTTGTTTTTAAAGTTTTGAGTACTATCTTTGGTTCATTAGCTAGAATAAACTTGGAAACTCTAAGAGTTAGAGTGTTAATTTAAAAAAAGAAGTAGGGATTTGTGTCCTGCAGGGTTCAGAAATGAGATGGCAGCACTGGAATCAGAAAATAGCCATTTTCCCCCGTGATGTGGATCTACAGAAACTGGCAGTTTTCTGTCACAGAGTGTCCCTTTTCCACTTTTCTCTTGATCACAGTTCCTCCAAGCCGTGCCATTAATAAAATGAGCAGTTGTGACTCATTAAATATCTAAATTAATAAAATAGTCCATTTTATTTTTCCAGCACTGCAAGTCCCACCTTTCAGTGAGCCTCAAGGGCTCATGGCACAAACATGATGTTACCTGTAACCTCAGGCAGCTGGTTGGAATTTGTAATTTCTGTGAATTTGGTGTGTCTTCCATGAGGTCTTCTGTAACAGTGAAATTCAGTGAGCTTTGACTGTGGACTTTGAGCTGCGAAAGCAAGAGGGAATTGAGGTTGTTGGTTTTTTAAAGGAGGTATTTGGGGTAGATAAAGCATGTGAAACTCCGTGGTTTGATAACAATCTATATAATTATCTAACGCTTTTGTATCCTATTTGCTTAGTGAAATGCTTAGAGGAACACACTGTGGTAGTACTGTGCACTGATTTTTTTTTTTTTTTAAATAATTCTTCATTATTTCACTGCATATTTGCTGCAGGTTTTGCGTTCTGCACCTGATTTTCAGTTTTCTAGGAGAGAGTTAGTTGAGCATTGAACTGAAAGTCGGGTTCCGTCTTGGTCAGATGAAGATTTCTCCTGAGGAATAATGTAATTTTCCTTTTCACGTTGCGTCTTCTGCAGGCTGGCAAAACAAATATTCTTTTTTTTTTTTTTCCAACAGAAAAAACCCTCACTATTATTGTTATTACTATTTTATTTTTGGTGACTGAAAAACTGAACCAGGAAATGACCCGAGACACAGTTTCCATGACACCCTCTCACTTGAAGCCAGTTTTCAAGAAGATGAAAGGCCAGAGCAGTCTTTTGATAGTGAGCAGCTAATTGGGTGGCTGATAGAGGCAGGTTTTTCTCTGGGAAAAAAATAAAGGAGAAAAGAAGTGGAACAGCTGTGTTTTGGTACATGTGTATAATCCGAGATAAAACTCTCCAAGGGCAAGGAAATAGAGTAATACCTCAGTGAAAGGAAAATTAAGAATTTTTGGAAGCATAAATGTGGCTTTTTTGGGGAGCTTATGCTTTGGAATCTACTGGAAGAAGTGCATTAATAAATGATGGATTTGTAATAATATTTGGATATTTGTAATATATATGGTATTTGTGATATGATGCATCTCTGCAATGAACAGACTTCCATGAAAGATATGGCCAAGGGGATAAGTATTTAAATCAAGTGAAATACTTAGTACGAGGACTTTTTTTGATAAATGATTTGAATCTCAGGCAGTTTTGGATTTGAGGGATAAATCCTAAAGGAATCCTATGAAGTTGAGTTGTAGAGTGGGCTGTGACTGCTGAGTTAAGTGGTGCTGTTTGCTTCTTCTCCTGGTTTCAGTAGGGATTTTCTGTGCAGATGAGAAGATAATTACCTTGTCTAATATGCTTCTTGCCTCTATTCAGGGGTTACCTTTGTTTTCCCCTCAAACTTTGAATACCTGGAAGGGAAAGTTGTAGCAACAGTTTGAGATCACTGTTGTCTTGGGACCTTGTGTGCTTTCCATGACCTGTTGGTCCTGGAAGTGTTTCCAGCTGATTAGTGCTATTTCCATGCATTGTTTTCTCCTTCTAAGGTTTTCATGCAGAATATGCCATCTAGGTTGGCATAATTCAAACTAACTGAAATAGTCGGTTTTCAGGTTTAGATTAGGTATTAGGAAAAAATCCTTCCCTGCGAGGGTGGTGGGGCCCTGGCACAGGGTGCCCAGAGAAGCTGTGGCTGCCCCATCCCTGGAAGTGTCCAAGGTCAGGTTGGATGGGGCTTGGAGCAACCTGGGCTAGTGGAAGGTGTCCCTGCCCATGGTGGGGTTGGGAATGAGATGAGCTTGAAGGTCCCTTCCATCTCAAACCAATCTGAGATTCTACGAATATCAAAGCAAACCTTTTTTCAGAATGAGAGAGATTAGGATCTCCCTAATGAAACCTAAGCCAGCAGTCCCTAAACTTTCACAAAGACTTTGGTGGTTCATGAACCTAAAAATTTGCTGCACCGCTGCTAAACAGCCAACAGGAGATGTGTCTGGAGGAGTTGAAAGGCCTTTTGACCACACCATCCTGTGCTCAGAGCTTCTGCCGTGCTAAAGGAGCAGCTTGTTGCCTGAAGTGCTGCTGCAACTTGAATAAATAAACCCCTCTAAACCCAGCTTGGCTGCTGCTGTCAGGCAGCTCCTTTGGCTTCTCATATGGATGTGTATGGACAGACTGGGGAATGAGCTGCTGGAAAGCAGTGCCAGGAAGGGAGCTGGGAGTGCAGTTGGCCAGGAGTCAGCAGTGCCCTGGCAGCCAGGAGGGCCAGTTGTGTCCTGGGGGCATCGGACCCAGCATTGGCAGCCAGGTGAGGGAGGGGATTGTCCTGCTCTGCTCTGCACTGGGGCGGCCTCACCTGGAATATTGGGGCAGTTTGGGGCACCACAATATAAGGATGATATGAAGCCATTAGAGAGTGTCCAAAGGAGGGCAACAGAGATGGGGAAGCCATGTGAGGAACAGCTGAGGGCACTTGGTGTGTTCAGCTGGAGGAGAGGAGACTGAGGGGAGACCTCACTGCAGTTACAACTTCCTGGGGAGGGGGAGAGGAGGGGCAGGCACTGATCTCT
>JAWMRA010000005.1:1696741-1735192 GCA_035584735.1 Pseudotriccus pelzelni | reverse complement strand
GCACTGAACAGGCTCCCCAGGGCAGTGGTCACAGCACCAAGGCTGCCAGAGCTCCAGGAGTGTTTGGATGATCCTCTTGGGCACCTGGTGTGACTCTTGGGGATGGGCCTGTGCAGGGCTGAGGTTGGACTCGATGATCTGTGTGGATCCTTCCAACTCAGCATATCCTGTGATTCTGTGAAGATCTTGTTGGAAACAGCAGCATTCCCACTGCCAGACTGAGCCTGGGGGCTGCTCGTTAACTCCCGGATTGTCTGTGAGAGAGGAGCATGTAAAATTAATACGTGGAGACGGACGTGGTCCAGCTCTGTGGGAATGCAGGTGGGATGGAGCAATGAGTGGGAATTTAATGGACATCCTCCAGGAGCCTGGCTGCCCTGTGCAATTCTGGAGTTTTCTGCTATAATAATCCCAGTGGGTTTTCACTGTCTCTCTCTGCTGAGAGAGCCTTTAATAATGTGAGAATTTTGGTGAGTGTCCTGTGTGAATTTTGAGAGAGGTGTTCCTTGCCTTCAGAAATTGGAAGATATTTCATTATTTATGACCAAAATGTGGTGTTTGCTGGTACTCCTGTGAGGCTGTGCGGTGTCAAGAGTGTCATTTCCCAGGAACAGTGCCTGCAGCTGCAGGAGCTTCTGCGCACTTGGAAATTTTGAAATTTTGAAATCCAGGCTCATGCTGGTGCTGTAAGACTGGATCTTTCTTATGGCTCTCCTTTAAAGGCTGAAATTTTAATAGTGATCCCAAAGTACGTTTGCTCCAAAAATAGTAATTCCATGTGCATTTTGAGATGCTGAAATAAAATAAAGTCAATTTGCTGCTGTGTGTGGGAGGCAGAGGGTGGAGTGTTCCTGTGCAGCTGTGACAGCCCTACAGGTCCTGCCACCCTGGGCATCATCCCACTGTCCCTGTCCCTTTCTTGTAACAAATCTCTTTTATCTGAGAGTAAATGAAGTCCACCTGAAAGCAAAAAATAGTATCAAAGTGTCTAGAAGCAGTAATTTAATTCTAATAGTGAAATTCATGGCAGTTCTGGAACAGATGCTGTTGCCAGAACCCTGCTGAAAATGCATTTATTCTCTTAAGTAATTTATATGGAAAATGTTTAGCAGGCAGGAAAAATTTTTGTGGAAAAAAATTTTTTGGCACTTTTTTCCTGTTTGTCTCCAGAACAGGTGGTACAATAACTGTTTAATAAGGGTGTTTGTTTTAAATTGAGGTAAAGAAAAATGATGTTTTAAAACTTGCCAGTTTTGAAGATGGTGATCATTGTGTGCAGTCCCAAAGAATTCATCCTTTAGTGCCCCCTCTCCTTGGAAGCATGGAATAAACATTCAGAACTCTTTGGGTTTTTGTAACCCAAATGTGTGTTTTCATTAGGGCTTTGTCAGCTGTTGACTCTTTCAGGGTTGGGTTTTGTTGTTTTGTTTGGGTTTGGTTTGTTTCCCTCCCTCTTTCGAGCTTGTTTTAGTGCTTGACCTGGACATGCCAAACTCTTAAAGTAAAATAACTTTGCAAGTTGTAAACTTAAAATGCCACTGTCACTGTATTATTGAATGATAATATTATATGATGATAATATTATGTGATAACTATAATATTACTGAAACTGCTTGTTTTGTCCAGTCTTTTGACAAGGAACTCTTACAAATCTAATTCAGGGACCTTTCCCCGAGGTTCTTTTACACTTTATGCATTTTATAGCTCTGTTTTGGGAGTCTGCTGCTCTTTTTTGGTTATTTAATTGAGAGAATCACTGATAAAATAACAGATTAGAGTAGGGGGCAAGTGTTACAGCTGAAATTACCTTTTTAACTATTCAGATGAAAGATGATTTGTGAAGAATAAATTTAAAAATAAAACCCAAAGATGCAAGAGGTCAGTGTTACAGCTTCTTTTTTTCATTGCTTTGAAGGAGGTGCATTTTATACAAGAAAAACTAAACCAAAAACTTTGCTGATAGCTTTTTTGGGGCTGAGCAAGGAGGGTTGTGTTGAGTGACACGATTAGAGAGGGTAGGAGGAGGGTGCATATTTAATTTTGGTTTGCCAAAAGGGATCTTTGAGTTGTTGGCACTCTAAGATCAAGCACCTAAACCTTTCAAAACCCTGTAGAGCTGACAAACCAAACCAAACCAGGTCTCCATCTGGAAATGCTTCATTCTCCATCTGAACGCTTCAGTCTCTGTTTTGCCAATGTAATGAAACAGGAAATTCCAGCTCCTTTTAATTGTTAAATTTTGTCCCATCAATGCATTCTAGACTTTGAAAAGGTTTTGCTCCAATTATTGTGCTTTGAAGAAAACCTCTGTGCCCTTGCTGCTTTCAAACCACTTTTCAAACTGCTTTTATATGAACAATAGTGGAAACTGGATGCAAATATATGAAAAAATACCGAATTAATACAAGCAATTAGCAACTGCTCTGTTTATCAGCTAAAATACCTTCCTGAACTGCCATAAAGTTCAGTAATTCTCATTTATCTCTGATGATATGTGGCTGAGCTGGTGTTATGCTGCATGTTTGGGGAGGATCTGGTTGGCATTCCACGTTTTTGTAGAAGGACGCAGAGGTCTCTACCTCCTAATTCTGAACATGTGGAGCAGAACACCCATTTTTTTGACTGGATAACTTATGTTTTCATTAGATAATGCTCAGACTGGGAACTTCACAGTGTGGATAAGAGTGGGAGGCAGTGGAGGAAGGGAGCAGGAGGGAGCCAAGTCTGGCACTTGGGGACAAGGGGTGTCACAAAGTCAGGGGTGGCACCTGGAAATGTGGAAAAAACTGTGAATTGGTGGCAGTAGTTACTTCATACTGAGGGGTATTGTTATAATTGCCACATCATAGTTTGTACTTAATTTTGACTTCAAATTTTGTTTCAGTTCTTCCCACTTTTACTTCTACACAAGTTACAGCAGCTGCTTCTTATTCTTACATATATTCTTATATTGCCACTTATTATTCACTTTGCAAGCACAGGGAGAAACGGGAGCTCACCTTACTATTTCTAACCCTGATTTATTGTGCTGTGAGACACTGGAGAAAGGGCTTTACCCTGCATGGAAAACGGGCTCTCAGACCTTTCAGAACTCAATTTTAAGAAATTTGATATTCTGTGACTTCTTCGTACCCCTGAAATTCCTGCCCGTACTTCGTCTCATAGTGCTTTATCTCTGTTTGAGGATGAACATCACTTTTTGGGATCTTTTGGACTTCTATATTGCCTGATGCTTTTGATTTTGGAACCTTAGCCTTGTGTTTGTGTCCTTGTTAGGAGTGAAAAGACATAGGAAGAATAAAAGTCCGGCTGGGGAGGTGAGATGGGAGCTGTTTTCAGTGTAAGTCTCTGAGTTCTCAGGGATCCTATAGCAAAAACTATATAGTGAAAACACACACAGAAAGTTTTTGGAAAGTAAAATACAGATTTCATGCTGAAACAGAGAGTTTAAGTTAATTGGTGGGTATCAGAAATTCATTAATGTTAAAATCTATTAATTTGTTAAGATCAATTATCAGTGCCAGCATAATAAACAATTTTCTGCTCTGTAAGTCTTTCTTTTTCCCTTTCACTCCCTGACAGTCAAATCCTGACACCGGTGTAGTAGTAACTGTGTGAGACAACAGGAATATTTATTCCCTGAGTAGCATTAATCTCCTTCAATTCTACATTAATGCCTTTATTTCTCCTTGGTGCCTGAACTCGCTAATCCTGATCCCAAAGTGGATTATGGGGTCGTTTCCACGTGTTCAGAGGGACGTGCCACACACAGATAATTGCAGAGAAAAGCCAAAGAAAGGGAATTTACTGAGTTGTGGAGCTGGAGGTGGTCTCTACGCAGCCTTAAATCCTTAATTTCATTGCAGGTTTGCCACTGTTGGAATTGTGCACTAAATGATTTTTAATTTGAAAACTGCTTTGGCTGATCCATATTTTATGTGCACTGAAGCATCCTCAAAAATTAAATAGGAATGGATGGTAGGAAACCTTGAAATACCGTGAAACATGAAATTTTCTAATTTCCAGTGCAAATATCTGCCTAGGGACTCTTGATTATTTTTAATGAAGATGACACTCCACATGATCAGCACGAGAGCTTTTTAAATAAGAGAGTTAATCCAAGAGGGATCTTCTGAAGGAAATCGCAGCAGAGGTTTATTTTGAGTAAACGAGCAGTCTTCTCCCCAGAGATTCTAAAATACTTTATTTAGACAAAGTTAAACACGACTCGAGATGAATAAAGAGCTCAAATAATTCTCTTTGTTTTGAAACAGAAATTGGTTTCATTGTGTTCCTTTACCAGGAGCGGTGGAGTCTGCTTCATAGTTTGTCAATATTTTGTGAAAAAACAGCTTGTAATAATATTTATAGAAGGAATGAAAAATACTAATTGCTTCTGTCACTGTGTGGATTTTAACAGTGTGTGTACAGGAGTCCTTTTTGATCTTCTTAGTGTGTACAACCCAACTGGCAATGACATCACATGAGGAAAGGAGTTAAACCTACCATTATCAATTTCCTGTTTGTTTTTTTTCCCCCTGAAAAGCTGGTTCCCTCCAGTATAAACTCCTTTCCTTTATGTGTGGATGTATTTGATTTTCTCATCAAATGATTAACCTTCTGCAGTGAGTATATTTGGAAAGGTTTCTTACAATAAGCGCTACCACATGGTAGGGTTGGGAGTGGTGCATTTCTCCCTTGAAAACTCGAGGATAAACAGTGGGAGATGGGGGATAACCCCAGAAGAACATTCCTCCTGCAGTGACTCCAAGGATGTATGGCTTGAATGGGAACCCGCAGGAATTTGGCCACATGGCCAGGAGTTTCTCTTACATTGAATTAGGTGGAAAAAGCTTTTCTGGTGGCCAAGGAAACTGAAAAAATCCTGCATCGTAACATAAGCTGTCACCTGCAGACAGGTGATACACCTTTAAACTTTTTGGGGGGGGGATTCTTTCAGATTTCAGCTGCTAATTTGAGGCAACCATTTCCAGTCACAGAAATCAGTGTTGTTAATCAGCAGCTCATCAGAAAGAGTACATCTTCTGATTTTTTTAATTGGAATTCAGTCTAATTTCCTGCCACTCACTGTGTGAAAGATAAATATATTTATAATAATTTCAGCAAAGCTAATTTTTAGAAGGTTGGAATAATTATCTTTAATTGGTTAGCAACTACTCTTGGCTGTTTATTCAGTGGTAGTGAATGACACTTGTTTCAGTGGTGTTTATTTATTATATTTATTTAAGAAGACAAAAAAATTAGCTAATATTCAAACAATTAGAGCAGCGACTAGAAATTCTGTTTTGTGATTTTTTTTCACAAGACTTTAATGCTGTCCAACCATCTTCCCTTGAAATATGATTTAAGCTGAAGTGGCTGTTGTGGCAAGAGAACAGGCAGGGCCTGAGCCCCCTCTGTCCCAGCAGCCTCCTTGCTGGGACCATCCCATCTTTTGGGACCCACGTGCAGGGACCCCAGAACCCCCACCCTCGGCTCAGCGGTTTGGAAAACAATGAGGGGCAAGATAAAGGACCCTGCTTTGCACAACATGGGATGAGTTTTTGCTCCTGAAGGCTGGATTTAGACATTCCTGGGCGATGGCTTGGCACCAGTGCTGCAGAAAGCACCCAGGCGAGATTTGCTCCTCTTGAGCGCCTTCCCTCATTAAATCCGGAGCTTTCTCTCTCCCTTTTTTGGGTTGGAATCTACTCTGTGCTTAATTAACACTGGAGGTTTTGTGAGAGTTTCGGTTGTTGGTTGGTTTTTGGTTTTTTTACTCGCCCCTCTTTCATGTAAATGATGTCTTGCTTTTTTCCCTTTTTTAATTAGAAGGATAAATGCTGGCATTCATGCACAAATTGCTTTGAAGTGCTGCAGGAATTCAATTCATGAGCTTCCTCTAGTCTCAAATCTTTAATAATTTTTTTTTTACAAACTGATAACATCTAATGGCTCTGCTCATTCCAGAAGATTACATTTGTTTTCTGGGGCTGCCCTACCTCCTCCTGCCTCCCGAGATAACAAGTTAAACACAGGGAAGAGCAGATAATCACTCAGCTCCCGGTGAGTGTTTGACCAGGAGTGACTCAGGCTGGACTACAGCTCCCTGAAAGGACCAGGGAAGAGTATTCCTGGGGACTGAGTGACTTCCTTCAGCAGGAGCCGAAGGTGGATCTCTGGATGCTATGGAAAACCGGTTGAGCGGTTTCTTCTGGAGTTTATTGCCTTAATTCTTTGCTCCTTTGCATCCTTATGTTATTTTTTGGGGCTCCAGGATGTAGTGTTTGGTTGTGCTGTAGGTGTGTCTGTTGGTGTTGGTGGTGTCAGGTGGACTTCTGGCCCCTGAAGGATCACAAGAAGAAGCTGTCAGATGATTATCCATTGTTGTCCTCACTCCCTGAGTTCATTCCACCCCTGTTTTGGTAGCAAGAGCAAAAATATCCTATTTCCAGAGCTGGTTGAGGGGTAATTCTCTTTTCATTAGCACTGGAGTATAACAAAATGTTACTTCCTAAAGCTCACAGGGACTCCCAGGGGATTTCACATTTCAAGGTCAAAAAGAGTGCAGATTAAACTGACTCTTCTCTGCTTTTCTAAGGGATTGGTGATTGACCTGCTGCTTAAATATGGGGTCACAGTTCTGGGACTGGCATCATGTCCTCAGGGAATTGGAGAGTGACTGAGGGGGGATGGGATATCCTGAGGTCCTCAAGCCCTGCTCAGCCGGGACACCTCCCCTGTTGTGTCTGGATCATTTTAAGCCTTGGGTCAGTTTGAGATGTAACAGTTATTTGAAAATAACTTTACATTGAGGTTGGAGGGAAGGATTAAAATAATTAATGCGTAGTGTTTATCTTCTTGAGTTTATTTTTTTAACTTCATTTAAAATTTGATTAAGAAATTAAATCCCCTAAGAATTTAGGAGTGCGCAGAGTTGCTCTCACTTCCTTCTGCTTGAAAAAGAAAAATAATGCAAATCAGATAATGTAAACAAGTGACCTTAAAACTCTTCTGCTTATTAATTCAAATACTATCATATGAGAGTAACCTTGTATTTTTTATTACAGACACTGACTCACACAGGAAGGTAATTATGTCCTGGCACTCTTTTTCAGGTTACTACTCATCTATTATTTCCTCTGACAAAAGTGTGGGTGTCTGGGTGGAAACACCTGCAAACTGTGTGTTAAAGCTTTAAACATTGGGGTCTGTGAGACACCACGGTGAGACAGCTCCTGCTCTGAAGTGCTGCTGCAGTGGTTGTAGGGAAGGCTGGTTGGGGTATTTATCGTGTGTATGTTGATGGTTCCTGCTGAGAGATCCTGAAAAATGATCCTCTTGGACATTTAAAGAAAACAGTTCTGTGATTACATTACCATCAGCCCATTCATTTTATGCACAGAAGTTCAGTGCTGTGATTTATGATCCAGAAATCCCTGTGTTTAAGATTGTCTTCTTGGATATTGTTTTTTCTGATTCAAGATCTCTTTATCTCAGTCCAGCCTTAGTGTTCCTATGTTTCTCCAGATAAAACCCATCAGCTTCTGCCTCGGTTGTGTTAAACTGCGCAGGAAGTGAAATTGGTGTGTGTGCGTGTCTGTGTCCCCCTTTATGTTTTGGGTTTAGTTTTTTGACTTGAATAAAATTATACTATCCTACTTGGATAAATTGATCCCTGTTTGTCCTGCATATTTGCTGTGTACTGAAGTCATGACCAAATTGGACAAGCACAGTAATTTACACTGAAATGTTATCAAGCCCTTCTCACCAGGATTGCGTCTATTTACAGGTCTTGGGCTGCTGCTTGAATGTTTCCCCATTTTTAGTCATGAGCTTGAAAGCAAACCAGAAAAATGAAACCGAGAGTTCTCCTGATAAATGCTCAGATTTCTGTTCTCTTTAAAGGGAAAACAACAAGATGCAGTGACATGAAAACAGTTCAGCAATCAAAGAATTCTCAACCTGAAAAAACCCCATATAAATATTTTACGTTTCACATCCTAGAGGTTGGAATGAGGAGTAAGTGTAGGGAGAAAAAAATCCAATCCCATCGAGAAGTCCATCTGCTTTGTATTTTAAGGTTGGGTAGCATGACTTTCTTTTTTTCTGAAATGTTGCCATATACATTGTCATGAGAATAACCTTAGTCAAGTTACATTGGCTAAATGAATAACCTTTTTAACATGTGGAACTAATTTTCTTGGGGTATTTTCCCCTCTCACTCTTTTTCCCTTCCTCTTCTCTGGACCCTCGGAAAAAAGAAGACAAAAAAACCTGCCGGTTCTTGATTGCATATTTGGCAGTTTCTCAGTTTTCCATAGTTTTGTCTCCTTGCAAATGCCTGAAGTTTTCCAAGGGAACAAGTTTATAAGAATTGGGTTCTACTTTGCTCCTTTTCAAGCGGTGTCGTACCTATTTATCATCTCCCCTTGTGAGTCTTGAAATGATCCCAAAGGCTTTTACCTCCCACAGTCTATATACAAATGCCAAGTGTGATGTTTTTTACCATGAAAATTAAGATTAAACCTGAATCCCAGTTCTTCTGTTGTCCTCTGTGTTGCACAAAACATCTTCCAGGGCTGCAGGTGGCTGAAGGTGATGGCAGCTTGAGTCATAAAATAGGGAGTTGGTAAACAATCTCAATTAAGTTAAAAATTGGGAAAAAAGATGATGTTTTCCTGCTTAAAACCTTAAATATTGAGGAATGTGTGCACCCATAAAGGTGCGTATGAGCATGTGGAGATATATCTCTACAAATGTCTCTCTCCTGAGTGCCAGCAGGTTCTGTTTATGGAAAAGTTGTGTCTGATGTCTCTGCTTTTTCTTTTTTTCCACATTCCAAGTAATCTTGGAATAACAAATGTTATGTATAAAATAAGCAGAATCACTTAAATGAAGCTGCCAAAAGAGGCTTTCAAATGATGGTGTGGTTTAACAGCATTCGCCCAGTGTGGGTAACTGAGCACAGCCCAGCTTTGCCCATTAGCAGTGACTGGAGATCTTCTCCCAGCAAACTGAAGATACCAGGAGAGGAAGTGGGCCAGGATGTCAGAATTATAAGCTGTATGAGTTTTGGCATTTCCTCATTTTTTAATGGAAGCTGCTGCTCGTGGTGCCTGACCCCTGTGAAAGCGCTGACCTGAGGTCGGCCTGTGAGCTTGGCATCACCTTTCTCTTTGGCTGCCTCTGATACAGGTATCTGTTGCTGCTTGGCAAATAACGTAAAGGAAAAAGCATTAATTAGTTAAATCCTTTCTGAAAACATGTTCTTTTTTGAAACCCACAGGAAGAGAAAGGCATTTGCAGTGTGGTGTTGGGATGTTCCTTTTGCTCTCATCCCACTGGGTGTGCCTTTCGTTGTGTTTTCCTCCAGTTTACTTTAGTTTCTTACATGGATATTGTAAATACTTGGAGAAAAACACGAAGCATGTCCTTGATCTCCTGGGAACCCACTATTTAATGTTTCTTGGTTTTAGGAAATGGTAACAAAACATAACACGATATGGCTTCAGACACTGCAAAAATAAACTCCAGACAGAAGCCACAGGTTTCCCTGAAAACAATCCCACTCGGTGAGTTTCATCAGAGAAAGGATTTGTTGGATATTTGTTTGCTCACCACTTTTAAAAACATTAACCTTTCAAATAGGAAACAGACCCTGGTTAGGAGCTGCCTGAAGTTTAAGAAAGATCCCAGCCCTGCTGAGCTAGTGCTGTATTTTACACTTGTATATTTTGCTACTGCAATTCTGTATAACTTTTTAAATATTACAGGTTTTTTTTTCATCCTGTCATTAGCTAAATATGACAGGTAACAGCAATCTATGCCCTAAACCTGCTGAAAGATGGTTTGTTTTTTTTTTTTCTTTTTTAAATCTCTAGCAGTGTAGACGGTAAAGCAGCTTCGACATATTTACAGCTCAGTGGCTGTTTTGCTAATCCTGGATTTGTTTTTCCTGGTTCTCTTTGTCTCTAGAAATGTTATTTTTGCCGATGAAGAGATGGATTCATATCTCGTCTGGCAAATAAAGTGATGTGCAAATGGTTGACTGCTCTGCGGAGCAGTTGGCATTTGTTTTTTGTTGGGGACCTTGGAGATTTGGGGCTGGTGGCCTTTTCTGTTTGTTTTGATGCTGTGCTGACAGTCAGACTGGGGCTTTTTGAAGTGTTTTCTCACTGCAGTTCTTTGGTGCTGAGTTAATTTTAATTTCAAGCAACTGAGGGAACAAGCCATTTAATATTTTACTTTTTACGCTATGCTTGGTTTAGAGTCATCTCCCAGATTTCCAAGTGAGTTTCCTTCAGCTTCAGATGATGAATAAAAGTCTCTTAAGCCTTGTTTTGGGATGCCACAAAGCTTAGCCTGAGCTACCCCTTATCTCTGGCTTGCTGGGAAACCTGACTCCATTCTGCCCAGAGATGTGGGTTTGGGTGCAGGGCCCATCCATCACTGTCAGACCCCACCTGTGCGAGCCATTAGACCCTGGTGGCCCAAATCTTCCCTGTCCCATCCCCCTGCCCTTGGATCCTCTCATTGCTTCCTGATTTATCTCACTTATCAAATATTTGTCCCGTTGTACAAAGCTAAAGTTGAGGCTGGTGGCACCAAGAGCAGTTGCAGTCACTGAAGGGTATATCGAGGTACCACACAAGAATATTTTCGACGAAGTTGCAAGTCCTTTGACCCAGAGAGGTGATTAAAGAGCTTAGGAAAGCAAATGTTGGCAATGTGTGTTTGTAAAACAAACCCCTGCTTTCTCAGGATTCCATGCAGGTTGTGATCATCCCCTGCAGGCTCACAGGGACACATCTTGGCTCTCCTCTGTGTGTCTTGGAGCTGTCACAGAGCACCAGGAATCCTGTGGCGGTCCCTGCAGATACCATGATTTTCTCTTTTTAGGCTTCTGTTTGTGTAGCTAAACACAAGTGTTGAATGAGGGAAGGGGAGGATTTAAGAGCAGGAATGACGTGCCCAGCAAAAAGATTCAGGTGTTGCCAGAGGCACAGAGGCCCTGGGGATGGTGCAGGGCTTTGTGCTCAGCCCCTGCCAGCGCCGCCAAGTTTAAACCTCATATAAAGCTGCAGGTGACAGGTACAGCCAGGAGACAAGTGTTATTTCTCTCCAATGTTTGAATATTTTGAAAAGACCATTTATGAAATTATAATAAGCTTAAAAATGTTGTCGATAGAAAAATGAGGGGAGGAAATGAACAAAAATAGAGTGTTGTTCAGGGTTTGAGGTGGTGTGTGATGAGATGTCGGGAGTGATGGTGGGGACGGAGGTGGC
This sequence comes from Pseudotriccus pelzelni, assembly GCA_035584735.1. Taxonomy (NCBI): domain Eukaryota; kingdom Metazoa; phylum Chordata; class Aves; order Passeriformes; family Tyrannidae; genus Pseudotriccus; species Pseudotriccus pelzelni. The sequence continues at coordinate 1,723,903 of JAWMRA010000005.1, read as the reverse complement.
TCCATGTCTGGTGGAGCACCAGCTCAGTGGGAAAGGTTGGATGCTGAGCCAGCACAGTGGTTGCAGCCTTGCTGCCTTGAGAGAGCGAGTGATGATGGGTTATGGCAAATAATCCTGGGAAGCATCTCATTAAACACGTGTGGAATTGTTCTGCTGGAGGGAGCTGAGCCTGCTGCCATCTGCTCAGCAGAGCCAATTAAACAACGAGGGGTGGGGAGAATAAAGATGCTAATGGGCTGTGTAAATGCAAGGGGCAAGATCTCCTAAATATTTGGACTGCTGTAAGTTTGCGGAGCTGACTTTTGGGGCTGTGGAGTTACCTCCGCTTCAGTTGAGGTTGCTACTGATTTTCTACTTAAAGTTACGTCACTTTTTAAGTCGGTGAAATTGCTTAAATACAACAGGAAGTTATTTTTTGTTCTGGGGGTAATTCTGCATTGGAATTCTTGAGTAGGGAGCAGCTATCCCGAGTGGGGACTGTACCCAGGCAGGGCTGAGCTCAGGGAGCTCAGTGTGCGACAGATCACATTTGTCTAGGTGGATTCCTAATCCACTCTCTGACATGCATGGTGTTTTTAATTAAAAAAAATAGAAGATACTGCATTCTTTTAAATAAATCAGTTGAATTCAAAATCAAGCACAAATTGGTTAAAAACCTTAGTCCAGTGGCCAGATAAATTCCTGCTGGCACTGGGACTCTTATATAACGTTCTCTGGCATGATTTTGCAAGTTCATAAACACAGCTATGTGTGAAAGGGGTAGAGGAAGGGTCAGCTTTGTGTTGAGGACAGAAAGCTCCATTCTCAGTAGCTGACAGTCTATTTCCTCCTCATTCCTTTTGATGTCTGGAGACTTAAATGCTGCATGGAGAGAAAAATTCAGTTCATTTAAAACATTTTGCATCAAAATGACATGCTTTAATGTATTTTCTTCTGATGTTTAAATTATCTTTTCATCTCATGAGGAGGGAAAAAAAAAAGCCGACATGTTTGTAGTTAAAGTGCCCAAGCAGAACTTTAAACAAAGGTCTGGATGAAGAGGAAGTCTTGATGTACTACGAGTACATGACTTTTTTTCCTCCCCTGCCCCCCCTTCTTGGCCCTTTGGGACTTTTAAACCAAGGAGATTTATTGCTGCCATTCCAAAGGCTTCTTTGGAATTAAGAGTTCAAATTTTTGGAATTCCTCAAATCCTCAGGAGGGAGAGGGATAAAGGGAAAGTGATGATGGTAAGTGGGAGCAGAGCACACCAAAGGATTTCCCGGGCTGGTTTGGCCAGTTACAGCTTTAGTAGGAGGAAATCAGCTGAACCTATTTCAAAAAACCTCTTGGAGTCATGGACCAACAATGATTTCACAGCTAAGGGAGAGACTCAACAGGGCCTTTATGAATCACTGTCCTCTGCCAGATGTGATGTCGTGTGTTTGACTTAACACCGATAGATGTGGAATCCATTCCATCAGTGAAATCCCAGCTCTCCTTGAGGCTGGTAGAGAAATGTCTCGCAGCCTAAATAACCTCAAGATATTACTGTTACATTTATTGATAGTGAATAACCAGCACTATTCTTGTGCTGCATGATACTGTTCTCTCAAAACTCTGCTGTGTTTTGGAGCTATTAAGACAGATGGCAAAGGAATATTTTATGTTTTTCAGTGGGGATAGCCCAAACTGCCCCTGGAAGTGAGAAGTCTTGCAAGAGAAACTTAGGTGTATCAGGCAAACTTTTCAGGGATTCCAACCTAATTTTTCAGTCTGGAAGCTGAATATTAACAAGATGTTGAGTGGTTTTTTTCCCCCACATAACGACTGCAAGTAACCAGAGATGGCAGTGGGGCTGTCGTCTGTAGAAGCACTCCTGTCCCTCTGGGAACTGATGGGGAGCTTCCCCAGGGGAGGACAAAGCTCTCACTTCGGCCTTCTGATACATCCATTTTTGCCATTAGTGAGGTTGATCTGGTTGTGTTCGAAATTGGGTCTCATTTTCCTTTTTTCCAGACACCAAATATGTCTAAATTTGGCTCACAGCGTTTCGTTTTAGTTGGAAACAAATACTTTTAACCCACAGACAACTATTTTTAAATGTTCAGCAAGAGAAGGGTCATAGTTTGCACGACAGTAGCTTTGTGATGTGAGACATTGTTTTTAGCACCTTATGTCAGTCTGATAAATAAACAGATGTTTTGGAAAAACCCTGTTATGTCCTTGCCTTCAAAACCAATGCAGATCCACAGATACAGAGAGACATGATTCCCCTTGGATAAAGCTGCCATTGGAGACTCCCCAGGTCCTTCTCTGACCTGATTTCCTCCCTCCTTTGCCTTTTGGAGCTCATTTAATGTGGCATTTATAACAAAAAGTCTCTTACGCATCCTTTCTGGTTTTTCTTGCAGAGGATATTCAACTCCTTTGTGTACACAGAGAAAATATCGAATGGAGAAAGTGAAGTGCAACAGGTGAGTCCAAAAGCCCCTTCCCACCTCTCACTGGGTCACCAAGGCAGAGTCAGCTTAGGGATTGCAGTTTTGCCTGGATTTGTGGCCCTTTCCTAACATGCAGCACATCAGATAACAACCAGTGGAATAAATATAAATGGAGATGGCCTGTATGGGCTGATGATGCATTTGAGAGTTTTGCATTGCCATGAAAAGGTTTTCCATCTGTTTTTTGTGGGGCTGTCCCTGGGAATCAAAAGGACCCTCATGTGGTATCTCCCATTAATTGACAGGCTTTCATGTTGAAATTGTCTCTTTTAAAATTGATTTAATTCAAAGCAAACCCACTAATGTCATTGTGAATGTGGAAATGGTGTCAATTGCTTTGTGGAAACAGCTACAACCTTGTGCATAACAATTGTGGTTGTGGGGTTTTTTAATTTTGTGGGGGCTTATGAATACGCACTTGAGCACTGAACTCTTCAGTTTAATATCGAGATAATACATCCCAGCAAAGGCCTGTTTGCATTTTAATACATGTGTGTATTTTTAAAATTAATTTTGGATCCATTTATAAAAAGATAAATAGATCATCTTATATTCTTCAGGAAACTAAGGTAGTAATTCTGTTCACAAGTGCACCCGTGTGGTAAAGGCGGTGGGTTTTGGTCAAAGAGGCGGCTGCTGCCCTGGAACAAAAACCCAGCTTTTCCTTTTAGTTTAAGCCTAGACTCACTTGCACAACCTACAGCAAGTAACCCTACCTTCCTGGACCCCTACCACACCAGTTTTAATGTTCAGTAAAAACAAAAGTGCCTCAGAATGGGGCTTTCCCCAGGGAAAAGGGAATGTCTCCTCAGCAGTGCAGGCAGCCTGATTGAGCATGAGGGGTGTTGCTGGTTTCCAAGAGCAGATCAGAGCATGGCATGTTCATGGGCACTAAAACTGGTCATGTAATGTAGTAAAATTAAGTTATGCTTATTGTAAATGGTGGAATTTCCAGTCTTTTAAAATATTTTTACCAAGGAAAAGTCAAAGCAGAGCTGATTCTCAAGTGGGATTGTGAGGGTGGTTTAGTTTGGAAAAGACCTTTAAAAGGTCATCGAGTCCAACCATTCCCCCAGCACTGCCAAGGCCACCACTGACCCATGTCCCCAGGTGCCACATCCACATGGCTTTTAAATACCTCCAGGGATGGGGATTCCACCACTGGGCAGCTGTGCCAGGGCTGGGAAACCCTTTCAAGGAAGGAATTTTCCCAAATATCCAATCTAAATGTCCACTGGTGCAACTTCAGGCCGTTTCCTCTCCTCCTGTCCCTTGTTCCCTGGGAGCAGAACCCGACCCCCACCTGACTGCACCCTCCTGTCAGGGAGTTGCAGAGAGCCAGAAGGTCCCCCCTGAGCCTCCTTTTCTCCAGCCTGAGCCCCCCCAGCTCCCTCAGCTGCTCCTGGTGCTCCAGACCCGTCCCCAGCTCCGTTGCCCTCCGGCTTTGGCTTCCCTGTAATCATGCCCAGGTGGGTGCCAGCATGCAAAGGGACCATGGGATTGTAATTGTCACCTGACTTCGAAAGTTTAAATCCCAAACCATCTCGACATCTCTAAGGAAAGGTTTCCTGGCTTTGCATCGTGTAGGACAGCATTTTTCTGGAGCGTTTCTGGGTGGTCTGAGCGCCACAGAAGGGCCATGTGGGCTGGATTATACGTATCAGATGGCTTTTGAAAGCCAAAAGTGTTTTTGGGAAACCAAGAAACTGGATTAAAACTTCTTTGAAGTCCCGACTATCGATTCTCCACTTAGCAAAAGACTCTGCTTGCTCCCCAGTGCAGATGTCTGTGTTCAGCCTAAGTAGATATAAATAGCTGTCTAAACACTGGAGGTTGTGTGATGGATTCGGAGCTGTCAGAGGAGAAAAACGAGGCCCCGGTGAAGCACAATTACTGTGGTTTAAAAGCTCAGCAGTGAAATGGATAGAAGAATAATTGAGCACTTCTGTTTCATTAATAACCAGATCTTTTAGCCCTAATGAATCACCAGCAATATAACTGGAGTTTTATGAGTGAGAGTAGGACATGGAACAGGATCGTCTTGAACGAAGGCAAACAACTGTAAGCAAATGAAATCCCCTGCCTCTCATTCCTGTTTTTGTCATTCATTAACATTTTCTTAGCAACTGATATCCGAAGGCAATTAATTACGGATTTATGTCAGCTGGGACTTTTTTCTGGCAGACCAGTGGATTGTTGTGGGGGTGGTGTTTTTTTTAATACCAAACTGTGTAAATAGTGACTTTCAGTTTGTTGAGCAAGGGAAAAACTCCAGCTGTTGGCCTTCGGGCCTAACTGTTCAATACTCTTGGCTTCCTTTGTGCCACACAAGAAGCAGTTTACCTGTTGTCATTGAACTGGTTACACTTTTAAGGTCTGCAGTTACTACTATTGTACCTGACAGGTAAAACCTTTTTTGCTTTGAATAGGTTATTAAAAATTGTGTGGCCATTGCCAAAAATAACTTGGATTCTTTCCCTGTAAGTTATTTCAGTATCAGGGAACTCGTATACGGTATGAAAATGTAGTGGTGTGAGTTAGGGATCTAAATAAAGTGGAAGAGGGGTAGTTTTCTTGGGGGAAAATCTAGATTAGCTGATTTCAAGGAACTGTGTGTTCAGCATCCTGCCAGACGTCTGGTTTTTGTGGTGTGGAGAGTAGGAAATGGGGCTCCATGGAGGAGAGAGGACAGAGAAATGATCTCGAGCAGGAGTAGATTTCCCAGTTTTGGGGAGAGAAGTTGATGCACAGCAGCAACAACATCTCTGCAGAGAGAGATTTGTAATAACTTCTTGTATTTTTGTCTGTCCCAAAAAGGTACAGGGTGCTCAGACCTTGTTGATGTGTGCTGGGTTGGGTTGAATATTTAGTTGGTTTTGGGCTTGGCGAAGAGCTGTTGAACTCTTTGGAGAGGAAATATATCTGTAATATGCTGAAAAACCTCCATTTGGCTGTTGAGCACTTCTTCCCTGGCTGTGAAAAGTGGGATGTTCGCACCACGTTGAACTTTACATCGATGTGAAGTGATAAAAGGCAATTATACTGCGTTTAATGTACTTCCAGAATGATTCAGGAATTTGGCCCTTTCTCTTGTTTCTGTTGTGCACCATGTTTGACATCCTCCTTGCAGTAAGTCTGGGGAAGCTTTGTCAAAGTTACTGGCCAGTTGAAAACCTCAAATGAGTCCTGGTCTCTTTGAAGGCACATTGGAAAGTAGTTTCCTGTATCCTGATTGAGATATATTTTCAGTATCACCCAGAAAAATAGGAATGGGGACTTTTCATAAGGGCATGTAATGATCAGACAGGAGGGAATGGCTTAAAACTGAAAGAAGGCAGGTTTGGATTAGATATTAGGAAGGAATTGTTCCCTGTGAGGGTGGTGAGGCCCTGGCACAGGTTGCGCAAAGAAGCTGTGGCTGCCCCATCCCTGGAAGTGTCCAAGGCCAGGTTGGACGGGGCTTGGAGCAACCTGGGATTGTGGAAGGTGTCCCTGCCCGTGGCAGGGGGCAGAACAGGATGATCCTTAATGTCCCTTGCAACCCAAACCATTTTAGGATTCTGTGAATGGTTTGAATCTGTTAAAGCAGAGGTGTGGGAAGAAGCTGGGGGTGATTCTATGATCCTTTCTTGAGTCACATCCCTGCTGACCTCCATGCTTTTCAGGATTGGTGCAGAAGCCATGGTTTGTTTAAGAGCCTGGGACATTAGGAATAAATATATTAAAATTTTCTAAAAAAGAATCTTATGGATGCACAGGTGTGATACAGCAGGAGGAGTGCCAGGTGTGTGTTGGAGAAATGTGCTTTTTTCCAGATTTTTCTGGTTGACAGAGGGGATTTAAAACTAAGAATTATAACTAAACTCTTCCCTGTATAAGCAATACTTTCTGAGGAGCCTGACAGTGTTAAATCCCTGGCTGTGAGTCCATTATGGCATCCGTGCCTGTCAACCCCACTGATGCATATTTTATATCCAGTCTTGAAAACATGAAAAATACCTTGGCTTTCAAGCTACAGCCAGAAATAAAACCTAACCTTGGAGCTCTGCTTTCCCTCAGAGCTCCCTGCAAAGAGAAGACTTCAGAGCTGTGGAGCTTTGAGGGGGGGGAAGAAGCTTTAAAAAAAAAAAAAAAGCTTGAGGGAACTATGCAAATGAGGCAAATGTCTCTGGGAAAATTAGAGAACCTCAGTGATGTTGTGATGAAAGGTTGTCAGTGGAGATAGTGACAATTGAAGTGCATTACCCATGGGTGCTGCAGTAATAGAAACAGGTGTTACTGTCCAACCTGTCTGCCAAGCCAAAGGCTCTGGCTGCCTGCCAGCTGCCGAAGGAAAGCTGGAAAAAACAGGGCTAATGGCTGCATTGTTTGGAGCCAGCACTCACGGCTTTTTGTTCTGTTTGTTGAAATCAGGAAGAAAATATAGAAATCTGAAAAAAAAAGAAAAAAAAGAGAGGAATGCCAAGTGAGGCTTCCCCATGCTTTTGTTTTTTAAGGTGAGGTGAAGAGCACTTTGTGAATCAAACAGAGGATAATAATGTTTTATGCCACTCTCAAGGTGCCCAGATTTATGTCTGTCACACTTGGTACCTACCCAAGGGTGGGGTGTCAGCAACCTGCCCCTTGAGTGTGCCTGAATCAGGACACAGCTTTGCGTTTTGCCTTAAAAATGTTTTAACAATTACGTTAGAATAGTTTAATAATTCACTGCTCTGTCCTTTCATTATTTGTTATCTCTTTCTCTCTGCCCCTTTTGAGGTTTTGTAACCAGTGTAGGTCTGGCATCCATCAGTATCCAGAGGCTCTTCAGCTCCAGGCAGTTTAAAAAAAGCAGAGTTTATGTTGGATAAAAAGTTTAGGGTTTTATTTAGAAGGAGGAGAAGGTGATTTAAGCCTGCAGCTTTTATTCTGACAGGCTTTAGTAACTGAGGCCATCACTTTGCAAGCTGAATAAAGTTTGGGAGGGAATGATGTGAGTGTGCACACGTGCATGGGCACGGCAGGCAGCCGTGAGGAGCTGGGAAGGATGGGTTGGTTTTTGCTGTTGTTTTAGTCACTGAGGGCTGGAATGCCTGTTCACTGTCCTGGATTTTTGTGCTCCACTGAAGCCCAACTATGGCAGAAAAATTAAGTTAGTTTTGTTAGGCTCCATCTGGATAACTCTTCTCTATTTGATGATTAGAACCGTTGGTTTTTAGAAATTTTAGTAATCTTAGCTGCTTGGTGTTTTACCCTTAGTTTCTTAGCATGGTTTATTCATTGTAAGCAATTTCCAATGGAAAATTGGTTTTGGGTCATCTCACCATTGGTGACTTATTCGACTTTGCTGTTTTTCAGGTGGTTTGGATTGTTGGGAGTGTTGTCTTGCTATCAGAGAACAGTATTTGTAGAGTTCTTTAGATTGAACAAATTGAGTTTTTCCAACTGTGCTTCTGTCTGTGGGCAGGGAATGGATGTCTGTGGAGCTCTGGGAGGCTTCAGGTCTCTCGTTGCTGACATGCACTTGACTCTGCCCCGACCGGAGCGTTGGATCCCGTTTAATAAAAGTAACGTAATGACTTTGAGCCGTTCAGAGGTTTTTCGGTGGGCGATGCAGTTTAGGAACAAAGCATTTCCTTTTTGTCAGCCTCTGAGGTACAGGATCTTCTGAAAAACAGAGTTGTCAGATCCTTAGACTCGGCACAGCAGGGTGAAATTCAAAGGCTGGGGGGTGCTTTTATCGATCAACCTCGAAGGTGAAAACTCATCAACATCGAAACCTCGTCTTGTACAGCCTTCATTTATCAGAGACCAGCCTTGATTCCAAACCAGAGGCCTTTTGTTCTGGGGCTCTGTGTTGGTTTTATTACTGCTAATGATGCTCATGTGGGCCTTTTCTCAGCGAAGTTAAACTCTGTCCCCTTTTCATGATTTCAGGTAGAAAAACCAGGAAAAAAACTGTACAGGTTCAAATATCTGGTTTACTTTGTGCTTAAGCACAGCCATTGCATTTGCCTAAACTTAGAGAGAGACTTTGTACCCACTAAACTTTAATGGAAATGTAGGAAATTTGGCGTGTTTATGTTTGAGACTCTGCAGATGAATCCACACATGTGAGGAGTACTGCCAGACAAAAAGAAAGTTTACCATAAAACAGCTTATTATCTAACAACTGGGAGCAATTTAATAGTGTTGGATGTCTAACATGGAGCAGCCCATTAGTAGTCCTCCGGTGCCTTGGCAATAAATCATTCTACAAAACTAATTAGGTATAATTCTGCAAGTCATTTGAGCGAGGTCCTATTAAAACCTGTGCTCCCAGGAGACCTGTCGTGGAGCTGCAGCATTCCCTGGGAACAATGGAAGCAAAGGCGATGCTGTATCAGCGTGGGCCCGGTTGTTCATATAACAAAGTAAATCATGACAAAATGTGCCATTAGTAATCGTTAGGAAAGACATTTGTTAGTCCAGGGGATGTGGAAAAACCGACGGTGTTTCTCGGCACTTGTAGTGGCTCCGTTAAATTGTCCCCGCAGAGTTTGGGGTGTCCAGGGAGCAGGAGAGGGGAGTGGCGCGAAGTAAGGAGCTGAATTAGCTCTGGAGAAGTTTGCAGAATTGCAAAAGGCAGCGTTTCTGAATATTCAGCACCTCAGTGTTGAAAGATTATTCTCTTTTATTTAGGATGTGTCTGGCTGATGATTAAATATAATAGAAGTATTGATGTGAAAAGGGTACAGAATGCGCAGAGGGAAAAAAAAAAAAAAGCCTGATCCGTTTTATTCATTTCTCCCTTTGATGAAAGACCAGGAGCACAAGTCTCAGTAAATGTTTCTTGTAAAATCTGACGCTTCCTAATAACTGTTTACTGTCACGTTTGCTCAAGGAACAGCCACAGATTTTTTCCCTTCCAGTTTTCCCTGGCAGAGTCATTAGTCAGGCTGGTTGGGAAGGGCCTAATGAAGGAGACACAAGCGAGCTCTTATCTGACAGCACAGTGACTTCAATGGGCCTGTGATGTGTCCCAGCAGGCTCTGCCCTTGTTAACACCGGCAGCCTTCCCACTGCTTGGAGTCTGCCTGGCATGGCGAGAGCTCTGCCTGCAGAAAGTCCTTCAAATCACACACCAACCAACTCTGATACAGAGCTCGGAAATACTTGTTTGCAAAAATGAGTTGATCTGTTTTTACTTTTATTCAAATTCTTTTAAGAAACATTTTAAAAGAAGGGCTGAAGTATCCAATTTTCTATTTTCTAAAGTTTAATTTTTCTAAAAGGCCTGAGAATTGCTGGGGAGATTTTTCGTGTTGTAGTTGAGGTTTGTATTTGAAGCTGTTGTAGCTTATGATGAGGCCCAGTGAGCTGCGAGATCGATGACAAAAATCATTCAGGTGATGCTGAGCCTGTGGAACCTCCCAGGAAAGCAGCAGGGAATACAGAGGAAAAGCGAGAGGTGGGATGGCTTATTTTGGCCAAATCGGCGTGAAAGGAGTTATGAAATACATCTACACAGATCCACCTGATTGAGGAAGCTGTTGATGGGGAGAGAAATATTCATGGCAGTATTTGGGGTTCCCTGGATCCTCAGGTTGCTCCTGTAAGCAGATCCAGTGCAATGGGAGATTTGCTGTTATCTGTTTGCTCCTGGAGCAGTAGGAGAGTTCTGGGGAGGTGATGGCTTCTCTAACACTATTATTTGGGCTTTCCTAGGGCTTCATTAAGTTGACCTGTGGCCTGTTTTAGTCTCTATCACATCCTTGTCAGGCCTTGGAGCACTTCAGTGCTAAGCTGGTAGTACAGGTAGAGTCACCTCCAGATGTCAGTTCTTAATGAAAGGGAAGTTCGATGCAGTGGAAATTAAACTTTTCATACATGGAAAACTCTTAAGTTCAAGCACCCACTGCTAGATGGCAAATGTATTTTATCTTTTTGTCTTTACTGCTTTCTGTGGCCAATATTATTAATTACTTGATTTGCAGTGCTTATACCACTGAAATAAAAGTCCAGTGAGCAAATCAGACAGCTATCATATTTAACACATGCAGCCTTTACTTTCCATTGGTGTTGCTTAACAAGAAATGGGTAATACAGAGAAAGTGACTTAATTTTAATATTTATTTTTTACTTCTTTTTGCAGTTGGCAAAAAAAATTCGTGAAAAATTTAACCGTTACTTGGATGTTGTGAATCGTAACAAGCAAGTAGTGGAAGCATCGTACACTGCCCATCTCACCTCACCCTTGACTGCCATCCAAGACTGCTGTACTATTCCACCATCTATGATGGAGTGAGTATTAAATTCTGAAATGACTTACGCTGTCTCTTAAAAACAAAGAAAAATTATGATTTCTTTGCCAAATAGCCTGTATTTTCTGCTGCTTTTGATAACTCTGAAAAAGGGCAAAGACAGACCTCCAAAGGTGCCTCTAACCTTGTCCTCAGATTCTTTTACATTTCTCCCACATCAGTGTTTAATGAGAAGCTTTAAAGAAGAACTGGGAGTCAGCTGGAAACAGGATAAAAAGGAAAAAAAGTTGTTCAACCCTGCAAAGTCTTCTATACAAAATAAGTCTGTCGAGATCCAGGATACCATTTTTGCACTGAGACTCTGCTTGCCTTGAATAGTTCTTCTCAAGCTGGTCATGGGACTGTTTTTTTTCTCCTCTGAAGTAACCAAAATCATGAGTTAGTCAGTACATCACATGCTAAAAATGCTGTTTTACAGTTAAATCAAGTTGACATGCTGCTGTTTGATACAGAAGTTTACAGAAATTGAGTATATTGCTTGGAAACTGGATTTGTTCACGTTCAATTTGTTTTGTTTTAAAATACAGGAGTTTTGAATAGTCCAAACCTGGGCAGCTGGTTGTGTTTAATCATGTTTTATTATGCTGCCTATTTGCAGAGCCGGCAATTAGGTTTCCTAATTGTAGGAAGGTGTGATAGAGGGTCTGATTTTTCCAGTAAAAGGGTAATAATTTTTTCAGTGTTCAATATTTTAAACATTTAGTTCCATATGCTCTTGAAAAGAACGAGAGCAACTTTCCATTTTATAGAATTGTTGAAACATTTGGCTTGGAAGGAACCTGAAAAATCATTTCATTCCAGCCCCTGCTGTGGGCAGGGACACCTTCCACTATCCCAGGTTGCTCCAAGCCCCATCCTTCTCAATTTATGGAAAGTTTATGCAAACCTTGATTACGGAGTTTTAGAAGCAGCTCCCACCTGGATATTGTGACTGTATTGTGAGTTCTTCCATGTTTAATCTGTGGAGTAACTTGCTCCAGCTATGAGGAGACCTGCACATGTGGGACATTGAACTGGACGTGCTATTGCTGATAACAGCTTACCTTTGATGCTTAAAATATGTGTTTTAGTTGGGCAGAAGAGTGCTGGCATTAGAGCAACGATAAGGATAATATTTTGGGTTGGAGCATTTATCAGCTGCTGCTACAGAAGAGGTCACATGGAAAAAGACAGAGATTTGTCTGTGCTGTTTGCTGTTTTCCTGATATACTTTCCTTTCACTGTGTCTTGAAAATGTGTGTGTCCTTAGGGCTGTGACTGTGGTTCAGGAGGGTTGTGAAATATTTGTGTTACAACTCCTGAACTCTGTGTGTTCTTTTTCTTGGTGTTTTGTCATGTGGTCTCTTCACTTGAGCAAACACTTGGGGTGAGAACAGTGTCAGGAGCACGTTGTCTTCAGGGTGTATTTTTAAGGCAGATTTGAAGGCCTGTCCCACAGTGTTTAAGGCTGAAACACACGGTGTTCAGCCTCTAAAAAGAGACATTTGAAAATCTGATGGTACTTCTTGCTGCCAGGTGATTGCTCCATCAGCTTTTTACATTGGTTTCCAACTTATTGACATTCCACAGGGAATGCTGCAAGTTTCGATTGGTTTTGGAAAAATTAACTTGTGAGGGAGATGCTGAACTATTCTGTAGAGAAAGAATTTTTTTTTCTTCAGGTTTTCTTTTAATGGCTTGTTATCTTCAGTTTGTATTTGTTGTTACCATTAACAAAATTATCCGTTTGTGGCCTTGTGTTTCCTTGTCTTTATCTTGAAAATCCGAGCATTGGCTTCAAAGAGGGGTTTGCCTGGTTGCTTGAGATAAACTGTGAGATTTCCACACCTGGTGCCTGGAAGTAAATGATACAAAATGGGACCTAACAAAGCACCAACTGGGTTATAACATGAACCTGGTATTTGACTTGCTTGTTTAGTTGAGTAGTGAGATATGACAGGGAAAGCAATATTTTGTTATTGCCGTTATGTGGTGTTGGATTTACAGTGAAAAGCCCAAATAAATAAGTTTTCATGTGACTGATTGCAGTCCATAGTGATTAGTTCTGGATTAAAATTACCAGCCTGGCCGTGTTTGGGTTGCTGTATTTACCCAACATATACTGGTTTATCTAGTGTAAGTACAGCAGTTGTGTATTTGTTCCCCCATCAGGGCAGGTTTGTGCAATGGAACTGCTTTGTTTTGGACAGTGGTGAAAAGAAATAAATTAGAATATGCAACACCAGCTAGATGAGGCAGTGCAGTTGGTGGCTATCGAGTGGTTTTGGCAAGGGACTATTCCCTAGGCCTTAATTCCACAAACATTTAATCATACAATTACGCTCATCTGGTTTACCAAAGAGTCTAAATATGTGCTTGGGTAAAGGAAAATTAATCACACGCCTAAGTACATGTGCAGGGGAGGTGAACAGAGCAGGGACTGTGTGTTCCTCTCTAGATTTTGCTGATCCTTCCTTCAGATGTATCAGTTTGCATTTTCAGTTCTACTTAATCAAGGTTTGGGAATGGCAAAACCATGGTGACGTGGAGGGAGAGCAGAGCAGGCAGAGAGCAGAGCTTTGAGCCGTCTCAGAGTGGTTGGTTCAGAGATCTGGTACCTGCCAAAGCATCTGGGCTGTATTTGTGTCCAGGTTGGGGCCTGGAGGCTGGCTCGTGTTCCCAGGGAAGTGCTCAGAGCAGTTGGGAGGAGGCGCTGCTCCAACCAGACAGAGTTAATATGGATCAAGTGCTCCAGGCTCTTAGCAAAACTGATGGGAGATAAGGAAAATGGATGTCAAGTGAAATGCATCTTCTAATCCTCCAAGAAATCCCTGCTGGAAAAATGAGGCTTTGTATCTCCTCACTAACAAAGGCTGCTGAAGGAGGCAGGAGAAATGGATTTCATGCTGTCTCCAGACATTCCCTACCATGATTGAATTGGGTGGTTATTTACAAGACAGTGTTTTAATTAAAGTGTCTTCCTCCTTAAGAGGATAAATACCTTTGTGCACAAGATGGTGTCTCCTGGTTTTCATGCCTGAAAGCCCTCAGTAGGTATTCAGGAAATCTTGCAACTGAGATGGGCTGATGTGCAGATGGGGCTGTGACAGTGTCAGCAAGAGGGCAGGGAAAAGAATGAAGAGTGTTTATTTATCAGAAGTCCTGAGCACGTGCAGTGGGAACTTACGGGATATGTGTCAGCTGTGAGAAGTGTCTAATAAGGTTTTAAGAAATGAGTTTTGGGAAACAGCTTTGGAAGCGTCAGCTTTGCGTGTGAGTGACAACTGAAATAGCTTTATTTGTAAATATGGTGTTGGCCTGGATGGCAACAAGGAGATAAACAGGTGTTGTATATTGAACATTTGCAGAGGAAATAAAATCAAACTCCTTCCCCACGAAGGGTAAGTCTGACATGTGGGTAATGTTTGAGTCACCTACCGGCTCCACAAAATGCCTTATTTAGGGAACTCTGTGATTGGTGCTAACTGGCTCTCTTAGGAGGCTTCCAGAAGTAGCTTTATATAGTTCCAGTATGCCAGGTAAGTCCAGGTTGTGTTTGCATCATAAGTACATGTGAAGATACAGTTGCACATATGCCCTTTACAGAACTGGGACCACACAGGACAAACCGGTGGTTTCTCAGCATACCAAAGCCCTGCATGGGTGCAGTAAAATTGCCTCCCAACAAAAAAAAAAAAAGGAGACTTTAAGTTATTAATCGGAGGCATTTGTAAGGAAACACAAAGCTACCTTTGTAACTTTTCCAACAAAAAAGCAGAAAATGCTTTCAAAGGAAGACAAAATTTTTCCCTAACCCAGCCTCGATCCTTCTCCTCTCCTGCCCAGTTTTGAGACCCATTGCTCTGATGTGCTTCATCATTTCATGTCCTTGGGTGTCTGTGAGAGAAGGTAGGAAATCCAGTTTCCTTGAGTTGCCTTTGACTTGAGGATTTGAGCAGGGCGAGGACAGAGTGGCAGGTCTGGGAAACCACCCCTTGTGTCACCCCTGCTGTGAGAGGTGGCCAATAAAGCTGTACCTCCACTTTGGACATGGATACACATTTGTACTGGTGGAAACATCCTCTGTGCTCTTTGCTTCTACCCTGGAGGACAGAAATGAATTTCACTGCTGGTTTTTTGTGTGAAGTTGTCACAGGTCTCCAAACCCATCTATTTAGAGTCTCATTGGCATAATCAATGTTCCTGCCTTTGCTCTAAACATCCGTGTTTCAAGGCAGCTGGAAATCTATTTTTGCTCTTTATTTAAGTATGCTGATAAGAGCTCAGGGAATGCATTTATCAAAATTTGTGAAAGGAAATGGAATGGAGAAGTGTTTGTTGGTAAAACAGGCTCCTTGGCAGTGTTGCATTGCAAACATTAATAGGGGCTGTTTGAATAAGTGAGTTTACAAACCTATATTTGAAAATCATTTACTCCCTGACTGTGATGCTGCCTTCAAAACTGGTCTGTTTTTTTCTTCTTTTTCTTTTTTTTTTTTTTTTTTAACAGATGGTTAAATATTTGCTAATGCAGTTCAGTTTTATCACAGCTCTTTCTGTGTTTATCTTTCCTCTCCCGAGCAGTTAAGTGGGAGATAACGGGATTCCCATTCAGTTCCTTCTATTGCTGCAATATCTGAAGAGCTGCACTTCCAAAGGAGAAGTGGGTGGGCCACTCTGAATGAAATTTAAGATGTATTTGCTGTTCTTGCAGAGTATCAGGCTGCAGTAGAGATGTAGGGAGTGTACATAGTCTTGGCAGGACCTTGATTTGTCCATAAACTGCAGCAGGTGTTTAGGAAATTGGTCTTTTGGACTGTTGCTTTACTTCTGATGTAGCCAAAAGCCTCATGAAAAAGTGGGGTTTGGAATAGTTTCTGTTACTGGGTTGAATCCTTCTTCCAATAATACACTTTATTTACACCTGAGAGCAAGAATGTTGGAGTTTTTCAAGAATAGCTGAAATAATTGGAGCAACTTTAACACCTTGCCAGAAGAAGTTGGTTAACTGAACTATCAGTAGCTTTTTTTTTCCAATTAATTAATAAAAACATTATTTTCCAGCATTCTGTTTAGATGCAGCAGGGACCATATATTAAAGTATTTATGTAAAATAGGAGTTAAAATCTTGCCCTGCAATCAAGCAAACAGGCCTAGTTGTGGATTTCAAAGGAACTGCTGAATTTTGAGCCAACTTACATAATTTCATTTGCATACTGATGGCAGCTTAAAGGGAAAAGGGAAAGGGGGGGAAAGAAACGAGTGTTAAAACAACGTGAAGCCCTCAGCAGCTGCTCAAGTGCCATTTTTATGCACAGCTCGCTAAACTGAAACTGTACAAAAGAGGCTGATTTACAGTGTAAATTCAGGCCGAGCACAATCCAATTGGAGCTCACTCGAGCCCTGGTTTGATGTGAGATTCAAAGCCCCTGCAAATTTATTTTATCTCCTCCACTTGCTGATCTCCTGCTCGTAAATCCTGTTGAAGGAGAATAAAAATGAGCGCGGCCTGATGGGAATTGAGTGTGTGAAGTTCAAAGCAGTTTGTACATCAGAGCCAACGTCAATCACATGAACATCTTGCAAGCCAGGCAGGGAGCGGGTTCTCCATGGGGAAGAGATCAAAGTGGGAGTCGCAGCTCTGTTTGCTCCCTCGGGATGCGCCTTCGATCGGGTCTTCATTAAAGCGAATCCAGAAGGAAGGGCTTGGAGAGACGCAGGGAAAGGGGGATGGGGTGAGCAGGCCTGGCTTGGAAGTGAGTGTCTTTGGCTCGGGGTTAAATAAGTACAAAAATTATATCTAAATGCAAGGATTTGTTGTGTTTTCACTGGGAAGGGTTCTGGAGGACTTCCCAAGGGTTGGATGTGGTGGTGTCACCTAGAACATTTTGGGCCAAATCTCGGAGAAGACCTTGGTCAGCCATGGCTGCTCTGATCCACCTTGTAGTCATGCTCCTTGCAAAAGTGGTAAAAAATGAGGGAAGACACTGGTAAAAATTTACAGAGACACTGATAAAAATGAGGGAAGACACTTGTAGAAATTTAGGGAGACACTGGTAAAAATTGAGGGAAGACACTGGTAAAAATTGAGGGAAGACACTGGTAAAAATTGAGGGAAGACACTGGTAAAAATTGAGGGAAAACACTGGTAAAAATTGAGGGAAGACACTGGTAAAAATCAAGGGAGGTGAAAAATGAGGGAAGACACTGGTAAAAATTGTCTCCTTTGAGCAGAGAAAGGGTGCTGAGCAATGCTTGTCTTCAAATACTAACATACATAAATGTATGGGCTTTTTAACTTCTTCCAAAGCGAGTGATGGGAAGGTTTGTATGGTTTGAAATGAGTGTGGAAAATGTGTAAGGTATAAATATGCTGTAAAGGTAAAACCAGTAGTTACAGCCAAGAATATAAACATTTGCCGTAAGTGCCACTTGGCCATGCTGGGACTTTAGTTTTAATCATGGCTTTAATGGGGAAGATGCTCAAATATATTATTCTGAATTAAAACAACTTAGAAGCACCCAAAAGAAACATGTGGAAAAATCTCCAGTGTAATTCAAATGATGGCAAATATTACAATGTAAACTTGCCACAGTGCTGCCTGCCCAGTTCTTGGTCTTGTTTTTCTAAGGACATGCACTTGTGAGGGGAACTGGTCTTTTCTCAAGGTCCCTGTGTCATGGAACCAGTGGCATTTTAAAAATACACTTCATTGCAAGGTGCAAAAAGTCAATTTTAAGGCAAACTGCACCTGAAAAGAGGTTTGAAGTAGGTATCCCACCTTAGCTCAGTCTGGAGCAGCCCTTGCCCTTGCATGACAGGTCTGTCTGAGGGCTGGTCTTTAATTTATGTGGCTTAAAACAATTCTTCATATTTTATTTATACCACTCTCTCATTAAGTGTATTTCCTTTTGCTGCTCATGTGCTGTAACAAGAAGGAGGAATGGGATGTGCTGCAGTAATTTTCTGCTCCCTTTTTCCAGTTCTGCTGCAGATTATTTAGGCATCCATGTCTTCATCTTCCTGAGGGGTAACACAAAACTTGCTTGCTGAGAGAAGCTGAGGACTTTTTTGATTTTTGCATTAAAATGCTCCAATTAAAAAATGCAGTGCAAATGGGGGTTTATACCTAAAACTCTGATCCCCTTGGCCTGCGGTGAGGGGTTTGGGGCTGCAAGAGCTCCAATGGGAGGGGAAGCTAGGGTTGATAACTTTATTTTTGCCTTCCTAGAAGGCATGGCAGAGTCAAACCTGATGATTTTGAATTCAACCCCAGCATTTACTGCCCATGTTCCGAGGCACGGATAATGTTAGTTGCTAACAAGGTATTCTGTTGGCATCGCTAATGGATTTTGATGGGAGCACTGGGACAATTTGCTTACATCCTGAAAAGTCATTATTTTTCGCTCAGAGTTTGTTCTTTAGTGTTGCTCAGAAATATTTCTTTAGCCTGGAGATGTTTAATTCGCAGGTTGTTTGGGTTTGCCCCAAGATAAACATGGTTTTTGTGAAACCCATCCATTATCAATCAATCTCAGGCTGGAGTTTCTTTTGCCAACAAAAAATCAGCAGTTTTGCTACACTTGGTAAGAGCTGTGATTTTTTGAAGTGGTTACATTTTAATGGGGATGGGAAAAGCCACAGCCTGGATCTGAGCACTGCGTTCCTGCAAAATGTCAAGGCTTTTCCTCGATGGAGAGGACGTGGGAGAGTTCTCAGGGAGCAGGTGCCAATCGTGTCAACAAGACGTTCCCAGAGGAGTGATGAGCCCGTGCAGAGCTCAAAGGCATCACAGTTTGGCTGCTTTTGGTGTCTGACAGAGAATCCTTCCTGATCTCACATCCTAGGAGGGGGGTGCTGGTCAGGAGGATCCGTTTCTCACCCCCTTTTCCTTGCTGTGAAGAGCCAGGATAATGTAGAAGACGAAGAGGGACTATTTACAAGGGCATGCAGGACAAGATGGCATGGCTTTAAGCTGAAGGAGGGCAGGGTTAGGTGGGGTATTAGGAAGAAGTTGTTCATTGTGAGGGTGAGGAGGCCCTGGCACAGGTTGCCCAGAGAAGCTGTGGCTGCCCCATCCCTTGGGAAGTGTCCAAGGCCAGGTTGGATGGGGCTTGGAGCAACCTGGGCTAGTGGAAGGTGTCCCTGCCCATGGCAGGGGGTGAGACTCAATGACCTCTAAAGGCCCCTCCCAGCTCAAACCATTCTGCGATTCTCTAATCACCCAAAGCTCTTTGTCCCTACCTGAGCCTGGAATCAAAACGCCAGTGCCAGTGGAGTGCTGTTGTTTGAGCTGTTTGGGATAAAATACCAAAAGCACTGAACATCTGTGGTCAATAAGGAACCCACAGTGCTCTTTGTAGAGCAAAAATTTAGCTGCCTGTCCTTATCCCTGCTGCAGTTGATGTTACTCCCTCCCCTCATCACTGCATGTGTTTGATGGGTTGAGAAGTTGCCACAAGTAGATATATTTCTCCATTGATGAGCAAGTTCCTAATTGAGGTGGGGAGGGAGGAGGGGAAGAGGAGTTAAACATTTGTGTTCATTTAGGGTAACCCAAACATGTCAAAAGGCTGAGCTACATAAAATATTTATTAAGAGATGAGAGAGAGAATTTTTGGACAAACTGCTCTGGGGCTCCCTGATGCCAAACCTTGCATTCTCTGTCTACATTTGCATCTATATGGTAGAAGATCTGCAATTTTTTACCCAGCATTTATGTATGTATATTAAAAATAGTGACCAAAATGGGTAGAACTATATATAAACTTCATTTATTCTATGTAATTTTGAAAGTGTGCAGAGGGCAAAACATTATTTCCAAACATACATGACTTTTTTCTTCTTTTTTTTTTTTTTTATTTATTTTTAACTAACTGTTCACTGGTAGTTTCACTGATCTCCATTATGAATAACACAGATTCTGATTGCAGTGTTTATGGATGTAGATCAAACTAATTTTCAAGAGTCTCAGTTTAAGGAGACGTTTTTATTGACATTTCTATGTGGCAGTGATGATATTAAAATTAAGAGATTGGTAATAAATAATGATCTGCAAAATTCAAAAATTCAGATTGATTAGAGCTTCTTCAAGTAAAGCTTCCAGTCTGATGAGCTCTAACTGTGTAAAATGAGACTTGTGTGACTCTACAGGAGTCATACAATTTAATCTGACGTTAAGACCAAAGGATTCCATGTCTGGGGTTTTGTTATGCCTTTGCAGAAAAATTCCGAAAATCAGGAAGGAATTTAATAGTACATTCTTGGGACACGACTTCTATACTTGAAGGGCAAATTTCTAAGCTTGTGAGGAGGCTGTGCTGTTCTCTTCATTCATAACAGAACTCATAACTTTAACAGAAGTTAAACCTCTGTTTTAAGCAAAATAACCTGACAGCCTGACCTTAAATATGGCTGTATTGGCATGGACCATGGCCAACAGGCAAACTCATGACCTGTGTGTGCAGCCTTTGCCTGGTTTTGTAAGGCTGACAGCTCTTGAAGTGGATCCACTCACCTATGGAGGTGCTGATCTTACTCCTAATAGCACCTCTTTTTATCTTTCCTAGTCATTTTTCACTTGTAAGTCATAAAAGGTTTTCCTACATCGTTCATGTGAGGACCCCACAAAGCCAGTGGTGGAGGCTCTGGGCTGATGTGGGGCTGCTCAGCCACGTCCCTGCAGAACGAAATGATTCTGAATTGGGCTGAAAGGAAGTCTGTTGAATTAGGAGAGGTTTAGTTTGCTTGAAAAGACTCTTCATAGTGTCACAACTTGAAATTTCCTTGTGGTAACCAGTTCCATCTGTCTGTGGGTTTTGTTCCTGCTAATTGTTGTTTCAAGGGGATGATTTGGAAGTGAATTGTTTCACTGTCTGTGACTACAAACCAGCCTTTACAGCAACCACTCTGAGGGCAGAACCAGAAAATCAGTGTCCTCCCATCCTTACCAGGCACCATATTGGTTGAAGTAGTTGGAACTCACTGGCTTTGTCATGATGGTATTGAACAAACTCCTGCTCTGCCCAGTTTCTCTCCAAGACTTGTTTCGTATCAGCTTTCACACCACAAAGGCTGGTTAGAACTCTTTGTCCAGAACAGGATGTTCTGCAGACCTCAGTTTGTTGTCATTTCTTAGGAACAGAAAAATGGTAGAAAAATTCTTTGTTCAGAATAATTAATAGGTTTTTTGAAGCACAAGAGTAATCACTGTCTAATGTCATCGGAATATTCAAGGTCCCAGAAATGTTAACAAATAAAATTGGCCTATGTAAATGACAGAAGACTGCATTTAAGTCCTTGAAAGCTTTTTTTAAGGCATTGGTTTAATGATATTTTATAATTTTCTTGTTAAAACTATGCACTAGAATACTTTTTGCATTAGAGTTATGAATGTATTGAATTATTTAACCAGAACAATACTTAAGATTGTCAGATTCCTTCTGCTGTTTGGAACGTAAATCCTCAGGGTTTTGTACAGAAAACAGGTTTAAAATTGTTCTGTGGGATCCCAGAATGGTTTGGATTAGGAAGGACCTTAATTCTCATCTCATTCCACCCCCTGCCATGGGCAGGAACATGTTCCACTGGAGCAGGTTGCTCCAGCCTGGCCTTGAACTCTTCCAGGGATGGGGCTGCCACGATTTTTCCTGGACCCTTAAAATACACCTAATGTTGGAGTTTCCAAAGTACTTCTTTTCATTACAATAATAAAAATCAATACTTCCGTTGTAAATACTGTGTAGGTTTAATAGTTAAGTTGGTAATCCTGTTGTTGTCTTTTCAGATTTGATGGAAATTTCAACACCAACGTTTCCAGGACCATCAGCTGTGACAGACTTTCAACCACTGTCAACAGCAGAGCCTTCAACCCTGGACGGGACTTAAATTCTGGTAAGTAGGAGACATTGGGGTTTTTTTTACTTCTGTTGTAGGGTGGTTTTTTTTTTTTTCCATTAGACTTGAACATTTCCTTGGCACAGAGAATTTGCATTGATTGCCATAGCAACAAGCTTTTATTTCCCCTTCAAACTGTCACCCTGCTCTTAATTTGAGATTTCATGATTGAAAGATGATACCTCAAGTAATGCCCTTAGTCTGAGCACTTGATAAAAATGTCATGAAGACTTGATTCCAGCCCACCATGGATAATTTTGTTGTGGCTTATGCACTTTTTAGTTCTTCCTTTTTTTTTTTTTCCTAGGCATTTTTCTTTCCTAGGCCTGTCTGCTTTGGCATCAGCAGTGTCAGCTGCTGGAGGGGCCATGCCAGGAAGTTTCTCTGATCTTCTTAGCTGAGTTCAGCTAATGTGAGGCTGCATTTGCAGTGATATGCAAAAACTACAAAATACAGGGACATCTTAAAATATTGCCTTTCTTTGTCTTGTCAGGGCATTTCTTGACATATTTAAAGAGTTAGAAATATGCTTAGACCCAAAATACCTATGACTTATCCCTGAAAAATTCAGCTTTTGGTCCTCTGGTGCAGCAGGGTTTGCTTTTTTTGCATCCTAATCAGCTTGGATTAATACAGGGATTTGAGTTGGTTTTAGTCATACTTTTGTCCAGCTTTTTCATCTTACTTTTCAACTTTTTATGGTGCCTAAGGGCTGTAAATTAGAGAATACTAATAGACTTTGGTTATGGATTTAATTGGGGGGAGTTATTTGTTAATTATTGAGGGGGAAGTGAGGTAGACTTGGGATGTTTTTATTTTATTTTAATTTTCACATGTCTTTTGGAATAAAATACTGATTTATTTTATTAACTTGACTGATGAAGTGGCAGAGCTGCCATTTCACCCTCACCAAGCACAGAGCTTTTACATATCTTGCAACACACTAGGTGAAAGAACCCCAAAATTTTATAACCTCCCTTACTGTGTCCCTTCTTATAGCTTTGCTTTTTGGATTTCGAGTGAAATGTAAAAAGAAGTAAAAACCAGAAGCAAAATGAGCAGGTTCTTTTCCATCCCACTCAATGTATTCCACATCTTGGATGCAGGTGCTGGCCAGGCTGATTTCCTGACATGCATCTCATCCCCATGATTTGTGTGGTGTTTTCCACCCTAAAGGCAGGCAGTCTTTGTTCACTCACTGTGATCTGCTGGGCTTTGTTTTACCCATCACTTAATTAAAAAAACAAACCCAAACAACTTATTAAAATTATGTATAAAATCCCATGCAGCGATTAATCAAAATAATATCTGAAAGCAAGTTTACAGGCTCTGTTGTAAAAGCAAAACATTGAATGAGTCACTTAATGTTTTTTATTAAATAAAAACCTTTCTTCTACTGCTGGAGATGGCTGTAAAAAATTATTCAAGAAATATTTCTTATTTTTGAGTGGTGAAAAACAAATAAATCATAGTTTCCTGTAACCATGTTTTTACATTTCTGGTTTGAATTCTTACATAAATAGGGTATGTGTTTAAGTTCCTTGTTGTCCTGGCCCTACAGTGAGACTCAAGTGCCTCTTCTTCCCTTGCCTCTGGGTTGAAAGCTTCCTGATGAAAGGAGAAGCTTCAAAAAATGGCACTGGCAGGAAAGGGCAACAGAAGAGAAGAGGGAATTGGAGGAAGGGTAAGAACAGGGAAGTGCTTCAGGATTTATTGACAGCAGACTCTCCTCCAGCTTTACTGTTGCAGAAACACAGCCCTGGGGGGAGATTTTTATTAGTGAGAAAATGCCTGGGATAGAAAGAGTGGATTGATGCAGAAAAATGAGATGGAAACAGGGTTTTTGAGAAACAAAAGTTAATCCTCACACTCAGTGAAATGAGAAGTGAAGTTTTCTGTGGGTGAGGTACAATACCCTTAGGCCTCATCTCCTTATTGAGGGTGTTTGAAAGTCTGTGAAATCATCACAGAATCACAGACTGGTTTGGGTTGGGAGGGATCCTAAAGCTCATCTCAATTCCACCCCCTGCCATGGGCAGGGGCACCTTCCACTAGCCCAGATTGCTCCAAGCCCCATCCAACCTGGCCTTGGACACTTCCAGGGATGGGGCAGCCAAAGCTGTGGTTGATGACAGTTCCCACCTTCCCTTCCCTGGTCCTCTATTGAGAACATCTCAACCACGTGAGCTCCACCACCCTGTCCCAGAGCAGGGACTGGTGTGGCTTCAGGAGCAGCTGCTGCCAGGAGGGTCAGGCAGAACGAGGCTGGTGTGGAGCTGGACATTGCCCATGTCCGGAGCAGTGTCCCTGTGTGACTGCAGAAATATTTGGGGTTTGGGATAAACTGGGTGTGGGAGGGTTTCGGGAAGTGAGGTTCAGTGTTTGTTTTGTGGGTCAGGGGTATTGTGTTGGTTGTGTCTGTAGCTCTTGCTTATGTAGCCATGGGCCAGGACCTGCTGTGCCAAAAAATCAGTCTCTTCCCAAAGGAATTCTTGGTCTGAGATAACAGTTGGTTTGGGGCAGACTGTGGATATAAACAGACTGGGAGGCAGTTTTGGTTAGAAGGATGGAGTGCTGTCAGTGCAGCATCATCCCCACAGCTGGGGAGATGTTGCCAGGTTAGAAATGCTTTCAAAAGTACTTACTTAGTGTCATCTCTCTCTTGGAACTCTTAATTTTAACTTAATTCATCAGTGCCCCAGTTCTGTGGAACCACTTACCTTCCAGGGTCCACTTGGGGCTGCACAGACCCCGTTTCTCAATAAATCTATCAACATACACACATTGAACTAAAACCACCTTTGAAAGAAAATTACAATTAAACAGGAAAAAAGTTACTCCAACCCATCCTTTTCTTTCTTCTCTTTAAAGTGTCCTCATGCAGAGTTGGTGAGGAATATCTGTTGCACTTTAGGTTCAGATTCTAGCTCAGCCTCACTTACTTTTATGCTCTGAAAAGCCCAAGAGTTGTGACACATCTGGGGTTTTTTATTGTTTATTTTTTCTCCTGCCTGGCTTTGCTTGTTTTGACTTAGAGGCAGAATGGGAAGCCACAATTTGCCCAAAATGATGTCATGCAGTCCTTCCCACTGGATGCAGCGTGGTGGGGAGGACCCCACATGCATCATCTCCAAAAGAGGGGGTTTGAAATCCTTCTGCTCCTCCAGCCCAGAAACAGGAGCTCCCATACTCCTCTCTAGCTTTCCTACAATTATGAAACCAGCCTGGCCTGCCCATCATCCAGGTTGTTTCCCTGAATGAGCTGATCACTTCATTCTTAATGGGAAAGAAAAAAATTCCCAGGAGTATCTCTCTCGTCCCACATGAGTTTTGCAGTTTTAAATAATCCGGCCTCTAAAAAGCTCTGGGCAAAACATAAATTTAAACCCCGCTTTGCTCAACCTCCACCTCAATTCTCGAAATGTTAGTCTTGGCTCACCCTGTGCTCACTGTAAGAAAGTGGGAGCAGAGTGGTGAAGTTGTAGGTGTTGGAAGGGAATGGAATTTGCACCGCAGACTCTGGGCAAGCCACAGGAGCAGAGCCTGGGAGAGCCCTTGGTGAGGACAGCAACCCCCAGTTCTAGTCTGAACAGCGTGTTAAGAAGGGTGAGTGGGGCTTAGGAAACTTTCCAAGATCTTTTTTTTTTTTTTTTGCAGCACTGTTGTATTTTTTATAATAAAAAGAAAATAAACATTTGTGCGTCTTTTCCAGCTCAGAATATTCTGTGACTTGGATTAATTTTAGGGAAGGGAGGAAGAAGAAAGAAATAGATATGTCTCTTCTCAACCTTTAAAAAAATGCTTTTGACACTGTTTTTTCTTTATATTGGGCAGCTTCTTTTTTTTTTTTTAAATGTATCAGAAAGGTTTTATCTTGGATTAAATTCTGCATTTGGATTACTTTTAGCCATTACTACAAAATAGATAAGGAGAAAGTCTTTATTCTTCAGATGGATTCACAGGCTTTAGTTAGTTAAAGAGATCTGGGATGAATAGTCCTTTATTTATTAGGGGACAAAATCTTACCCAGAGCCCCAGTGCATTATGTTATCAGATTCCTTTGGAGTTTTTTTCTTTTTGAATGAACAAGGAACCAGTAAATCTTTCTCCTTCTCATCCTTCAAAGTGCTGAAAGGTCTGTTCCAAGCCAGGCAGCTTCAGCAGAGTGCTCCTCCCCAGCAATATGCAGAGATGGCACCAGGTTGCCCACTAAATTTTGTCTGTGCTTTATTGGAGGTGTTGATCGTTTAAAATCTTAGAATCATAAAATACCCAGAGTTGGAAGGGATCCACAGGGATCATTGACTCCAAAATGAGCAAAGCCTCGGTCGTGTTCCTTATACTGCTGTGCTTTAAACTGATTTGGGGTGAGTTAAAATAGCTGGGAGGTGTTTGAGCAGAGGAGTTAATACCCCTCTTCCAAACCCTTTTAATCAAGGAATCTGGTCTCATTCCTTAAAGTGAAAGGGTTTTTTTACTACTTTTCCCTTCAGAGCTCCTAAGGATTGAGCTGGGCTCTGTTCTGGCTCATGCCATCAGCAGAATGTTAACTGTGTTCGAGCTGCAGAGCTTTTATTCCTGGTGAAACCATAAGGCTGGAATAAGGTTTGACTCGGAAAATCCTGACTGAGATTTGTAGGTCTGGAGAGTTAGAGAATGTCTTTACTTGTACAATAAACTGTTGGTTCTGGGGAGCACTAAAGTATCTTCACGATGATGGTTTTTAATGGAGATACCTGTCAGAGGAGAACAGAAAATTAGATTTTCCTGGTTTTTGTGGGATGAGAACTGTGGCTTCTGCAGCTCATCAAATGTAGTGCTGAAGAGGAGGGCTCTAAGAAACTCTTCTATAATGAGCAATTATGTTCAGTAGTTCCCTTTTTTTTTTTCCCTGACTGTGCTGTTCTTTGAAGATTAATTAGTTAATGATTTGACTGTGCTTTGAAGATGTAAAGTGGTATCTAGAAGTGCTAAGTGTTATCATATCGCATTCCCTTTGAAGTTTTATAAACTCTATCACACAGGGCTTTCTTCCTAAAAGTCCTTTTCGCCTTGTGAGATATTTATAATTAGAGAGAATGATCTTTTCAACTGCTGTCATGTTAATACTTTCCAACTTTTCCAGTGTGCAGCAGGATTTGGGGTCAGATAGTGCTGCATTGGAAGCAGAGTGGACAGAGGTTTCTGAGTGACTTGGCAATGGCAGCTCATGGGCGGTCTGTATCCAGAACTGAGGAATTCCACTAAGATTTCAGTGTTTATAATGCTGGGACTCTTGGCCTCCTCCGTGTGGTGCGAGGTCAAGGCTGGGTCTTTATTTAGTGGTGATGCTTCACTTTAGAAAAGCAAAATCATTGTATGTGCTCAGTAATGCAAAGTCACAGAGTCAGAACCATAGAATCTCAGACAGGTTTGGTTTGGGAGGGACCTTAAAACTCATCTCATTCCACCCCCTGCCATGGGCAGGGACACCTTCCACTATCCCAGGTTGCTCCAAGCCCTGTCCAACCTGGCCTTGGAC
>JAWMRA010000005.1:1678629-1696641 GCA_035584735.1 Pseudotriccus pelzelni | reverse complement strand
TTGGACACTTCCAGGGATGGAGCAGCCACAGCTTCTCTGGGCAACCTGTGCCAGGGCCTCCCCACCCTCACAGGGAACAATTCCTTTCCAATATCCCAATATCCAACCCTGCCCTCTGGCTGTGGGAAGCCATTCTCCCTTGTCCTGTCTCTCCAGGCCCTTGTCCCAAGTCCCTCTCCAGCTCTCCTGGAGCCCCTTTAGGCACTGGAAGGGGCTCTAAAGTCCCCCTGGAGCCTTCTCTTCTCCAGGTGAACGCCCCCAGCTCTCCCAGTCTGGCTCCAGAGCAGAGGGGCTCCAGCTCTCGGAGCATCTCCGTGGCTCCCCTGGACTTGTTCCAGTGTGTCCACATCTTTCCTGTGTTGGGGGCCCAAGATGTACTTTGGATTAGAACAGGGAGGTGGGTACCTTCTTGTACTGGCACAAATGAACCTGACCAGAAAATGAAAAATTAAATTACTCCTTGAGTTAAAATAAGAACTAAAGGTTTTTCAGCCATGGCTTATCTACAGTGGTCATAGGAAAAAGGGAAAAAAGAGAGGAAAAAAAGAGCAGAGTTAGGATAAAATTGGTGGTCTCTGGGGAGGGTGTTACTGAACTAACATACTCAGTGAAGGAAACATGAGCAGAACTGTATGAAAAGGTAGAACAGCAGAGAGAGGCACCGAGGCTGTAAAGAGTTTGAGTTTCAAACCCAATTGGTTTATGGGGAAAATGAACACTTTTAAATCCAGATACTGTCGTGGGGAAATAAATACAGATTGTGGCCTTGTGGGAATGACAAGTTTATCTTTAATATAGCAAGGATTAAAAAAACCCATAAACCTTTTAGATTATAAACTCCTTTATTTCAATACTGTTGGTAAAATTCCACTGGACAAGTTATTTCATTCACTCAGGCTTTAACTGAGTGTTCACATGTCAGATTTGAAAATAGATTTTTCAAGTTCTGTAATTCATAACAAAAACTTAAATTCCATAAATTCAGCCTCTTTATACAAAAACAACTGCCAGACTTCGCCCCCAGAACTATGAAATCCTGGTGGCTAGACATTAAAAGGAGGATTTAAATGGTTTATAGTTTCATGGCCCTCCTGCCTGCAAGGCATTGCCATCATGTGAACCAGCAGTTCAGACGAAAACAGGATGAGTGCTTTTAGGGGGGGTTGTGGAGAGGGATCTCTGCTAGTCCTTGGTCCATCAAGGCACACAGTTCTTCAAAGCCACGCTCATGTGAAGCTGCATTTTTGCACAGAACCTAACAGTCCCAGCCCAGGACTTCCACTGGGACTTGTAGGCACTGTGGGAATACAAAATCCTGTGGCAAAGAGGAGTGGGGAAACCCCAAGACAGTGGTTTTTCCAGGGTAATTCCCCTGAGCTGAATGTGGAGAGAACATCGTGGCCACAGCCAGTCTGGGAAACTTGAGTAAGTGCTAAACTGTTGGGGGTGTTGAACTCAGACTGTACTCAGTGTGGATATTTTGTTGTAGAGTGTCTGGCTAAGGTTTGAAATGTGCCCTGTAGTCATTTCCAACCCAAATATTGGCATATTTGATAATGCAAGAGGTCCAGGAGATGAAACTGGTCTATTTTCAGTGTCAATCCCAAGGGGAATGCTCAGCAGAAGGTGAAGCACTGGAAATCAGAGACCCCCTCTGCCAGTTCTCTAGTTCTGCAATCAAAGAATATGAAAGGGGAAGTGGCAAGGAAATTTTTCTTTAAATGCATTTGAAACTGATGGGATGATGATCCACTTTAACTGTTAGCTTAAAACTAAAGAATTCAAACAGTCAGGCTTTATTTTCATGTTGCTGCAAGCAGAGATGCTGTTTTGCCCTGAGTAGAACATAATCCTGTTACTGCCGTGGTGGGAGAGGGTTTGTGCCTCCCATGCTAATGACTTCCCATTCCCTCTCTCCTGGAAGTGTTTTTCCTTTTGTTTAAGGGACTTAGCAAACCTAGTATCACTGGTGATCCCATGGGATGAACTCCAATCCCTTCATCTCTCCAGGCTGGCAGGGAAAGCAGACAAGGTCCATGCTCCAGGTGGCAGCTGGGACGTTCCTGTCGCATTATGAGGCAGAAATTCCAGTGCCCAGGGGATTTATTCCCTGAAAACGGCAGGGGAGTGGAACAAAACGGTCTTTAAGGTCCTTCCCAACCCAAACCATTCTGGGATTTTCTGCCATCTCTGCCCCAAAGTGATTCAAATGTGACTGACCCATCTGGGCTGCAAGTGCTCAGGATTTCCACTGTATCTGAGCACTCTGTTGGCTTCATTTGGTGTGTTAATTATTATCTTTTTAAGTTCTTAGTTCACATGGCCTTGGCCCTGGGGTAGATGCTTTATTTCCTTGTTGGGTTTGATGGTGTTTTCTGTT
The DNA here is from genome assembly GCA_035584735.1 of Pseudotriccus pelzelni. Classification (NCBI taxonomy): domain Eukaryota; kingdom Metazoa; phylum Chordata; class Aves; order Passeriformes; family Tyrannidae; genus Pseudotriccus; species Pseudotriccus pelzelni. The sequence goes on along the minus strand of JAWMRA010000005.1, from coordinate 1,694,261 downwards.
TTTACTAATCCAGTCAGTTTTGTCATATTACTAATATGTAGGTTTTTAATTGCTTTTATTGTTCATGTTAATTGGTGCTTCTTCAGATATTATTTTAATAAGAAAGCACATTTTAAAGGTAATGAACATGGCCTGTAAACTGTAGGAGGATTTGAGATCTCCAGCCTATGGTTGTATTCTGAGCTTGGTTTCTGCTTGACTGGACAACTTGGGAACGTTTTTGCTTAATGTCCGTGTAGACATTTTCAGACAGAACTCAGAATATGTGATGTCAACAGGTTGGGTTTTGGAGCAGTAAGCAGCAAACCTGTTTAATGTTTTGGAGCTAGTTCAGTATAAAGAACACATGATTTTTTTAACATTAGGGTGGGGTTTTTTTCAGGGAAACGATGCTGACAGTGTATTTATCATTACATGTAGATGTAGGTATTTACACATATTATATTTAATTGCCTTAATCTCTTCCTTCCTTGCTCCAGCCTTGACTTCTTGGAACACAGTTAAACTGCAGAGATTCAGGAACTGTCATCACATATGAAGCAAAATCTGTCAAATCCAGTGTTTAGATTCCAAAATCCTTTAACTGTTTGCTAATTGGATGTAAGGCTTTATCAGTCCTCCAGCAGAGCAACCTGTATTCCACATTGTGACCCTGGTTTATCCTTCTCCAAGCATGCACGAGATGGGCCAGGAAACAACGATAACAATACCTTCAAGTTTTGCCTTTGTCACTCTACTTAGTTTTTCATTTTTCCTCTCCATCCTCCAGTTCTTGCTGATAACCTGAAGTCGAATCCAGGAATTAAATGGCAGTATTTCAGCTCAGAGGAAGGGATTTTCACCGTTTTCCCAGCCCACAAGTTCCGGTGCAAAGGCAACTATGAACACCGCAGCAGGTACGGTCTGTCTCCTTCCCATTTCCTGGGAAAAGCACTCAGATTGGATTTCTCAAGCACTGATTTCATTCCAGCACTGTGCTTTGCCAAGTTGACAACATTCATGAGTAACTTCTAATGGAGTCCCTTGGGTTTTCTTAGGTTTGTTTTTTAAAGCACCAGTTTTTCACTTCTGAGAAGCTTTGAAGTAAAACAAAATTACATACAGGTTCCTCACCTCTACCAAATCAAATAAGCTGTAAATAGCAGTGACTTGGAAAACGTAGGTCAGCCTGTAGGGAAAATTTGATTTATATTTGACTCATACTTGACCCCTGATAATAAAGTAGTGAACATGTACTCTGCTGATTTGGCAGGTGCATCGCTTTGGGGAGGGGAGTGAGAGACCGGAAAGGAGCATTTTTCCAGTCTCCACCCCAGGCTCAGGTGGCACATCATGGATAGTGGGGAAGCAGCAATAGTGAAAACTTCCTTTTTCCACTGAAAAAGCATAGAAAAAAGGATGGCAGGGTTTTCCTGCTTGGGGGAATATTTCTGTTCTGTACAGATGACGTCAAGCAGTTAAGGTGCAGTATTTTTGCTGTCAGTACCGTGGGACTGATAAAGGCTCAAGGCTGGAATCTTCTGAGAAGGTGCAGTGGTTTTAGTATCTCTGGTCACACATTACCTAATTCTACCAGTTAATCAGTCTGTGCAGAGGAAGAACCAGCACATCCAGGGGCATTTCCATGCAAGGAGTGCACAGAGAATAAGGAGGGTTTTGGTTACATATCAGGGTTGAGCAATCAAATGTTTACAGATGGAATTTCTACGTGCCATCAAAGCACAAAGTGCCTGAGCTTGATCAGGTTTTCTGTGGCCTTGGAAAGGGGCAATCTGTTGATGTGAGAATGGGGGTACCCCCGTCTTGGTCAGAATTTGGACACTAAAACCATTGGTGATTTGACCCAAATCACTTTGTCTGGGTTGTAGTTTTTCTGTAGCTAAATAAGGGATATCTTTTTGGTAATATTTACTTCAGAGGGTAGTTTGGGTGAATTAATTAGTTAATGCTTCAGTGCTTTGAAGATCAAAGGCCCTATTTCAGTTCTAGGTATGAATACAGTGTAGAGCTGCAGGCTGTTTTACAGTTAAGAACTGATTTGTGCCACTTGTTTGTAGCAGTGCCTTGTCTAAAGTCTTCTGCATTTCCTTGCCTCTTAATAAGATTTCTGTGGCTGCCTTTGATATAATAAAATTCAGATCCCCAAACTCTGTTACTTGACTGTAACAAGTTTTGAATCTAGACTAAAGAGGTAAGAGACTCATCTTTCTTTTTGAATCCATCCTCTGTGCTGAGGATCTTCCTAATTTATTCCAGGTTGGAAGCTTGGCACGAGAGCTTGCGAACGCTTTCACACATCTCTCAATATTGAACTGGATCTGAGCACCCTGAAAAACATGGGTTTTGATGTTAACACAGACACGTGGCAGCACCAAGAGCCCTCTCCAGTGCTAACGCACATTGGCCAGGGGGTGTAAATCTGGGCAGATCCAAGGGGCTATGGAGCGTGACCTGTGTGAGAGTCATTCCAAGGCTCCAGGAGAAAACCCTTCCTTGGCCAGAGGCATTCCCTTGTTACAACAAACCAAACACCCTGGGCTAATCAACTCCTCACAGTTGCACAGGTCTTTACTTGTTGTGGAACCAGCGCATACCCACTATTGCACTTACTTTCACATGTGAGTGAAGTTCCTGGCACCCAGGATTTATCAGGAGGCTTTTCTTACTTGTCAAAGCTTAATTCGAAACTTGATGTGAACTGCTGCAAACAGTGATCCCAAACACTGCTGTTGCTTCAGCAAAACTGCTTATTCCTGGCTGAAAGCACTTGCTGTGACAGAGGGAGATGGACCCTGATTAGGTTGAAAAATCAGGAAGAAATCAGGAGGGTGAGAGCGAAGGCCATTTCTGTGTGTTCACATTCTCAGTTGGTTTCCCCCATGGAAGTTTTCATAAAGGCAAAAATTTCTGTTCTGATTCATTGTTTCTTCATTGTTCTTTGTTTTTTTAAATTCTGGACTGTTTTCACTTTAGTGGAAATGACAAGCTGTGTGGTGACAGTGGTTTGGATTTTGTTCTCCCTCAGGCCCGTCTATGTCTCGACCGTCCGCCCTCAGTCCAAGCACATCGTTGTCATCGTGGACCACGGGGCCTCTGTCACAGAGACACAGCTCCAGATTGCCAAGGATGCTGCCCAGGTCATCCTGAGCTCCATAGATGAACATGACAAGGTGAGGCTTCTCCAGGCAAGGAGTATTCCTTGGTTTCAGCCATGCTCGGAGTTCTTGGTTCTCATCCAGAATGGTGATTTTAATTCCATGTTCATCGGTTCCGTGTATCCGTGGTCTGCCTCTGATGGGTGATGGAGACTTGAGCTCACCTCTGGAAGCCTGTCTACAGCAGGGGAAATACTTGGGGATCCACAGGGTGGGAAAAAGGTGAAAACCCACTGATCTAAGGCAAAATCTTGGCTGAGTAATCTTTAAAGGCTCCTGCATCTCAGCAGAGACTTTAGGTGATGGTCAGTGGTGTGATACAGTGAGGAGAACCATGCTCTCTGAGCCTGATAACTTGTGAAGTTCTAGATTGCTTTGAGCAACTCATTTCACCTCCGAGCCTGTATTTTTTTCTTGTGAAAATGGAAATTATTTATTCTCCGGTGATACTGAGGTGAGCTGGAACATAATTAGGGCCAAGAAGTCTGGATTTTATTTCTTGCTCTGCCACAGATACTCACTTGGCAATGAAAAAGTCGCTTTACCTGTACTTTTTTTCCAATACAAATTATAACCAGAGGCCCATCAGGTGCTTCTGTAGGACCACAAGAAGTCTCCAGTTAGTAACTCTCTGGTGGTGGGACCTTGATCATTCTTTCTGCTTGGGTTTTCTTTTAGGAGTAGGAAGGGAGTTTCAGTCAAATCAAGTTGCAGAACAAGTGATGATAATCTTTGCCTTAAGTCTTCTCATTAACAGTATGGGAAAAACACTTTTAGAGGGATTTAATATTGTAAAATAATGCTTATGGTTCAGCAGAATTAATAGCACTTAAATTTAAGTGTCAGAAGTGTTTGCCTTCATACACAGAATACACTTAAGACACAGATTACTGGGTCAGTAGCTCAGTGGTGATGAAACCTGTTACACGGGTATATAATTAATGCTTAATTCTGGGACTGTCTTGCATCAGTCATAATTTATAATGAATTATTCTGCTGAGTTAATAAGACCGGTGTGTTATATGTGTATTAATGCAAGTGTTACCACTACATGCCTTAAATTATTTACAGGATAAAAACTGATGGCAGAGTTGGCTTGCTTGGACTGAAATGTTGAAACAGCAAAATGCTTTGCCTGTGAAAAGTCCTTGGAGGGGTTGGTTTTTTTTTTGCATCTTCTTCATGCACTCCACTTTTCTCCAGGAACTCCAGGCTTTCCTGAAAATGCTCTCTGCTGGCTTCCTTTTCAGTTATCCCTGGCTCGCTCAGGCTCCTGCCCAGAACAGTGTATTAACTTTTGTGTAGGAGCAGAGCCAAGCTGACTTCGCCAGAGAAACAAAGAGCAAAGTCTCTTTTCCTTCAATCCACCATAAGTCTAATCCTTTTCAAATTTGACGGATTTATGCCTCAAGCATTTATTTCCTAACAATTGGGTTTTAAACCCACGGAATCTCTTCAGTTGGCTTATCATTGTGCTCTCTGTATCAGTGCTTTAAGAATGCTAAAAGGAAGGTAATCCCATAGAGTCTCTTCTCTTTCAAGATCTCCGTGTTGACCGTGGCAGACACAGTCAGGACCTGCTCCCTGGATCAGTGCTATAAGACATTCCTGTCTCCTGCCACCAGTGAGACAAAGAGGAAGATGTCCACCTTCGTTAGCAGTATAAAGTCATCTGACAGCTCCACACAGCACGCCGTGGGATTCCAGAAGGCTTTCCAGTTGATTCGGAACACGAACAATGGCACAAAACTCCAAGGAAGTAAGTCCCTCGTTGTGCAATCCTGATTATTTCTGAGGCTTGCAAATATCACATTCTCACTTTGAGTGAGGCCAAAGGAGTGTAGTGTGCTGAATACTAAAATAAAAAGGGGAGGGAAGCACATGTTTTTGTTAAGTGGCATTTCCTTGGTCTGGAATCCGCATGAGCTGAACGCGGCCATTCCCTTTTCATGTGTGTCACTTGCTGACTCGCCTTGCCTTTGAACTGAAATATGGAAATGCAGGATTGAATTGTCTGACGGCTAAATTATTTCCCAAATGTGTATGCTGGGGGGGTCAGGGGTCATTTCAAGGAAGCTTCCTGCTTCTGCAGGTTCATTTAATTATTGCTGGAACATATGTCTAGAGATAATGTGCTTAACTGGAATGCTATGGAAGTGGCTCTTTCTTCTCAGGGAAATGAGGGGTTTTTTGAGGATGCCAACTATGGGAGTTATTTTATGGAATACCAAGTTGTCCTGGCTAAATTTTCCTTCATCTCAGAATACCCTGGTGAACTTTGCATACCCATTATCAGCTTTCTCCTTCCCATTCCCAAGATGGGCTTTTTCTGTGTGTTTTTTGTAATGGGGATGTGGTTAAAGATGAGGAAAAGATGGATGTGGAATTGAGTGGCACATTTACTTGCCAGGAAGCTGTGGAAGGCAAATTCTGTGCTCTCAGTGCTCCTTGGAGCTGAGTAACACTGGCAGTGCCACAGTGGAGTGGGGGAAGCAGCCGGATCTCCACAGAGATAGTCAGTTTAGATCCCACAGCCTGGTCTTGTGCCTGCTCCAGTGAGTGCAGATCCTTCAGTGTCCCAAAGGGCACCAGCCCAGATGCTGTACAGAACAGGAGAAAGAGGGAAAGTCCAGGAATTAAAGTGCTTTGGAAAGCATGACATGAGTTTTAAGGTCTCTCCCAGTCCAAACCATTCTGTGATTCCACATTTGTCGCTATTGGTATATTATGATTAGAAGGTTTTGGCATATTCTTGATTGATGTGAAAACACACATATCAAACAGATATTTTGGGGGACAAGTACAGAAATTAAATTAAATGCAAATGATTTGAATTTAGGTTTTCTCTACATGTGAAAGGTTGTGAAGACCTAATGTGTATATAGCACATTTCAGAATTCCTAGGGTGAGGCACAATAGGTTTGAGAAGAGGATGTTTATAAAACACGTCTCATTTTCTTGTAAATAATCTTTTCATCTTTTTTAAAAAAGAAAAATAAACCCAGAAAAAAAAATCATTCATTTGCCTGCTAGTTTTCTAACATCCTGTTCCCAGAGAACAATGTGTGGGTGTGTCAGGGAAGCTGTTGAGATACAGCCTCGATCCCAAATTCACACTGGAAAAGTTAGAAAGGAACTACTGGTGTGAGATGGGAGAATTGTGCTGTTGAACAAGTCTGGATTTTCTGCCTTATTCCAGTTCCTATTGCAGTCCTGCTCAGCCAGCCCTCATCCCAAACTTTGAGAAAATGCTCTGCCATGAGTGCCAACATTCCCTGAAAACTCTAAGTAAATAAGAAAATAAGATGTATGTCTGTTGCATATGTATGTGTGTATGTATATATATATATATTAAATGACATGCTCTGGATTAATGTATATATACAAAGACATGCTATTTTTTTATATATATATATATATATAAAATATACAAAGACATGCTACAGATAAATGCAGTAATGGGGCACTGAGTATAAGGGCCTTTTCCAGCTCTCAGAAGTGCAGTGTATCAAACAGAAAAGATGATCAGCTATGGAATGATAAGATGCCCAGTTTACTGTGGTCCCCAATGCAGACTTAGAATTGGTTTATGTCACTCCTCCTAGCAAAGCTTTGAGACTGCAGCATCATGCCTAGCTGCAGATCCAATATCTGTGTTGTAGCCTAGGAAACACAGCAACAGTTTTCCTTAAACTCCAGGCAAAGCTGGTTTAATACCTGGCTTTGCTTTTTCTCCCTTAGTTATAGCCCTTTAAAAAAATAAGGTAGAAATTCCCCCAGATTAACAGCACCTCTTGTTTGTGTCAACATCCAGTTCTGGCTGAAATTCTTTTTTGGTCATGATGACAAAATGTGCGAGTCAAAGCACTCTTACCTGTTTAAAAACAAACACAGCAAACCCACAAAAAAACCCAGGTGAGACAGCGCAGTTGGGATATGACCAACTAACCCAGTGCTTTGGATTATATGTGGTGCATGATCCCTACCATTAATTACATGTACAAACCACTTTTAATCCGGAGATATATGTGATGAAACAGGTTGGGGTGTAAGCAGGGATTTGAATTGACGTGTTCAAAGGCTCTGAGGCAGGACTTTGGCCAAGAACATCCTCAGCCTGAAAAACGTGTTCCAGTTCATGTGCGAGGAACCAGGTCACATTCCCAAGTGTTCCACTCTAACCTACTCCATAGGAAGGCACTGGGTGAGCAGCTCCAGGCTTTAGGATTGCAGGGTGGGAGAAGAACAGGGGGCAGGAGAGGAAAACTTGCAGGGTATTTTTGCTTTTGTGAAGCTGGACTTGCACACTCCTGCCTGATGGCAGCCAAACTGTCCAACTGGGAGAAGAGAAGGCTCCAGGGATATCTTAGAGCCCCTTCCAGTGCCTAAAGGGGCTCCAGGAGAGCTGGAGAGGGACTTGGGACAAGGGTCTGGAGGGACAGGACAATGGGGAATGGCTTCCCACTGCCAGAGGGCAGGATTATATGGGATATTGAGAAGAAATTCTTCCCCATGAGGGTGGTGAGGCCCTGGCACGGGTTGTCCAGAGAAGCTGTGGCTGCCCCATCCCTGCAAGTGTTCAAGGCCCTGTTGGACAGGGCTTGGAGCAACCTGAGATAGTGAAAGTTGTCCCTGTGCATGGCAGGGCGGTGGAATGAGATGGTCTTTACAGTCCCTTCCAACCCCAACCGTTCACTGATTCCATAAAATCTCCAGGGATGCTCAGTAGCTCTGAGATGAAGGTCATGACTTTTCCTCTTCCACCCATCTTTCCGTCATTTCTGATGAACACTGAGCTGAGCACTGTCCATGACCACGGCAAGGCTGGAGGTCAGGTGGGACATAAAATGCAACCCAGGCAGAAAGGGATGGTGGGCTGGAACATCAGTGCTGAACATGGACATTGCCACATTGCTGGGTCACCTGCACTTCTGTTTTGCTCTGATGAAAGGCTTTTCCCTTGATTATCTACATCACACGCCCAGGGCAGCTGTGACAAGGGGGAACGGGCAGCTCTGTGCAGGATAACTGCCCTCCTGGGTGGGTACCCACAGCCTGTTTCGCACACCAATCTTGGTGGATGTTGCACAGGGAGATCTTTTTGATCTCTGGCTCCATCACCTGCGCTCAGGTGACTGGTACCTGCCAAGCCACGCCCTGGAGTTCATCTCAGCCTTACCCTGCTGTGCTGCAGTCCCTGTTGCTCCCTATTATGTACATTTTAAACCTTGAAATGAATCACCCAGTTCCCTTCAAGGCAAAACCCAGGTGTGGTTGTGTTTGCCCAGGAGATCACTCCCAGAGTTAAGACCAGGTTGTGCCAGGCTGGGCTCTCCCTACCCTTTCCAGTCATCTGATAGGATTCAAGTCCTCTTTGTGCCCTCAAACATGTCCTGAATAGTGTAATTCCCCACCCAAATACGTATCACTGAATGCTTTGGGTGGGAAGGGACCTTGTAAGGGACCTTTAAAGTTGTTTTTGGGTTGTGTGGACAGGTTGTGTGGATAGTGGGAGGGCTGTAGGGGTGGCTTCTGTGAGAAGCTGCCAGAAGCTTCCCCTATTTCAGACAGACCCAATGCCAGCTGGCTCCAAGGCAGCCCATCAGGGACAGTCCTCCTCTGGACTCATTCCAACAGCTCCACTTCTTTCTGATCCTGGGGACCCCAGAGCTGGATGCAGCACTACATGTAGGGTCTCACCAGAGCAGAGCAGAGGGGAAGAATCCCCTCCCTTGATCTGCTGGCCCCACAAAGCCTCCCTGTCATGCCACACAAACCCCGTAAAAAGTTTGGCCTGTTATTTTTGGGTGCTTTGAATTATCATCCAAAAAGAGGAGCTTCTTTTGTGGATCAGGGTCTCCCTTCACCAAGCTGCATCCAAACCACAGTGTCCACAATGTGCTGCTGAGGGACAACAGAGCAGCTTTGCACCAAAGATAACTGAGATATTCCAAACACCAAATGGGATCCAGAAAGTGGGATGAGTTCCCTTTTCCCTTTGCTTGTGATAATAATACTGACATGTTGTTATCATGCTTGGGTAAAAGAGAATTTTTCTGCCCCATCTGTTCCCATATGGAACTCCTTCCCACTGGACAAGGATGGATGCTCATGGTTTGGCAAATTTTAGATGCAGAAGACTAAGACTTTCTTTAACTAATAACTCAGGAAAAAAGCCCTGGGTTTCCAAGTTCAGCCCCTGCAATCAGAAAGAAGCTGCTGATACAGTTAATTTTGCCACCATCAGCTGCTCCCCGCGTGTTGCGCAAGGAGTGTGTGACAATTTGGGGTCAGGACTTTCCTGCCTCCTCGTGGTTTGTGAGGAGCAGGGAGCCCATTGTGACAGACTGGTGATGATTGCTAATGTGTCTTGCGGGAATTGCTGCAGCTTCCCATCTTCCTGTGGGGTGGAGAACGGATTGAGAGCATCCCTGGGGAGAAATGACTTTGGGTGCTGGTGGGTGAGAGGCTGGACATGCCCCGTCCGTGGGCACTCCCAGCCCAGAAACCCCCCCGTGTCCTGGGCTCATCCCACAGTGTGGGCAGCAGGGGAGGGGGGGATTCTGCCCCTCTGCCCCCTCAGGTGAGACCCCCCTGCAGAGCTGCCTCCAGCCCTGGGGAACAACAGCACAAGGACGTGGAGCTGCTGGAGCCAGTCCAGAGGAGGCCACGGAGATGCTCCCAAGGCTGGAGCCCCTCTGCTCTGAAGCCAGGCTGGGACAGCTGGGGGGGTTCACCTGGAGAAGAGAAGGATCCAGGGAGACCTTCCTGTAGCCTGCTGGTACTTGAAGAGGACCTATAAGAAAGATAGGGACAAAGAGGACAAGTGGCAATGGTTTTAAAGGAGGGTCAGTTTAGATTAGATACAAAAAATAAGGTTTTTACAATGAGGGTGGGGAGGCCCTGGCACAGGCTGCTCAGAGAAGCTGTGGCTGCCCCATCCCTGGAAGTGTCCAAGGCCAGGCTGGATGGGGCTTGGATCAACCGGGCTAGTGGAAGGTGTCCCTGCCCATGGCAGGGGGTTGGAGATGAATTCTAAGAGATCACTTCCAACCCAAACCATTCCGTGATTCCAGGATTCTATGGAAGTGCTGCCACAGGAAGACAAGTAGTAGACAAGTAATAGCAAAAGCAACATCCTGTTAATCCTCCCCAGGTATAAACAGGTGGCATTCAAAAAGATTAACAGAAATTAACAAAGTTAATCAAGAGAGAGACTGGCCTGAATGTGTTTTCTAAGCCAAGTTCACACAACAACTACTAAGTTTACCAACACATCCAACTTTTCATATCGCAGAGATGTGAACGTTGTGGCAAAGGAAGCTGGAGCCTTTTCTGCCTCATGCATGAATAACAAAGCCACCTGCTATATTCCAGCAGTGGATGCTTTATTGTTAGTGATGATGCATGAGGCAGAAATAATGCAGTTTGATTTTTGGAGACAATACCAAGTTGAGCTTGCAAGGCTGTCAGCCCACACTCGTTTGACTTGGGAACTGAGCAAACAACATGGAAGTAATTGATGGAAACTAATGACACAATAAGATGTCATTTTTTACTGACCTACTTTGCTTAAAGTAAATCCCCATTAATTGTAATTATCTGTATCTCCACGTACACCAAACGCTCAGCTGGATCCATCCCCCAGTTATTTAAATGAGGTACTTCCAGATTTACACAAGCCTGATTCTGGCTTACATACCTCTCTATATTTAGTGTTTGTTCCCCCGATCTGAATAAATGCCTGGAAGATGGAAGACCAGACAGCTCAATCAGTGTATTGATCAGGACCAAAAAAGTCTTTCCCCACGCAGCACAAGGAGGTTGTGATCCTGTGCCGGGGTGCTGCCGGAGCACCAAACACTCCTCCCATTCCTGGTGCCTCGCTGGTGCTTCTGGAGGACAGAGAGAGCATGAAATGCAAGGCACGGACAGATCAGCTCCCAGTGCTGCAAGGGAAAAACCCTGGCTAAACATGTTTTATAAATACTTGCAGATCTCAGGGTCACCCAGAGTTTACTCCGACCTCCGGACAGAAGCGCCTCCAGCGCGATGGAAGCGTGGGATGGTGCTGAGCGCCGAAAAAAGCTTCCTCCTCTCAAAAATATGAGTTGAGAGATCTCAACATGGGTGTGATTGACACTCACAACTTCCAGAAAATCCCTAAAAATACCATGGTGTTGGCTAATAAAAGAAACAGGCTCTGACTAATGACTTCCAGCTCTCTGGAAGGTCCAGGGCTATAAGGGAACAGCTCTTGTTGATTGAAAGGGCAAAGTGCCATTCCCCCGTCCTTGGCCAAAGCCACCAGGCAGCTGTGGCTGTGGGTACCGTGGAAATCAGGGAGTTGTGAGGAGATCTGGACGTGGCTGCATCTCTGCCGTGTGCTAGGAGAGTGAGCAGGAGCTGGAGAACATCATGGGATAATCAGGAATTAAGATGTAAGTGGTGGAGATATCACTTCTGGCCACCCACGGAGTCATGTATCCATGAGTCACCGCCTGATGCAGGAAGGAACGTAGCGTTCCATGCATCAAAATGGACAAGATCTTCCCAAGGAGAGACGATCTGGGATGGAAGACCTTTCAAGGGCTTTCATCCCAGCTGTTTATCGCTCCACACTGGCACGCACTTTCCCTGATAAGATTATGAAGCTCTGTGTTAAAAGGAGCTACTTTTTTTTTTTATTTTAGTCTCCCATACTCCTACTGGAAAGATCTTCCGATTTCCAGACTAAATATATTCCTGGCCAGTTCCTACTCATTTACTTTTCCACCGCTGCCCTTCAGTGTCCCAGCGCCTTTCCCTTCGCTCGCATTTACTTTCCAGGGTGTATTTATAGGCAGAAAACTCCTTCTCCAGTCTTATTTTTGCTAAACTAAACAAACCAAATTCTTTCAGCCCACAGGAGAAAGACGGACTCTCCTGACCTCTGATCAAAGCCTGGCTCTTGCCTGCACAAATTCCAGCCTGACTTTGCCCTTCTTGGACACCGGTGGTCGCAACTGCACCGAGAAATCAGGAGGCAGTGCCAACAGTGTGCTGTATCATGTCATCTCTTGCCCAAGCAGCTGCTTTTCTCATCTCATGTGCCAAACCCCTCAACTGCTGCCTTCTCCCACCCAAATGTCTCATCACACAAGTTTGGGTTGTTTTTGTACCGAAACAGATGACTCGTCTGCCCCCTTATTGGTTCGTGAAGTGCAACGTGCAACCCACACTTCTATTTAAATAATAACAGCAAATAGTGTTATTACTTCTGTGTTGTTTTGCTTTTGCTTCCCCCCCCCAATCCTTTCTAATCATATGGAGCAAATCTGCTACACAGAAAAGTTTGAAGGGATGAGGAATGATTCCATTTATATCTCCTTGTGCTGCAAATCAGAAGTTGAAGCTTAATCTGGGTGCTTCCCACCCAAGAATACGGGTCCCAGAGTCCTTATTTCTGACTGCTGGGAGAATTAACATCCATATTTAGGTTTGTAAGTGTCCAACAGGAGAGGGATTTTATGTTATATATTTTTATACATGTCTTAGGCACGTGAAGGGCTGGTTTGTGTCTTTTTTTATTTCCATATTCTTGCAGTAGCTTAAGTTGGCAGAAAATAAAAGAATATCTGCAACATTTGGACTCGTTAGCATGGGGACCTGTGGGATCACGTCCTCTCCAATCCTTTTATATAATATTATAGATAATACCAGTTTTCTCCTTTTGGACAACTTTGTGCCAGAGTTTCACTCCAATTGACTTCAATTTGGTCACATCCAGGTGTGCATCAGGTGAATCCACCTGGATAATGCCCCAAACTTTGCTTTCCACTACTTTTCTTCTGTTTCTCTGCTGTAGGGGGATCCGTTTCAAAACCAGCAGGACTTGTCAGACTTCACAAAACTTTTGAGCTCCTTCAACTTGGAAATGCCAACTACACCCTTTCTAGACAGCCTATTTAATATATGCAAGTCATCCCACTTTTCTTAGGATTAAATTAACTCTTCCTCCCCGCAAAAAGCATTTTATCTGCATTTATGCACTTTTCTACCTCTGGGAGTTTTTTTTTCCATGTTGAAATTTAGACTCTGCAAAGCAGCAACTTTGGCAGCCAGTTCTGAAGTCCTGAATCTCCCAGCTCTGAATTTTGCCACAATTTAAAGAGAAAGACAAGAGAGCAAGGGTAGAATTCAAACTCCCATAGAAAGTGGTAGAAGCAGCAGCTGGAGGAGGATCTGGAAGGAGCATCCTTATGAAAAGGGAAAAAGCACAAATGGTAGAGGGAAGATTGTAACCTACAGAGGACAGCACAAGACAGCTCAGAAAAGATGGATATGATGAATGAACAGATGTGTAACGGGGAACTGGGGAGGAAGGACCTTGAATTTGGCTTCCCAGCCTGCCAGTGGGTTCTTCAGCGAAACAGCTGCCTGGGGTGCAGCTCAGCTCCGGGAAGATCCCAAAAACAGAGCAGAGAGTGGCTTCCTCAGCTTGTCAGAGGTTTCTCCAGCATGGAGCTGAGCCCATGGAGAGGAGCTGGTTGGTCTGCCTGACTTCATAAGAGCAGGGTGGGAGGAGAAGTGTCCCCCAAAGTGGGTAAGGAAAGGACAAGAGCAAAGGAGAGAGAGGATGTGGGATCTCTCTATTAGAAGGAAAGGGACAAGAAGAGACTGTGGTGGGGTGTTTAGAAGGGCAGTGAGGTGATGTGAGCTTGGGATGCCAAGGTGGGCTTGGATAGTGCCACCATCACCATAGAAGGAATCCCAGAATGGTTTGGATTGGAAAGGACCTTAAAGGTCATCTTGCTCCAATCCCATGACATGGCAGGGTCACCTTCCACTATCCCAGGTTGCTCCAAGCTCCGTCCAACATGGTTTTAAACACTTCCAGGGATGGGGCAGCCACAGCTTCTCTGTTCCAGTGCTTCACTACCCTCAGAGTAAAGGAGGGGGACCAGTGGAATGGGGAGGGACAGGAGCACCCCTTCCCCTGCACGGCCATGGGACTGAGGATGGCCTGGGTGGCAGAGTGGTGGTCCTGGGATTTGAGGGTGAGCAGGTGACAGGGACAGGGGCAGTTGCATTTCAGAATATGGATTTGAGGGTCAAGACACTGGGCAGGGGAGCTGATTTGGGAGTGGGATGGAGTCAGTACAAGGGGGTCCAGCTGAGGATGGTCTGGGGAACGCTGGTGCCAGAACATGGAATTTGGGAGAAGAAGCACAATGGAACTTTTTTAATGTCCAAAGGAGGGCCAGGAAGATGGTGAAGGATCTTGAGGGGAAGCCATATGAGTAGCAACTGATGTCATTGGGTTTCTTCAGCCAAGAGAAGAAGAAACTGAGGTCAGATCTCATTGGGGTCTGCAGCTGCCTTATGAGGGGCAGTGGAGGGGCAGCAGCAATCTCTGTGACCAGGGACAGGACCCGAGGCTGGAGCTGCGTAAGGGGAGGTTTAGTTTGGGTATTAGGAAAAGGTTCTTCCCCCAGAGGATGGCTGGGCACTGAACAGGCTCCCCAGGACACTGGGCACAGTCCCAAGGCTGCTAGAGCTCAAGGAGTGTTTGGACAACACTCTCAGGAACAGGGTGGGATTGTTGGGGTGTCTGTGCAGGGCCAGGAGTGGGACTTGTGGACCCCTTCCGACTCAGGATATTCTATGATTCTGTGAAAATTCCATGGTTCAAAGGCGATTAGCGAGATGGAACACCTCTCCTATGAGGAAAGGCTGAGAGAACTGGGGTTGCTCTGGAGAAGACTCTGGGGAGACCTGAGAGCACCTTCCAGACCAAAGTCTTGAGCTGTGCCAGGGGAGGTTCAGGTTGGATATTAGGAGGAATTTCTTCATGGAAAGGGTGATTGGACATTGGAAGGGGCTGTTTAGGGACGTGGCGGAATCTCCATCCCTGGAGGTGTCCAAGGGATAACTGGACGTGGCACTCAGTGCCCTGGGCTGGGTGACAAGGTGGGGATGGGTCACAGGCTGGACTCGATGCTCCTGGAGATCTTTTCCAGCCTAAGCGGTTCTGTGACTCCGTGGTTCTGTGAAATGGCCTCAAGCTGTGCCAGAGGAGGTTAAGACTGGAATATCGGGAAAAAGTTCTTCATGGAAGGGGTGGTCAGGCAGCGGAGCAGGGCAGTGGTGGAGTCACCGTCCCCGGAGGTTTCCGAAAAAACCCGTAGGTGTGGAGCCCGGGGACACGATTTAGGGGACGCGAACACGGCGGCGCCGGGTCAGCTGGACCCAGCGATCCTGGGGGGGTCCCTTCCAACCTAAACGATTCCGCAGGGGTGCCCCACGGGGGCCTCGGGCGCGGAGCGACGGGACGAGGCGGGTGGAGGGAACGGCCCGGAGCAAGGCGGTCCCGCGGAAGGTGTCCGTGCCCGCGGCGGGGGGGCCGGGACGAGACGGTGCCTGAGGCGGCCGCGGCGCCGCTCGCTGCCGGCCCCGGCCGCTGTCGCCGCCAGGCGGCCCCGGCCCGTCCCGCGG
>JAWMRA010000005.1:1649721-1659926 GCA_035584735.1 Pseudotriccus pelzelni | reverse complement strand
GCCTTAGACACTTCCCCAGATGGGGCAGCCACAGCTTCTCTGGGCAACCTGTGCCAGGGCCTCACCACCCTCACAGGGAAGAATTTCTTCCCACTATCCCATCTAACCCTGCACTCTGACAGTGGGAAGCCATTCCCCCTTGTCCTGTCTTTCTAGGTCCTTATCCAAAGTCCCTCTCCAGCTTTCTTGGAGCCCCTTTAAGCACTGGAAGGGACGCTAAGGTCTCCCTGGAGCCTTCTCCAGGTGAACACCCCCAGCTCTCCCAGCCTGCCTCCAGACAGAGGGGCTCCAGCCCTCGGAGCATTTTTATGGCCTCTTCTGGACTCAATCAGCCTAGCACAGGCTGTTGAACAGGAGCTGCCCTGCCCAGAGCTGGTTAAAAGATGTTGTGAGGTCAGGTCAACCTGTAACAAGATTCCCACATGCTTCCCAAAGGGTTTGGAAGGGGAAGGCAGGAGTCTTACATACCATGGTGCATTTATACAGTGTCAGACCCAGCAGGTTGATAATATTTCCATGTGCATAATGTAGTAAGATGTGCAGTGCTCAGGTCTCCTCCAAGTAGCAGTCTGGGAAACAAGATCAGGATTATCTGGGAGAAACATGATGAGAATTTTCCTCTGTCAAAACCTTCACCTGAAGTGTAATTTTATTTCTAAATTGAGATTGCATCAGAAAGCCACAACAGCCACAACAATTGAGGTGATCCACTCCCCAGTTAAAAAATGCAGATTAAACTAAGAGTTGCAGGCAGCATGAGGTTCCAGTAGCTTCAGACTTACAGGAGTAGCAAGACAAGTGAATAAATCTTTGGAGCTTTTAATTAAAGACTTAGGAAGGGCAATCCCTGATGTCTTCTGTGGGGATGCTCAGGGCACAGAGGTGCTTCCTCCTTGCCTTCCCCGGTGCCCTGAACAGGCCTGAGCTCCCCAAAGCTCTGTGTCCTTTATGTGCAGGGAATCTCCTGTGACTGAGCACAAACAGCAGCAGAACCCTGAGCAATGTAGGACCACCCTCATTGCTAATCCAACAGCAGGAGGGGAGGGATGGACTTCACTGCAAAAAGCTGATAGTGCTTGCAATAAAAGCCCCTCTCCTTGTGATTTTCCACGGTTTGCTTTGGACTCCCAAGCAGTTGAAAATAAGCTAAGGAATTATTTTTAGAGTTAATAGAAGCTGAGAAGAAGAAAAGAGTCACTGATACGTCAATCGTGCGAAGTGGTGATAGGAGACACCAGTGTTAACACTGGGGTTTGTAATTCCTTGAAAAGTCCCCTTAGCCTGATCTTATTCCGAGCTTTGTTCAGAGAGTGATGGTTTATGCTGTATGGCTGTGGTGGGAATGGCCTCTAGTAACATTCTGGGGTTTAATCTCCATAAGTGAGCACTACACAAAGAGCACAGCATTTCTCTCTTAAAAAAAATGATGTTAAAGAAACACAGCTTTGAGATGTGTTTGAATTCTTGCTGCTGCAGAAATTTTTGAAGAATGAGCAAAATCCTATGTATTTTTGGGAGCAGGGTGGAGATGGGGGGATGGAAATTAATAACAACCTTTTATAATGATCCCTGTCAATTCTGAGAACACAGTGCTAAATACAGAGGTCTTTTGCCAAATACAGTATAAAATTGAAAATATGAAAATGTTTGAATGCTACAGAGGTAAAATTTAGAAACTGTTAAAGTTGTAATAGTTCTGAAGTTACACGAGCTAGTCCAGCTTTGAATGACCGAGGGAAGGACTCTGAGGTCAGTTTGCAGCTGAAAGACATCTGTTCCACTGAAAGACAACAGAAAGGGAGGGATTTTTCAAAGAAAGTTCTCCAAACGGTTGAAAATTTAGGATTGAGCCCTTGTTCCTGGAACTCAGCCCTGGTATCAGCAGTGACATTTCTACTGAACTGTTCTGTTGGCATTACACAATTGAATAACTCTGTCATAGTCCCTCTACTTGACTAACTTTTAGCTGGTAAACATCTGGGTAATACCATCACTATTGCTACCAAGTTCTACAGCTGCAGAGACGATTCAGAATTCTCCAGAGGGTCAGAAACAGAGTCCCTCGTGTGCTGCAGCATCAGGCAGGAGGTTGGGTTGGGAGATGGGGGCTGAAAGCCCCAGTTATTCATCTGTAGATGCTTTCAACATTAATATTTTACTGAAAGTAAAACAAAATTTATCCTAGAGTCCTAGACTGGTTTGTGTTGGAAGGGGCCTTAAAGATCATCTTGTTCCAACCCCTGCCATGGGCAGGGACAAAATTTCTGGCTTTGTTTAAGTCGTCCCAGGAGGTATTAGCCACAGAGCTCATTGGATCACTGTCTGTCTGTCCTGCTTCCCTCCTGCAGGAGCACAAAACCATGGATAATCTGTAGGAAATCATTTTTGTCTTGTGTCTTGCATTAGTCAGAACAGAGAGCATCAGCCTCCCTCCTGCTTAATCAAGGCTTTGCAGCTAATTTGTTAATTACCACCATCCTTTACCACCTCAGTGCAGCTCCACTGGATGTTTTTCCTGGAGAAGGTTTTGCTGCTGGTAGGACACAGATCCTTTGTAGGGTTTCAACATGGAGCCAAAGGATTTGAAAACACCCCAACCTGAGTCAACATTTAACTTCGGGTAGAGGAGGGAGAGTTGCAGGTCAAGGATCTCCTAGAAATAGAAGTAAACAACTTACAGGCTGTTCAATATCACTGGTTGAGTTTTCCAGTACCTTTTTCAAAGCCCAGACTGGGAAGTTACTTTTAGTAGAAACTGAGGAATCTGTAGGAATCCTGAAGGTGTTTAAGGATCCCTCACAGTTCCAAATAGGAGACAAACCATCTCCGACATAATTTGCAAACCCACCCAGTGTTTGAGGGCCTGGTGATACACTTGTGCATTTCTCTGCTGGAGCCCTTTTATTACAGTTGGGGATTTACTTTCCTAATTTGAAGTGACAACACTTAAAACATGTAGAATTAGCTGCAGAAAGTTAAAAAAATTGAGGCCAGGGTTGGTATCTCTTTTGTCAGGCAGCACCAGGAGCTGGAGGTACTTACAAACCTCTCCTCCTTCAGTGTAATTAGTTCACAGGTGGTGTCTTGAAAAACCTTTGAAGATGCTGCTGAATTCTTAATGCTGACTAAACAAGTAACTGTGACAGGTCAGAGAGAATAATTGAGGAATCTTCTTTAATTAATGATTTCACATCTGATGAGGCACTTTTATAAAAATTGGAGTTGGAGAGAGAAGGACCTTAAGTTATTTAATTTTCTCAGGAACAGAAACATGTCTTTAAATGAGCACTCGGGCAGGTTGGACAACTCCTTGAACTTCAGTGGCTTGTCCCTGATCTGCCTTTCTGCATATCTAATATATTTAATAGGCCAGAATACCAAATCACACCTAATTTCAAGCAGGCTCTATTTGTCTCATGAGAAGCTTCCAAACGCTCTTTTTTTTCCTCTTCTTATGCAGTTGCAAATCTCATTTTAATCAAGAAATGATTTGTGCACAGAAAATCTATAGGGCTGGACTCCCGGAATTTGTGGTGTTCTTTCTAGCCATTAACTTTGTCTTTGTACCTTCAAATGGAGATTTTTGCACATGGGCAGGAGAGCCATTGGTGCAGCAAACCCTGGACTGGGGACAAGCCCTGAGGCAGGAGAGGGTTGACCAGCTGTGAGTCACAGCCGGTTGTGCTTCGGCAGCCAACACTCAAACTGTTCTTTCTTTCCCAGTTTGTGGAATTCCTTCCAAAACACTAAACAAGTATGAATAGATGATCCAGATTTAGGATAACAGATTCTGGATCATTGCAAATTTAACTTCTAAATCACGTTAGGAACAGATGTCTGTTTGTTCAAAGAGCTTTTGATGCTTGGTGGCCACTTCACTGCCTCCCAAATGACCCCACCCTGCGAAGGGAGGAAGAGTCTCCCAGACTGCCCCGCGTCCCTGTGTGTACAGCTGATGGGTGAATCACCCTCCAGCACACAGGAGAACCACACCAGACCTTTTTTTGTCAAATATAATGAATATAAAAGCAGATACAGAGTTACCAAGTGGTTTGGTATCAAACAGGAAAACCGTCTCTAAAGAAAAAATACCAGTATACTAAACTTACTTGTTAATTAGATGAAAACTTTACGTTCATGGGCACTGCTGTTGTGTTTCAGAGCTCCAGGCAGGTGTGAAATTCCAGCGTAGTTCTCTCTGCCAGAAAGAAATTGTTTTATATTCCCCCAGCTCAGTGCACCTGCCCAGCGAATTCAGTGGCAACGTGTTCCTTTGGGAACACGGCACTTAAACCAAGAACACTGGGAATTATGCACTGCCTGTGCTCTGGGAAATAGCTGTCTTTAAAGCATTACATACATCTGCTGTTACAAACAGGTGAACTCTGTGTTTTCAAATCACTCTGTGAAGGCTCCATCCTCAAAGTAGAATCTATGGAATTAGGTAAATGTTTCTGTTTAAGCAGAATGTGCGTCTGAAACGGCTTGCAGGGTGTGCTCAGTGACATTCTGCAGTGGTTAGAGACTGCATCACTTCACCAGCCTGTTTGAACACAGTAAATCATATTATTCACTGCTTGCTGAAGAGATGCATTATTTAATATCAAAAGAGCTACTTTCTATCAGCTGAAAAATGGGATTAGAACTAGGTCATTTTTAGTCCATTGGTTCCTACTCTTTAAACCAGAATGTAAAATACAAGAATGTTTTTTACTGATACTGTATTGCCTACAAGCCTTCTGTCATGGGGGATTTCAATGTTAATGAATTTTCCCACAAATATGAGAAGCCCACTTAGGAGAAGAAGCTGCTGAATATTTTAGAATATAACACATTGACCAGTTAGCTGAAATGTCACATTTTAACCAAGAAGTGCTTTTGAGAAATGCCAGGAGAGCAGAGCAGGGACACGTGTGAAATGGCTTCTGTGGTCTGAGAGAAGGGCACAGGATGTGGAATGTGGCGAGATGCTCAACTTAGCGTTGCTGCTTCAGTGTTGACTCTTTCTCCTGTCTTAAGCGTTTCCAATGCTGAGGGATGAGCCACATCTCATGAGCCCAATGTTCCTCTGAGCGATGCTCACCCCTCTATGGAAGTTCTCAGCTCCAAGGGATCAGTGTCCTTGGTGTTAGTTGTTTGTCGTTATGAAAATTCATTTATGTTACTGTAAATAGGATCAGCTTTTGCATATATAAGTGCACTCAGTGTAGGAGCCCCAGCATGGGAACTAGCACACACTGAGGGCACAGGGGAGTCTCTTTTCAGCACAGCACTCACTTCACACATTTAATGGGTTTTTAAAACATCAATATCACAGAACCATAGAATATCCTGCATTGGAAGGGACCCACAAGGATCGTGAGTCCAATTCCTGGCCCTGCCCAGGACACCCCAACAATCCCACA
Organism: Pseudotriccus pelzelni; assembly: GCA_035584735.1. NCBI lineage: Eukaryota > Metazoa > Chordata > Aves > Passeriformes > Tyrannidae > Pseudotriccus > Pseudotriccus pelzelni. The sequence goes on along the minus strand of JAWMRA010000005.1, from coordinate 1,654,521 downwards.
CTGTCCCTGAGAGCATTGTCCAAACGCTCCTGGAGCTCTGGCAGCCTTGGTGCTGTGACCACTGCCCTGGGGAGCCTGTTCAGTGCCCAACCACCCTCTGGAGGAAGAACTTTTTTCTGAGATCCAACCTAAACCTGCCCTGACACAACTTGAGGCCATTCCCTGGGGTCCTGTCCCTGGTCCCCACAGAGCAGAGGTCAGTGCCTGCCCCTCCTCTTGCCCTCACAAGGAAGCTGGGATGTTTCAGTAGATAATGTTAAAAGACCTTGAGAAATTGAGTGGCTCAGGGGCAGTTTCCTTTGGGCCAGGCCCTTTCTTCTGGCATATTAATGTCAGTGATTTTATGTGGACTGACATAGTTTTTCATTAAGGGGATCCAGAAAATTTTGCGTACTCCGTCATTACGTGTTTGTTGCACTTCTATCTAGATCTGAGGCTTGGCCAGCGATTGCCTGCTTTTGGAATTCCAGGGGGTGGGTAAAAGATCAGGAGCATTGACATGACATTGTCCTCAGTGCAGAACAGAGCAATCAATCCCTGTTCCTAGGGAAGGAGAAGGGTTGCTGAACAGCCTTCTCCAGGGGAAGTGCTGTTCCAGAGCTGTACCACGGGGTTAAAATCCTGGTGCAGTATCTGATGGGTTTTCTGTGTGTTTTCTGCCTCTGAAGGATGGAACAGAACGAGTGTGAGTGTCCCTGTGAGTGCCCACTGGAGGTGAACGAGTGCACTGGCAACCTGACCAACGCTGAGAGCAGGTGAGAGCAGATCCCCAGCCATGGACAGCAATGAACAAATCACTGCTGTGACCTGCTGACTTACAGGTGACACAGCGTGGAACAGGCAGTATTTTTAGTGTAATTAAGCAGATGATTTGTAATTGCTAAAGGAGATGGTTTTAATTGATTGTGCTTTGCCTGCTTTTGTGATACATGGCTTTGCTTCTTGCCCCACTCCAGGAACCCGAGCTGTGAAGTCCATCAGGAGCCCATGACGTTCACAGCCATTGACCCGAGCCTGCAGGATGCCCTCCCACAGTGTATCAACACCCAGTGCAACCAGAGGACAGAGAGTGGGTAAGCTGGCCTTCCCCATTCCTCACAACACACTGCTGTGGAAATAATGCGGTGGAAATAGCTCTTCCTTACATGTTTTAAAGAAAACAAAAAGAGAAGGTGTCCTGATTTCAGCCAGGCAGAATTAATGTCTCCTCAGTAGCTGTTCCAGTGCTGTGTGGATTTGGAATGAGAATGGTGTTGATAACACTCTGATGGTTTGTGTTTTGCTGAGTTGTGTTTACCCTAAGTCAAGGATCTTTTCCCTTTTCCTGTGTCTCATGCCCTGCCAGTGGGAGGGGGCATAGCTGGGACAGGTGACCTGAGCTGACCACAGGGACGTTCCACACCATGGAATGTCATGCCCTGGAAGGTGCCGAGCTGGGTTGGGAAAGGGAGGGGTCTGGTGTCAGTCAGCAGGTGGTGAGCAATTGCACCATGCATCACCTGTTTCCTTTTTACTATCATTATTATTATTTACCATAATTATTATATTTGACTTTATTTTCAATTATTAAACTGTTCTTATCTCAACATACAAGTTTTACTTTGACTCTCCTCCCCATTCCAGTGGTGGGGGGAGTTAAGGGGGCAGCTGCATGGGGCTTGATTTCCTTCTGAGCTTAAACCATGACAGAAGGAAATAAAAAGTGCAGTGCCAGAATGAGGTTTGTCTCCTGGCACTGTGTGGAGAAGTTTGAGGGGTTATTTTTGCTACTTCTGAGCCATCTTCAGGCACCTGAGATGGCCAGAACATGTCGTGCTCTGACCAGACTGTCCAAATCCTTTCTTCCATCCTCTAAAGGCTGCAGAAAAAGGGTGGCCAGACTACCACACTGAGAAAGGAGGAGTTACAAGGAGGAATTCTCCCTTTGTGCAGGCTGAGTGATGGAAGAAAAAGCCAAAGCAGACAGACTTGGAAGCTGCATGTTGGAGATGCAGATTCCCTGTGTAACTTCCCTTGTGATATTTGAGCATTTCCATGGAAGTTTTTTCTGGCTAAACATTATGTGCATGAGGGTTTTGGGATGATTTTGGTCTCCCTCTGTCTCGTGACTCCCAAACAGGCTGAACTTTGCAAACAAGAGGTGTTGGACTGGAAAGTAACTGTGTCTTCTTTGTTTTTTGATGCTCAGGGATTGCTTTGGAGTGCTGGACTGTGAGTGGTGTATGGTGGACAGTGATGGGAAGACCCACCTGGATAAGTCCTACTGTGCCCCTCAGAAGGAGTGTTTTGGTGGCATTGTGGGAGCCAAGAGCCCGTATGTGGATGACTTGGGAGCAATAGGTAACTTGGCCTTTCTGAGCAGGTGCTGCCTTTAACTGCTTGTATTCCATACCACACACTGTCAGTGTCAGAACACGCTTCACATGACATTTATCTCTTAGGCCAGTGGTAAATCAGCATAAAAAATGCATCAAGCAGTAAAGAAGCAGTAATCAGGCCTGTTGTTTCATTTCTGAAAATACTGAGGTGTAGCTGCAGATGCCTGTCTTTAAGATGCATCCTTTAAGATATGCCCTCTCTGAATTTCTTCTCCTATTCCAAGTGCGTGCAGTCAAGCACCCAGAAAGCCTTCCAGAGCTTCTCTAGTCTTTCCTGCTGTTGATTTAAACCTTTGTGCAGAGCATTTATGGTGGGGCTTTTTTTTTTTCTCTGTTTTGTCCCTTTTGCTTTAGGAGATGAAGTCATCACTCTGAACATGATCAAGAGTGCCCCAGTGGGCCCAGTGGCTGGGGGCATTATGGGCTGCATCATGGTGCTTGTCCTGGCCGTGTACGCATACCGGCACCAGATCCACCGCCGGAGCCACCAGCACATGTCCCCGCTGGCTGCCCAGGGTGAGCACTCAGGAGACACAAATAGCGGGCTGGGGATTGAAAAAAAACCCAGCACAACAAAAACCCACCCAAAAAGCAATCCCAAAGCTCTTCCCTTGGTTTTGGTTCGATGTTCCACCCCGTTTTATTTCACGTTTGGAGCCCTTGGAGAAGCCAGGCCTGGCCCTGGGTGCTGTGTATTGCTGCCCTCTCCTGGGTGCAGCCAGACCTGCTGCTGCCCGAGGAGTGCCCAAAGCCCTCAACACACAGTTCCTCTCAGGGAGATAAGTTAAGCTTCTTCCAGAGCCCAAAGGCGAATCCCAGCTTCCCAGCTCTCTGCCCCTTGTCACAGCAGACCCATTGCACATGTTTAGTTCTGCCCAACAGTGCTGCTTTTGGGAGTGACACAGTTTTCACACCCTTTTGCTTGGTCTGTTCGGGATGTGTCTTTTTTCCCTTGTGTCTCCTGCTTCTGATCCGTGTGATGCTCCTGGAATGTCCGTGCATAGATAGATAAAACCACTGAAGTCTGAGGGACATAACTGTGTTGGGAGAAGGGATACTGGTGGAAAGATACAGATATACGGGTGAGAAGACCTCCCTGGAAGTGTCCAAGGCCAGGTTGAATGGGGCTTGGAACAAGCTGGTCAAGTGGAGGGTGTCCCTGCCTAGGGCAGGGTGTTGGAAGGAGGTGATCTTTAAGGTCCCTCCCATCTCAAACCATTTTGTGATTCTAAGTGTGATCAGGGCTAATTACTTCTATATTTGATTTATACTCCAGCTCTGTTTTAAATCAGATAACTTCAGAACTTCAAAGCTGGTTCCTCTCAGGGGAAGGTGGGGTGTGGCATTTTCCTGGTATTCCCAACCTGATCTGTGTTGGAAGAAGAGCACCCCCAGCTCAGACTACCTCTTCACAAACAAAGTGCTCCCACTCTGTTGCCGGGGTGACAGCTGGTAGTAAGATGATCCAAAATTTTTCTCTTAACAGTTGCATTTTTCTGTTTGTAATGGTGTGTAGAAATGTCAGTGCGTATGTCCAACCTGGAAAATGATAGGGACGAGAGGGACGATGACAGCCATGAAGACAGAGGAATCAGTAAGTACCAAACCACTGTGCTGTAAAAAAATGTTAAACTAAATGAGCCATTTGTTTTTGAATACTCTAGAATTAAAAATGTGTGAGGAAGCCCTGTAACGTCCAGTGTACCTTCAATCTCTTGCTGAAAAATTACATTTTTCACTTTTAAAAGATGAATCTCCATTATGTGTGGAGGAGCTTTGCCCCTTACACCCCCTGGTCATGACCACTTCCAGAAATAACTCTGATCAGCTTAAAAATTGCCATTGTGACAGCACAGGGCATGGAAAACTCCTCTCCTTGTTCAGCCTTGGAAAGCAGAAGCCAAGTCTGGCAAGTATGGCCAACAAACCTGGCAGTAAATCTGTGCATTGATTTGGGATGCCCAAAGTTCTTTGCCATTCAGCCAAAATGGCACTTCACATGATCTTGCTGTGCTGTAAGCTGAGTTGGTCCACCTAAACTCCAGAAGAGCTCCAGGGTTGGACCAGATTCCTCTGTCTGGGCCCTCACTAAGACAATACTCAAGATTTGAAACTGTGTCAACACTCAAAGATGGAAAAATAAGGATTCTGAGCTTCATGGCTTGCATCTACTGCTTCTCCACGTCCCTTTTAGTTTTGTTTTGAGTCAGCTTTCAGTGCTGTCACAGGTTCTCAAGCATTGGCACAGTCATTCTCTAAATTCTGTTAATCCAAGGTGAATGAGTTTGGCTCATTGATCTATTCCACATTTAAACACCACTCTTTACTCCTCCTCTGTCAGTGACCAGGGACAGGACCCCAGGGAATGGCCTCAAGTTGTGTCAGGGCAGGGGTAGGTTGGATCTCAGAAAGAGGTTCTTCC
>JAWMRA010000005.1:1628637-1649621 GCA_035584735.1 Pseudotriccus pelzelni | reverse complement strand
CAGCACCAAGGCTGCCAGAGCTCCAGGAGTGTTTGGATGATCCTCTGGGGCACCTGGTGTGACTCTTGGGGATGGGCCTGTGCAGGGCTGAGAGTCGGACTCGATGATCCTGTGGGTCCCTTCCAGCTCAGCATATTCTGGGATTCTGGGTCCTGCTGCTGACAGAGGAAGGGCTGATGGTTCTGGGGGTTCAAGGACAACTTTGCACAGTTTCTTCTGCCTTCTCAAACAGACCAAGCAGCCAAAGCCTTGTCCTTGCACTTTGTGCTGGATGGGGCGGAGCAGGAGCACTAATGACTCCTTCCCGGCGCAGGAACACGGCCGGTGGAGCCTTTAACTGGGAAATGAACAACTGTCCAAAAGATATGGTTCTGCACAAGTAATTCCTGTGGCATTTGGTAGCTTGATCAGGAGCCACTATGTTTGGATCCTCTTTATACCTGTTCATCCCCTGTCAGGATGAGCCTTTTATCCTTCTGGGATACCAGTGGGATACTGGGACCCTTCCAACTCAGAATATTCTGTGATTCTGTTGGGAAGTGCCAGTGCTGAGTAGGAGTTTCACAACTGCAATGAGATCACCTAAGTTACCCTTCCTGAGTAAAGCTCCTCTTACGGAATCTCTCAATCTGTTCTTCTGCTGATTAATATTTACTAGGAGGAATTAAAAGTTACTGTAACTTAAGTATTCTGGAAACAAAAGAGAGCAAGGTGGTGGAAAAACCAATTAATGGCAGGTGCTGGCTGCATAATGAAGCATGAAGGGATGTAATCCAGTCCTTAATTGAATTTCTCTCCACAATAGTGAAAGATGCTCACAAATCTTTAATTAAACACTGTCCCCTGTAATCCACTCTCCATCATCTCACAGCACATTTCTCAGTTAGGCTGCACAGAGACTTCCTAGAAATTCTGTTTCCAAACGTAGAAAACGTGCTTTTCCTATTCCATGGAGTTGCTTTACTGGGATGTGATGGGTCATTGCTTGAGGTTATTCACTCCATCCCTAGTTCTGCACAGATGGAAAGGCAGGGCAGCTCCAGGAGCTTTAGTTCATGGAAAAAATGGCTGTGAATTTTTTTGAAATTCCTTATCGTCTTGAACTTGATCATGTTTAAAAATGTAATGATAAAATAATAAAACCTATAAAATTTAATAATAAAAGCACTTCTAAAAACTCTTAAGTCCTGATCTACCCCAAATACTTTCACTGCTACTACACTCTAGAACCCAATAAATTATTTTGCATTAAGCTGATGCATTCAGCTCATTCTGCCTGCTTTTATTTTTATTTTTACCTTACATTTGATGTATCATAATTATGATTTTTCTGTTACTTCATTAGAAATTAGTTTTTAGTTTGTAATTTTTGTATTTCTTTTTTCTTTGAGGGATTTGCAGGATTGTTATATAATTCTTACCCTATTTTCCCCTAAATCTTGCCAAGTCTTTATTTTCTTTGCCTTTGACTTCATCATCATAAGCTGCTGCTGCACAAATGTCCCTTATTTGGTCAAATGAATGGATGACTAATAAAAAATAATATTGATCTCGATGAAGATGGAGTGACTGGAAATCAGCAGCCAGAAAAACAGGAGTGGGATGAAAATTCTCCCCAGGAGCCTTTGGAGCAGCCAAAGTCTCTCTGACTTGAGATATTCAGAATAAAAGCCCATAGTTATAATTAAATCTCAATGAGCACCACTTGGATTTTACTCTGAGAGGAACTAAAGTCATATATGAATAATCCAGAGTGATGATTCCAACAAAATCAGCATGGCAAGGCCGGGAAGCTCCAGAAACTCAGAAAAACACCTTTGGAACATCCAGTGGGGGAAAAAAGTGGGCAATTTTGGGCCTTCATTCCTTATATTCTTTCTGATTCAACAGTATATCATTCAAATCACTCCAGAGGGAATATTTTTTATTAGGCCTCTTCCTTCAGCAGTTCCAAAGCCTTGGATGTGTTCAGACAGTGTCAGAACTCTGAGTTCCAAACCTTCCTCGGCTTCTAAAATAAGAATTCTCCAGGGAATGGCTGGGAATGTGTGCTGGACATTTCGTTTTCCATACAGTATTTCATTCGTGGAGTTTAACTCATGAAATTTTCTGCCCAAACCTTGACCTGGTTTGTATTTGTATCAAAATCCTGCAGGTTCCTCCTGCTGAACATCCCCAGGGTCTGGAGCTGCTCTTGTGTAGAACCAGGGACACCTCCAGAGCCTCTTACTTGTGGTGCTTTCCAGACTCATCCCAAATGATGTACTTCCTTAAAAGAGGAAAAGCAGGTGCTCTTGGAAAGGAATTCCTTGTTCTCCCGAGAAAAATTTCCTGTGGATCATGTGGGAAGTGCCTGCATAGAATGGATTCTCCTGTCCCTCTTGGGTTGTGCTTCTCATCCTGAGCATTCATTATTCACATGATTCTCTCCCATTTTCTGAGAATTAGTCATTTTGAAGGAAAAGGAGAATTTTTATAAAGGATTAGCATAGAAAGTTATCTCAGAAATGTTTCAAATTGTTCTAAAATTTACTTGAAGTGAAGCAACAAGTTGGCATTTCACGCCCTCTTGGTGTTAGTTTTCTCCTCCCTGGATGCTTGACTGAGTTTTCCATTTAGGAAATCAAATTATTTTGCATTCCCAGGTAGGCTGTGGGTGAGTTTGTGGACTTCATTCTCACAGATGAGTCTATGAGAAAGACTAAAGCTGGTGAGAACTGCACTGATACTGGAAGGACCCTTGTGAGGTGCTTGCAAAGAGCAGTTGTTTTCCAGAACCCACTGAATTTTCTGGTGAAAACTGGGGACCTGCTTTTGTAAAATTAGAATTTGAATGAAAAGTAAGAATCAAGTCCTGAATTTCGAGAGGGAATAGAAAGAACATATCATTGTGTTAATGCCAGAGCATTTTTATGGATTGAAGATGATTAATTTAATCTGCGTGCAGTCAGAATGTAATTAAAATATGTAATGAAATTAAATTATAAAATAAAATATTTTTTACCACAAGACACAAAATTTTTTCAATTGATATGACACGTGAAACATATGAATAATTTTTAATTATTCTATATGATGTAATAATATAAATACTTAGAAAATATTGATTGCAGTGAATATGCAGTTTTGGACAGAAAGCTCTCCTTGACCATTGCTGCTGCTAATTTGGGTTATTCCTATCAACTGTAAGAATGTGCTCTTGAAAAAAATACGTTTTGAGGATTGAATTCTTCTGGATCAAATGGAGCTTTGTGTTATTTCACAGAATCAGAGTTGGAAGGGACCCACAAAGATCATCGAGTCCAACTCCTGGCCCTTCCCAGGACCATTCTGTGTATAAATAAAGATCCCAAACTGGTTTTTTTTTCCCCTGAAACTCTGTAAATTGTCCTTTTTTTGTTGTTGTTGCAGCAACTGTTCAACTGTCAGGCTTTACGGAAGCTGAGCATCCCTGACAATGACCTGTCCAGCCTCCCCACCACCATCGCCAGCCTCGTGAACCTCAGAGAGCTTGATATCAGTAAAAATGGTGAGAGACCCAAAGTATCTTAAGGAACTGTGGTGAATATGAGCAATAATGGAGTTTTAATTCCTACTGGTTAAGAACCTCGTGCTCTGGATCTGGATTATGGTTTCCTGGCTGGTGCTTTGGAGAAGGTTCCAGAAAGATCTACCTTGTTTGTTTTTCTTTTAAAAATTAGACTTCGGTTTTAGCGTCACATGACTTGCGCCCAAAAAATTGGAAAGAGGAGTGTGAGGCCACTTTTCGGTGCACTTATGTACTGTTCCACTTCCCAGACTGGGCTCTTGTGTGAAGGATTTAAGCACATGGGGCTGTGGGTAAACAATTCCCAGGATTTATATAGATCAATTTGCTGATGTGCATCCCCAGTTATGCATTTACACATTTAGGTGCCTAAAAACCTTTGCAAGCCTGAATTCAAGTGTCTGTTTTAAAAATGAGGCTTTGGCAGTCCTGGAAATGTTGGGAAATTTCTTATCAGTGTTGGCCCTGAGACTCTCAGGCTTCTATGTGTTCTCTGAAGAGACAAAGAGAAGCAGTTTGGGAAGAAGTGAAAGGCACAAATATCAGTACAGATGATGTCACTATTTAACTCTAGAAGATTATATAAATCAAGCATTAGCATAATAGTTGTAGAACAAGGCATAGGATCTGTTCTGGTGTGTTTATTTAGGGCTTAAGTACTTTTAGGCTGTGTAATACTAAATGTGTATATCCTTCCTGTTGGAGCTGAAGTCTGATCTGAAAATACCAAATGAACTCATTTATGAACAAAACAAATAAACAGTTTTTTGTGTAAATAATAATTATTTCCATGTTTTTTTAGGAATTCAAGATTTTCCAGAAAATATCAAGTGTTGTAAATGTTTAACGATTATCGAAGCCAGTGTGAACCCTGTGTCCAAGTGAGTATCAGCAGCTGGGTTTGCATTCTGTAGGTGCAGAAAATGAGCTCCAATTTAAAGGAATTGTGTCAAGTTCATTTGCAGGATTAATCTAAATTTCTTTCTAATTGTTTCAGATGTAGAGGGGCTGAATCTATTGGAAGATCTGAGTCCTCTGTTAATGAATGTGGGGTCTTTCCACTTAGCAGAGAAAGGGTTGGCAAAGCACAGGGGCTGAGGTTTCATGTGTTTGGCCACTGAAAACCTCTTGAGTGGGGCTTTGGCAGCAGTTTTTCCTTCCAAAAAGTTGCAATAATGGTAACAAAAAATCTGGGTTGTAAAGCCAGGATTTATAAAATGGAGTGAAGGAGGTGAAAGGATGAAATTTTACTACTTCAGTTTAAAAAAAAAATAGAGAGAAAGAGGGAGAGAAAGAATAAGAGAAAAAGAGGGGAAGAGAGAGAGACAGGAAGAAAGAGAGAGAGGGAAAGAAGAAAGAAAAAGAAAAGAAAGGAAAAAAGAAAGGAAGAAGGAAAAAGAGAAAGAAGGAAAGAAAGAAAGAAGGAAAAGGAAAGAAAGAGAGAGAAAGAAAGAGAGAGAGAAAGAAAGAGAAAGAAAGCAAAAAAGAGAAGGAAAAAACAAAAGACATTTTGGCTTCAACCCTCACCTAGGAAGGAGGAAAAGGCTATTTCATGTGGTTATTGCAGTGTGGAGAAGATGAGAATGAGCAAAAATGCCTATAATGAGTAAGTTCTTCTGAAGAATTTGGATAGACAATGAAGGTGAGAGGGAAAGTCACCTTTCTCCTTCTAAATATACATTGTTTTATTTCCATGGCAACACTGAGGTGAGCATTAAGGGTTTCACTGTTTTTTAGGCTGCCAGATGGCTTCACACAACTTCTAAATCTGACCCAGCTCTATCTAAATGATGCCTTTTTGGAGTTTCTTCCAGCTAACTTTGGAAGGTAAGGATGAGTCATCAGAGCACAGTGATGGTGCATTTGAACCCAGCTTAGGCTCTAAGGGACTGGTTTAAATCTGCCTTCTCTTGAAAAACTAAACAAAACCCAGAGATTTTGGCTTTTCAGCACAATTTTGATGAATGATTTTTGTAGAGGAAATGTTGTGTCAGCAATAATGTGGTGAAGAAGTGATGCGGTTTGGCAGTTGAGGGAAAAAGTGAGAAGAAATAAAACTTGAAGGGACCTGTCCTTTATCAAATGTGTGACTCAGTTGTGGCAAGGGCAGAAAACAGCAATATGGGCTCTGCCATTGAAAAATGGGCTGAAAGATAAAAGTTGTGAGTCAGAAGGGAAGAAAGAAAGGGCTAAAAGGCAACATGTGAAACCAGAGCAAGAGAGAAGATTCAAAAGACAGTGGAGCAGAAGGGCTGGAGAATGAGGGTAAAAATAAATGTAGCAGAAACAGAGCCAAAAAATGTTAGATAAGGACAAAGCAGAGGTGGTGGAATTCAAAGTTGACCCAATTTGCCATAAAAGGGGGCAGGAGGAGCTGGTGGATCCCTACCCTGCTCAGCTCTGGCAGAAATGGGGAGTTTATTCCACGGGACGAAGGTGATGGTTTGCCTTTCTGTGCCTGGACTGTCCACCTGGGCACAGAGCTCAGAGGACAAAAGATGAACAGAGAAAATACATAGCATTGTTACAGAAGTCACCTAATACCAGTTTTATACTGGTTCTTCCTGTATGTTTTATGGTACAAGTGGGAACACCAGCCCAGCACTCTGAAGTAATCCTGAGGTGACACAGTTGTGTTGGAAGTGACGTTGGTCGGCTCAGGCCTGGGGAAATCAAGTGCTGCTTTTGCACAGGCCTGGCCCTGACCCAGAGCTGAGCCTGGCAGGAGTATATCAGCTTTTCACAGTAATTCTAAACTATTTCATTAATGACTTGAGCAAAGTAAACGGAGTAAAATTTCGCTTCTCCCGAGTATTTCCAGATTTGCTGAAGGATGAAAAGCAAGTGCTCTTCAGTTCACAACTTGCTTTGAAATTTTCTGCCAATTCTACTACCCCTCGCAGGTCTCCTTTCAGTGTACAGTATTTTTAGTTGAAGTAAGACACGTGCTGAGTGTTGGTATGAATTAGAACCTACACACAACAGCCCCTTCCAAACTCCACTGTGCTATTAGGTGAATTCTGTCAAAGCTTTTCAGAAGAGTTCTGCTGAGGACAGACAGGTCCTGTCTGAGTGTGTCTGTCCTTACATGAAATTATTTGGTTCTGAGCACGTTTTGTACCCCAGAAGAACTGGATGTTGGACTGTAGTGCATGAAACAGACCCTTTATTGAAATAAGTAATTTTAAATGATTCTTATGGATTCCTGAATTAATTCACTGAATAAACTCATTATTTTCTATCCTATTTCTAGACTTGTCAAATTGCGAATTTTGGAGTTAAGAGAAAACCACTTGAAAACTCTACCAAAGTAAGTGATGGAATATTTACATTGATTCATATGGAATTGCCAAAAGTGCAAAATACTTGTATTTGCAGGAATGCAATGGTGTAGTTTCTGTTAAGAGTGTAATTTTTTTGCATGATTTAAAGAAATTATACTGAAGGGTTTTAGCAAAAAGCAAAGATCTGTGGTTCTGTGACATGGTGGAAGATGGATCCTGGTACATTAACTGAGTGTGAATCAATGGCCAAAATCTACAATGTGACATTTTAAGATAAATAAAATTGAAAAGTAGCAGAGGAGAGGACCCTGGTCAGTCATGATGTGACAGTTTCTTTTCCTCACCAGGAATTAGTCTGGTGTGTTGAAAACACCTTCTGTGTAACCTAATGGTACACTGGTTTGAACAGAATTTAAATGGTTTTGGTGCTTTTCAGAACAACTAAAAAATCTGTATCAGGAGAATATGGAGGAAGTATCAATTTGCTGGTGTTTCTTGGTGCTGTTTACAAAAAAACCCTCCCATGCTGCACTGCATAGAACAGGGAATTTGTTTTTCTATCCAGACTAGAATTATGTAATTGTATTCTGGAAGAGGGATGCTCACCAATGGAAATATATCCATGGATTTGGGGCTTGTTAGAAAGGAGTTTAATGCCTTAGTTTGGGACTCCAATGCACTTCTGGATGTTCCCATTTTCTGCCAGCACCACTTTCTCTGCATAAAATACTTCTGGTTGTGCAGTTTTAACTTACTGAAAATATCTCTGTGTTCAGCCTGTAGATCTTCCCAATACTCTTCCATAACATCAGTAATTTATTTCTCCTCCATGTGGTTTGATCACAGATTATCCTTGGCGCTGGTTTCCAGGATCTTCTGAGCAGTTAGAAATACTTGGAAACCTCTGGCCAATATTGCAAATAATTTATAGTATTTTAGTAAAGCTTTAATTTGTGCAACAAAATTAGAATTATTTTTTTCTTCTTGAAATCTTTGGAGCATTTGGGAGGTTCTGACCAAGTTATTTGCTTGATGACTCTCTCTCTGCTGGTCCTTGGAGAAGTGCACTCTGGCTTTCTGCTCCTAAAACCCAACCTAATCCAGAATTAACCCAACCCAGACTGAAATTACCACTTTTCTCAATTTTTGTGGACAAACATTCATGAGCATTCTGTACCCAAAGCTCAGAGCTGTTCCCTCCTAACAAGCATTGTTGTCCCTGTTGGCATGAGGAGGGTCTGTGGTTTTGTCAATAGTTACAGTAATTGGACTAAATCCCCAATTATTCAACAAAATCTAGTAGCTAAATTTGCACCTTAGTTGGAAAAAGAAAGTTCTAAGAACATTTCCACCAGAAGTTTTTAATTTATCCAACAGTTGTGTTTAAGCCTGACCTGGTTCCAGGCCTAGGGAATCTTGATAATTTTCTTGAATTTTGTATTTTCTGAGAACAGACTCTGTCATAAATATTCATTGCTCTTCACATCAGGAGATGTCAGCAGACCTGCCACTCCCAAACTGAATGTTCTGGGACATTGGTGAACTCCTGAGAGCAATCAGTAGTGTTTCATATCTCAGGAAAAACCTCAGAAACTCCCTGTGCAGTCGGTTGTTCCGGGTCTAGAGTGTTTCACAGATCTTTGAGCACATTATAGCACTGGGATCTTGGCTGTTAGAGCTGTTTGGGCAGAGGAAAACACCTTTGCATGGTTCTGGGGGATTTCTTTCAGTAGGCATCTGGAAAATTGAAAAATTGTAGGGACCTCATTTGTTGCCGGTGAGTCACCAGTGTCTTAGAGCCTGAAGGGGCTGTAATTGTGAGAAAATACCTGGATTTGCTGGGTGAGTCACTGGTGCCCAGCTGGAGCTGTGGCTTCTCAGATCCTCTCTGGTTTGGACAGTAGGAATTACAGCTCTCTTTTTTCTGCAGTTAGGAAATGATGTCCAGTGGAGACATTACCAAAGGTGTGAGTCCCTGGCACCTGATATCAGGGAAAAACCAGGATTTCTCTTGATCTTCAGCTATTGCTCAGAATTAATTTGCTTTGTGAGGAGTAAAAATTGAATATCTCAAGTACAGCCTCTAAAACTGGCAGAATTAAGTAATTCTGAAGGTGAAAGCATTTAAAAAGTGGGTGAAATTTAACAGCACAGTTAGAAGGTCATATTCTGAGAGACTAACAGAGATTTTTGATACATGAGGAGTTCTTCAGTCTGGAATCAGATTGGGAAGAAAAGATGTGGATGTAAAATGTCTGAATCATTGATCTGAGAGAGCCTCAATAGGGCCAAATGCTCTTTATCAGGGTGTTTTCACTGGAGACAAAGAACCTTTGGGACATGGGAAAAAAAAAGGGAAATGTCATTTGGGAAAGCTCCAGATGGAATGGAGATGGGGAAGAGTTAAGCAGGTTCTAATCTGATAGGAAATATAATGGATGCGCAGTGTTATGTCGAATATATTAATATATATATTTTATATATATGATATTTTTTATTAAAAACAATGTGTTAGTTAAGCTGAAAAAAACTGAAGGGGAGATATGTCAGTGTTTGTCTCTGCACACACTGACCATGTATCAGATTATGGAGTAAACTGATTTTTGGGTAAAATGGTTAGTGGGTAAGCTAGTTATTGGAGAAAAGGATTAGTGGGTAAACTGGTTATTGGGTGAAAGAATTATTGGGTAAATTGGTTATCAGGTAAATGGGCTGCAATAATTCAGAAATGTTAAGTTTTTATCAGAAATTATATAATTACATTGTGAGGTTCTTTATGTGGCTCAGCTCTTTGACATTCCTTTGCAGACATTTGTATATGTCATTCTGTTCCATTGGTTTAAACAAGCATTCTTCTGAAATCTTCTGATTTTGCAGTTATCTGGGTCCCCTCAGTTTGCTTTGTCTTGGTGCAAACTTCCTGCACTCCAAAATATTTCATAGCTGTGGTTTTACTCCTGGTTTGAGACAGGAAGAAAAGGACTTTATGGATAAGATTATGATGATAATAATGATGATGATGATAAAGGTGGAGGGTTTTGTTCCTTTTGTTAAAATTAACCATTTTCACTTGATCTGGTTTCAGATGTAAAATATAAACCAAAGGTTTTAAATCTTGATTGCACATTTTTAGGTTCTAATTGTAACAAAACCATGTGAGAACAGAGGTTGAGTTGTAGCCACACAGTTTAATTTCTGAGACTTGCTGCTTATTATTTTTTTTTGCCAAATGCAGACTCTACTTGGACTATCATAGTTTGCTCTTACCTGTTGTAGGCAATAAAATATCATGTCAGTATTTTCTGCTTTGCCTTTTTCTCCAAATACCTCCAGTTGTGAGGAATCTCTGAGCTTTTGCTGCCACTCTTTATGTTACAACAGGATTTCTGTGCATTCAAGTGCCACAAAAAGTCTATGAAAAACAAATGTTCCTATTTTCTATAATATTTTACTGTCAGTGCTCAAATATCTTCCTTGATAAAGGGCATTTTCTTCTAATAATTCCAAAGCACAGAAGGTCGGTCTCATTTAAAGTTTGCCCTTAAAATTATTTGAAAGAGAGATGGACACAAGAAGGATGCCCTTCATTAAGTTTTTCTTCTGGATAATGAATTAATGTGTGAAAACAATATTTCTGTGCAGATATAATTAAAATATCTCTTTTGGCTTCACTATTGTGTATTGCAAAAAAAAGCTTGGGGGGAAAACACATTTTTCACCCAGAAGAATTTACTCTTACTAAATGTCATGAAATGGGACTTTTTCTATCCTTTGAATTCCAAGTGTACCTTTATTTTTTTTGGTAATTATAATGTGAAAAAAATCACATTTTTCTCTGACATTCTTCCTTTTCTTTTTTTCCATGTTTTCTTACTTCTTTCCATTTCTTTTAGTCCCCCAAAATTTACAAATATAAATCTAGAAAGTAAATGCTGGTGGGGAGGATACAGGTTCCTTTCTTTCCTCTGGATAATTTCTTTATTTCTTTACTTACTATTTTCTAAACTGATTAAATCAAAAATTTTATTATGGGTTGTTCTTTCTTTTATTCCCTGTTCAGTCCCCCAGCAATGATGTAACTCTTTCATACCTAAAAAATAAACCAGAATATTAAATGCTGCTCTGGGAATACCAGACTTTTAACTATCCCACTACCAGATCTGGACCAAATTAATGTGGCAGGTACCCACTACTACACAATATTTAGCAAAGAAATAAGATGGAAACAAGGCAAAGCATGGAAAGTTTCCTGTTCTTGTAATGTTCCTTATGATGTAATGCTCATAAATCTAGATTTATTGAAATTATTTGTAACTCTTACTTGTGCTGATTATTTTTTAAAAGTGGTGAGACTGTGTATGAGACTCGACAGATGAAGGTTTCTAAGCAGCAGCATAAAACCTGTATAAATAGGACATAGTGATTTGGTTTTAAAACAATATAAAGTGAAGTAGAACAGATTCTTCCTTGGCAGAATAAATCTCAAATAATAGTGGGCGTTTTGCAGAGGTTAAATTTGTGAATTGGAAGGTTAAATTTGCAAGTTGGGGGTATTTAAACCTATAGAGTTACCATTCTTATCCCTTTCTGTAGCTTAGGCTTTACTCCAAAGTGACAAAATAAACAGAATAATACAGAAATTCCAGAAAGATATTCAGAGATCAAACATATCCCAACCCATTACCTTCCTCTAGATGGGAAATTTGTGGGATAAAAGTGATTATTATTTCCACTAACCTCATAATCGAGTGGTAAAAAGCTTTCTTGTGAATTACAAACATTAGTGCCATAACATTTCTATCTTCACATCCTTCCCACTCCTCAAATCCCATTTCAGGAAGTAGATTTGCAAAAATCACAGGTTGTCTGAAGTGTGTTGAAGTCAGTGGAACAGGGAATTTATATCAGCTCAGAACATGTCCAGGGGATCTAAATCTGGGGGAAAGCTTTACTTTCTCCTGCTATTTTTTGAGCTGCTGTTCCACTTTTTTCCAAGTTTATGATCACAATGGAAACTGTTTGCCACACTTTGACTTTACAAATGTTTGCTTCGTTCCCAGTGACCTGTTTTCTTCAAATAGCAGCTCTGGCTGAGTTTAATAACTCCTACTCCAGGAGGCTTTACTACCTTGGCACGATGTTATTGAAATATTGGCAATATTTTAATAAGTGACTACTACTATGAATTTTCCCTTTAGGCTTTTTAAAATAAATGTATTTGCTGCTCAGAGAAGAGGCTGAAAGATGTGTAATATTGCTTTCCTATTGTAAAAATGCTTTTCCAACTTATATAAGGTTGTCTGAAAAATTACCTTAATTATTCTTCATGGAATCACAGGTTGGTTTGGGTTGGAAGAGATCTTAAAGCTCATCTTACTCAGAGCAACCTGGTGTGGTGAAAGGCATCCCTGCCCACAGCAGGGGGTGGAACAAGATGAACTTTAAGGTCCCCTCCAACCAAAACCAGTCTGGGATTCTGGGATTCTATGTTTTTTTTCTTCAGAAGAGTTTAGATCTGATCAGTGGCACTAAATTTCAGATAAACACTTCATGTCACAAAGGGGTGGGAGGGGAGAACATTTATAACTGTGGAGAATCGTCATAGCCCACCTTCCACTCATTTTGTTCTTAATTATCCCAGGAACCTTGAGCTCCTCCCAGAACGACCGGGAGCTAAAAACACAAAGAGTTCCCTCTGCCTGTTACTAATGAGATTGGATTTGGTTGTGCTTAGACTCCGTGCTCTGCTTTCTTGGGAATGTTTGGTTTATGGTGTGCAAGGAAGTGGCTCGTTATACTCAAAACACCTTAAGAGTATAATTTCCATTGTATTTGAGTAAACCCAAATCTACAGAGTAAAAGCACCTTCACACAATTCCAGCTGCAGGAGGAGTCAATAGAGAGAAGGTGGCTGAGGGGAGCCATTTGGAACAGGGTGGGTTTTACCTACGTGGCCATCAGAGACCTTCTGTTTGTCCCAGCTGGTGTCTGTGTGCCCTGTGTCCCTCTGTGGTGGGAGACTGAGGGGAGAGTTCACTGCAGTTACAACTTCCACAGGAGGGGGAGAGGAGGGGCAGGCACTGATCTCTGCTCTGTGGGCACCAGGGACAGGACCCCAGGGAATGGCCTCAAGTTGTATCAGAGCAGGTTTAGGTTGGATCTCAGAAAAAGGTTCTTCCCCCAGAGGGTGGCTGGGCACTGAACAGGCTCCCCAGGGCAGTGGGCACAGCACCAAGGCTGCCAGAGCTCCAGGAGTGTCTGGATGATCCTGTGAGGCACCTGGTGTGACTCCTGTGTTAGATGGGATGGTCCTTGTGGGTTCCATCCAGCTCAGCAGATTCTGTGATTCTTTTAAGAAGTGCTGGAGAAGAATTAGTTACAGAAAGCACGTTCCCTGTTCAGTAAGACCCTCGGTTTACGCCCGGCTGTGTTGGTGTCTCCGCAGTCAGCAACACGCGGTTCATCGCGGCGGTGATCGAGCGCCACGCGCACAGCCCCGAGCGCCGGCGACGCTACTGGGGCCGATCCGGCACCGAGAGCGACCACGGTAAGGCCTTGGATCACCACCCTGGCCCTGCAGAAATCACTGGGGTGACCTGGGTTCCTGGCACACTGCAAATAAGGCAGCCAAAACTCAAACCAAACGAAAACCTTTCTGCCTTGTTGCTTCACGGTTAAACAGTTCTGACACTTGGTCTGTTGAGCCTGGAGAAGAGACGGTTCTGTGGAGACCTCACAGCTCCTTCCAGTATCTGAAGGGGCTACAGAGAAGCTGAAGAGGGAACCTTTATCAGGAACTGTAGTGACAGGACAAGGGGAATGACTTAGATGAGATGTTAGGAACAAATCCTTCCCTGTGAGGGTGGTGAGGCCCTGGCACAGGTTGCCCAGAGAAGCTGTGGCTGTCCCATCCCTGGAAGTGTCCATGGCCAGGTTGGATGGGGCTTGGACCAACCTGGTCTAGTGGAAGGTGTCCCTGCCCACGGCAGGGGATGGAACAAAATGAGCTTTAAGGTCCCTTCCAACCCAAATCATTCCATGATTCCAAGATCTTCCAGCGCCTTTAAGCAAATACTGGTCACCATTAGGTTCAGGGAGTTTGGGTATGTCCCTGATGCCCTGAGACTAAGTCTCTTTAAATCTGGAAAGCTGTTAGAAGGATGTAATGCTGTTGATTCATGAGGAGGCTTAACAGAAATTAAGAGGAGGGTTAGACAAGTCTGCACAGCTGTCAGCTCTAGCTGAGAGCCATAGTGGCTGGGTATGTGACAGCAGACCTGTTCCAGTATTAAACAGTGGTCACTCTAATGGAATTGCTGAGGGACAGGAAATCCAAAGGCCAAAGCCTTGGAATGTGGATGAACAGATGTCTGCGAGCCAATCTTGCTGTAGGAGGAATTACCCCGGATTTGGGGCCAGATTACCTGTGCTGAGGCAGATTTGCCAGATTAATGCTCTCTCTTGTCTGTTTTTTGCAGCCCTAGGAAATCCTTCCCATCTTTTAGTCCTCCTGTCAGGGTCAGCAGGGGAACTGTCCTACCTCCATCTGAAATGTGCACCGCTATTTTTAGTTCCTGTAATTCCATCTTCTTCAAAGGGCTGCCCAGTCTCCTTCCCCAATTTCTCCCTGCCAGTTAGAAGCCATGACTCAGAGCATGGGAAATGAGAGCCAGCGTTGGGTGCTCAGCCTGCTATTTTTAACACACCTCTTTTAGGTGTCTCCAGCTGAAAACCTGACCAAGATGCTCAGAAGCACCAGTGGTTCCTCAGTTTTTGCAAAGGATTATTTTCCTAACTAAAGCAAGATATAGTTCCATTTAAATTGCATTTGTGGGTCTGCATTTAGAGATACTGAGGTGAATTTGTTTGTACTGCAGACTGGAAATAGCTGGTTTCAGTGATAAATCCAAATCTCCCAGTAACTTGGAGCACCTGTTTCAAAGGAAAGGGACCTGTTAGGAAACAGCTTCCTGGCTGAGCCTGCAAGGGTTAGCTGTTAGCTGCCTTTCCAGTGACATCATTTCCTTAGGATGTCCCAGAGAATGGATGTCTCACTACTCCTGATCTGTTTCTTTTAACTTTTTAGATTCCAGTAGCAGATATTTTAGCCAAAAGAGAGCCCTGAATTAATTGCACCACGTGCATGAGTTCAGCTGGAAGTGTCAGTACAGTTTGGCTTAATGGACCTGCTGTTTGAAACCCTTCCCAGGAGGATTCCATAGATTTCCTTAAGTATGGAAAGCTCCCCAGCATTAAACACACGTGCTTGGTTTTTGCAAACAGACCCTCACAGGTGAAAGGTGCTCTCATCCTTTTAAAAATTAAATACCAAGATTATAAAACACAGTGGCGTGAAGAGATTTTGCAGCTTCCAAATACAATAAATGGTAATCCAGGACAGGTGTAGATGGTAGGAAAAGAGGTATGTGGGAGTGAATCCCACCTGTTTCTTTTCTCTTTAAAAATCCAGGTAATATCTGAACAGATTTTTTTGAGGGTGGTATCTTATGTTTTGGTTTTGAAATCAGTGCCAACAATTCTGCCCTAACAAACTGCTGAATGCATGGTTCTTGTTACTGTTTAGGGTGGTACAGACACAAAGTTTATAACCAAAGATGGTGGCAGGGAAAGGGATCCATTATAATCTTAGAGGAGGGGATGGGTTTTGGGTTTGTTTTTCTATTTCTTAAGGAAATTAGTTTTATTCTCCCTGTGAAGCACTGTGTGTCTGGTTCCATGAAGGGTGCAGCAGTCAGACCTTTCAGTGTTGCTTTTAACCCTCCGTGCTGCTGGTTCATTTCCTTAGGCTACAGCACGATGAGCCCTCAGGAGGACAGCGAGAACCCTCCGTGCAACAACGACCCGCTGTCGGCCGGTGTTGACGTCGGGAACCACGATGAAGACCTGGACCTGGACACCCCCCCTCAGACGGCCGCCCTGCTGAGCCACAAGTTCCACCACTACCGCTTGCACCACCCAACCCTCCACCACAGCCACCACCTGCAGGCTGCGGTCACGGTACACACTGTGGACGCCGAGTGCTGATGGTCGGCGGCGCGAGGGACGGGACCGCTGAGCAGCTCGGGGGCTGCGCTGCTCCCCTGGGACAACTTCGCTGACTGCCCCGGTAAACTTAGGCATCAAAGCTTTACATTTTTATAAATGTAAGGTTGGCTCTGAACTGGAGACATGCTTGATGAATGGACCTGCCAAAACATTGAACGGAATGGAGCAGGAGGCATGTTAGACCTCCAGGAGCGGGGCCGCGAGTTTATACAGCAGCTGGAGCTTTGTGCTGAGCCAAGAGGAGAGAGAGAGAGCGCTTAAAAGAGCCAGAGATGATTTGGTTTCCTTAACTGGAAGAGCAGAAATCTGTGCAGCTGAAGGCTACAGAAGTGCCAGACAGAGCGGGGGGAGGGCTGTTGGTTTCTCCGTGCATGGAAAGTTCCCTGCTCCAACATTGCTGTATGGAACCTGGGACAATGCATCTCAAGATTTTTAAGTAAAGGATTATTTTTCTACTATTTATTGAACTTGAAACTTTTGGGGGGGAGGGAGGGGAGAAAACATGTTAGCAATTCTCAACAAGCACCACATGCATCCTGTGATGGTGAAGTGGTTCTTCTAAAGGAGACACATCTGTTCCTTATTAGCTGATGTTCATCCAGTGCCCCACTCTGCAATGGGAAAATGAAGAAGTCCTTTCTGACTCGGTGTTTACATTAGGAATGCTTTCTTTTCCACAATCGTTTTCTGTAAATATTCCAACCTGATTCTTATTACAGTATTGTCTTCCGATTTGCAGAGGAGAAATCCTGTACTCCGTTACTGAAATTCTGAGAGTTCTGCCCATAAACCTCTCCAGCTTTACCTCTTTGATCATCCTTAAAGGATTCCTGTGTGGAAGTAATAAAGAATTTATTTAGCATTAGTTGCCAGATAATCCCAGATGGAATCTGTGCCATTCTCCTATTTCTTTAGGACACTGTCGAGACCAGAAGTAGGGATAAACCAGTGTTTTGAAAAACTTGGGTTACTGTGGAAGAAATCTTGAAATCATCATGAGAAGCTGCTGCTGCTGCTGTTTGTCTGGAATTTTAACATGGCTTGGTAATTCAAACAAAGATTAATCAATGTCTGCAACACAGGGCATCGTAATTACGAATTAGTTTGAAATCGGTGTTGTATTTTAGATTCACATTTTGTGATTATGAGGATATAAAAACACTCTTGCACTGTGCATATGATAAACATCCATTTATATGTAGGTTTTTTAAAAAATCACTTGTTTTAATTAATATGGTACTTAATACTGTATTATGTAAAAATTGGTTCTTAAACAGTACAGTAAAATAACTATATGTGTGATACCAGGATACCCCTTTATACTATGTATAAAATTAAAATCTCTAGTGAAATAAACTGTATATAAAGTATAGATCTGTGAATAAGCGGCTACATGGAAATGATTCTGTCTCAGTTTCCTTTTCTGGCTGAAAAAGTGCTGTAACAGGACTCAGGTTCCTCTACTTTTACCAACATTCTTGAGAGATCTAAACTTTACATACAAATGACAATATTGATGTAAGTTTTAAAGCCTCTTTTTTTAGCCTGTTGGTCATTATTTGGGAAGTGAACATTTCTGGAAGTGGTCAGCCACTGCACAGACTCACCAAAACCAAAAATTTCAGGGTTTTCTTTTCTTATCCGCTCCTGAAAACTCAGTGGCTCTGGATTCGCCATTCTGTGTTTGTCTAGGATTAGGTGGAGGCTTTTTGCTGACCAGGCAGCTGCAGAAATCTATTGAGCATTGCTCTGTGCTCTCAGAGCTCTGCATCTGTTGCTCTGTGTGTCGGTCTCTAGACCCAGCTTGCTAGAATTTCTAATTTTATGTCCAAAATCATGCTGGATGGTGGATAATGGACAAATTGGCTGTTTTGTCAGAAGAAAATGCATGATTTTAATCTTGCTGCTAGACAAAGAACAACAAACACAGTCAGGAAGCAGAATGTTTAAGCATGAAGGGAAAATTGCTCTCAGCATAGAAACTGTTTGAGTGAAACTTCAAACAAGATGTTTTGTGGATTTTTTTGTCCTGTAGAACTTGTAAAGATGTTCTCACTAAAATTCAGGGATAAATCAGGGAAGTTCTAGCCAAGACATTATTTGTTCAGCTCTATGAACCATAGGAGGCAGAATTCAGCCCAGAGCTGTTCCCACACCACGCAAGTGTCTGTGGCAGGTGGAGCCCAGTTTGAGCTGTATTTTGCCCATCTACAGACAGATGAAGGAGTTTCACTCTGCAGCTGAAGTTCTTGAACTTAAGTATTTGCTCCCCAGTTGCAATTTATGCCATGCATAGAAAATACAAACTGAGAGAAAGAAGAACAGGCTTTTGGCTTGGTCTGTTCCGGCGCTGATGTTGATTCCAACCAGGTAAGGCTGTGGAGCACATTCCTAGTGAGAAGCAGGTCATTAAGTCCGGCTCTAATTAAACTGCTCTGTTAAATGCGTATGTACCACCTGTGTTTGTTCATCCACACTGGCATATTCTCTGCTATGTTTTCTAGTGGGACAAATCATTTTTGACCGAAGTGTATCAGAAATATTATCAATAAGGATGGACTCGGTGATCCTGGTGGGTCCCTCAGAATATTCTGTGACTCTGTACATTGGAAAATGGCATAATATGAATTACTTTAGCTACAACACTGTATCAGTGGAGATATTTTTTGGTGGTTCTTCACACCCCATGCCAGCAGAAGGTGCTTGTAGGGTTCTGTTGCAGCTCTGTCAGAAATGCAGCAGGTTGCAGAACCTCCTGGAAATCACAGCAATGAACTTCCCCTTGCTTTTGCCCTAAAAGCTTTTGTGGATCTGCTCCTCGCTGCTGTTTGGTCACTTTTCCTCTAGGACATAGAAACTTGGTCTGAGGGGTCTGGACAACCCTGCTTAAACTTGAAGGGATGAGAAGAGCCAAAGCTCTTGCTGTTAAAGAGCAATTAGAGGGGAAACTCTGATTTAGAGCTGTGCCAAATCCCAGCTCCAAATGCTGACAGCTGACCTTGTCCCAGCAGGAATAAATGGAATGCTGGGAAATATATGATTGTTCATTTAAACCAAAACCTGATAATGGATGTAATTAGCTTTATAAAAAGCTGCATGATAGCTCTTCATTTTTATTGCCTGTGTTACTGCTGTGGCCTTCCCTCCCCATCATTATTTTACTGTGTTGACTGAGGAGCAAGATCATAAAACAAGCGGTTAAACCCTGAATCCTTCTTCCCTATAACTGTTCAGACTTTATAACCATTAATTTTCCACTTATTTCATTTTCGCAGCATAGTTGTAATAATTTCCTGTATATTTTCTCTCATTCTTGTAGGGGAAAAAGGTTCTTTTGAAATGAAAACAAGCTTGGCCTTTGGTTTGTGTTCATTAATGTTAAATTGACTCGATGCTTTCAGTATTTGAGCATTGAAAGTGTATTGATTTTTCCCATATCCAAGTAACCTGCTGCCTGCCCGTGGGCAGAATGCATTGCTTGGAAATGGATTGAGAGGATTTGATCATTTGAGGTGATTTTTTTATTTGTTTATGCCCTTGCCTGGATAAAAAGTGTGATTTGGAAAGACGAGTCTGTTACAAATTGCCCATGAACATTTTATAAGGCCACTTAAGCCATGAAATATTATCTTTACCCTTGCCCTTGGCAAGGAGAGAGAGGATGGATGAGAATTCATGAGAGGTTCACATGCAGCAGGAGTTGTGACTATAACTGGTCAAAAGGAGATCTCGGGCTTTCAAAGGCTTTATTCTGTAAAGTGACCCAGAAATGGGGATGAGGAGAGAAAGTGCATTTGTCAGAGGACAAATTATGAGAGTATAGGGGCAGCAAATACGGAAAAGGGAGAAGAAATAGGATACAAAAGTCCTGGATCAAGTTAAGAGAGTGCAGGTAATCCAAAAGTTTGTTTGCAAGTGCAAAGATTAATTTGAAATGTTCACAGCTCTTGGCTACCCATTCCCTTTGTTTTTAAAAGAGAATTCCAGCTATGGCTGGGATTTTCAAAGGAGCCTGCACTGTGCTGTCAGTGATGTTTGGAATATTAATTCCCACAGCAGTTAACTCGGTAACCGTTGCATTGTTTTGCTGTACAAACCCGCCTTTGCCAGGCACCCAACCTGTGAGAAGGGAACAGAAGTGCCATGGGATATTTCATATTCCTTATTTGCAGCCCTCTGGCGTGATGAGAGGTAATTATTTTCTCTGCTTTGTGCTCTGAACTGAGTCACGGAAGGACCTTGGCCCAGAAGGGCTGGTGTTCCTGAAGCCAAGGCTGCAGTGGAATTTCGACACTCAAGTCCAAGAGTGAAGTCCTCCAAGCCCTGCCTCGTTAGTGAGGTGCCAAACACAACTGCTGTGAGTGCCAGAGCCTGCGCAGAACCGGCTCCACCTCGGGAGAAGAGCCCCATGGAACAGTGGATACCACTTTGGAACAGCAATGGCTTGAGCAGAACAGAAGCAGGAATTTGATGGCAGAGGTGGAACATCTTAGGTCTGGAAGTTTCTGCCTTCAGCTCGGAGTGGCCTCATCTAAATGCTGTGGAAAAATTCATTGTTGCCCCTGGGCTCGTTTTCTTGGTGGCAGCAGTGGATGGGATCGCTCTGGGAACTGGGAGCCATCAGGAACAATCCTGCTTGGCTCTGCTTTATTGTCAGTTTTTATAGCTGACACTGGCAATCCCACCAGATTCCTGGAGCAAGTGCTTTCTGCTGTGAATGTCTCTGATGGAACAACAGGATTAATAGCAGGGAAGAGAAAGTGTTGACCAAAAATCCAGGGCAGGAACCTTCTACCCCACCGCTCACCTGGCAGGAGTGCAACAGCTGCTCCATGGACAAAGGGAACAATCTCAGCCTCCAAAACTGTTGAGTCAGCAGTTTGCATGGAAAAAAGGTACAGAATCCCAGAATATGCTGAGCTGGAAGGGACCCACGGGGATCATCGAGTCCAACCCTCAGCCCTGCACAGGATCATCCCCAAGAGTCACACCAGGTGCCCCAGAGGATCATCCAAACTCTCCTGGAGCTCTGGCAGCCTTGGTGCTGTGCCCACTGCCCTGGGGAGCCTGTTCAGTGCCCAACCACC